>CAMZMU010000111.1:12813732-13245424 GCA_947311845.1 Poa pratensis
TACCGCTGGTGGCGGCGGTAGTACCGCCGCCTGGAGCTTCTCTCGCTTCAGCTGCATCGTCAGGTGCCTGGCGGTAGTACCGGCCTTCTGGGCAGTAGTACCGCTGTTCTGCTTCTTCATCTTCCTCTTGACTCGTCTCTTGGCCATCTTCGACACTTTCTTGGAGATCTTCATGGTAGTTGTTCCTGAGTATGCATAATGTATCCGCATGAAGTAGCAACCCATTCAAAGGAGTGTCGAGATCACACATGGATAGGAGCGAATTCACCTTATCATGGAGAGGTTTGACTCTTGCTCTTGTCATTGGGCCACTTGATGTAGGAGACGTAGGTCGGGCTACATCACATGGCCTATTACAAAAAGAGCCCAAGAGAGGATAGGAGCAAGGCCCAGAAAGCGAAATTAGCCCAAGTCGACCACGGAACGTCGTCTTCTTCGTTTTAGATCAGGATTTCATCGTCTAGCTTCTGTACGCCATGGCCAGAGCTCCTTGGGGCATCGGCGTGGAGCTTGGGCACGTGCCCGAGGCGGAGGGATGGTAAAATCGCCACTGCGCACATGCATGAAATGCTACCACGCTACACTAAAGAGTTTACTGAAAATTCTGATAGTCTTTATCTTATAATATGGGAATCCATGACGGGAAGTTGACACAACAAGACACATTATGACAATAAAACTCAGAAGAAACATCCATCTAGGTGGTAAAATATTGGTAAGTCTGAAGACACATAGTATGTCGACTCAACTAAGCAATATGAAAAAATAAGGTAACGTGAGCTTTATCGATCTTGTAATAATGTTGTTACAATCATCCATGATAATAGCCGACACTTGTGTGTTCGATTTTATGGTTTGCACCACTCATAGACAATCAAATCATATGATAAGACAGACCGGGAACGGCAACGACACTCGACTCTATTTCTGGAACCCTCTCCCCTTCTACAGTACCCAGAGGCGCATCGAAGGCGACTTCGATCTTCCCGGCGGCCGGCGTATCCGTGGGCTACGGCGGCGGGAGGGTGGGGAATCCCCGGATCTGCGCTCCGGCGTGTAGATAGGGAGCCTTGGGGCGGCGCTGGCGTGGTGGGGTCGCCGACGTCGTCTTTTTGGTGCTCTGCGGCTCCCCCGTTCCGGCGTCGTCTTCGACGGCGCTGCCGAGCTGCGGGTGAGTCACCTTCCTACCGTTGCTTTCTCCGGCGGCGACGGCGGGTTCGTGGCGAGTGTACAGGTGGCCGGCGGAGGAGAATCAAGACGGTGGTGCGGGCTTGTGGCGTGCAGGTGGAGGCTGGCCTCAGATCTGGGGCAGATCGAGCTTGGGGAGGCCCCCCGGCCTATTTTGCTTCTTCGGCTTCAGATCCAGCTCCACGGAGTTGGTGGCTACTGCGGCTCGTCAACGCCTTCGCGCTAGGAGCTGTTCTGCTCCCGCGGCGGGTGCTCCTGGTGGCTGGCTTCTTCGACGTCTTCGACGGTGGAGGAACGGCATGCCGGGCGACCTGGAGGTTGAAGATGGAGTGTGCCATCGCTGTTCTTGGTTTCTTCTCTGTTCTTTCTTTGCTTGTATTTCGATGTGTAAGGCTCCCTTTTTCGTATGAATACAAGTATGAAAAATCAAAAAAAAAATCATATGATACCTAGGGAGGTAGATATTATGATATTATGAGATGTCAGAGACCACCCCGGCAAGCTAAAAGCAGCTACTTCTACACTCTCGAGCAAGAGCCAATGCCATTAATTTACTAGGACTAGTGAGAGTGAAAGCATGAGTATCCATTAAGGATTGCATGAAAGTATGTGGTGTAGAGGTGGTATGTCCATCTCACATGCATGTGGTTTGTCTGTACTCGAAATTCCAATAAAACACATGAGAGAGTACATAATTACTCAATAAGCACGATACAGAACTATAACAAACATTAGTCCATAAACAATATTATAACTTTACTATGGAATTTCTTCTCTAAAAACTTAACATTGGGTTTTGACACAAACGGCGAGGGACTAGTCATCATCTAAAAACACAATTGAAAAAACTTAACGGCGGGTTTTGACTTTTGACACATGTGATGATGAGTTAATCATAATCATGTAAAAGTCGTGTTGACGCGCAATTACCAACTTATTTGTTCAGACTTACCAACCAACTAGAGTGTTGGCTCCCAATTACCAACATTTCATAATAAAACAGCTTAATTGTGAAACATAGGGAGTACAACGTAAGTTTAGAACGAAAATGTTAAATACTCCCTCCTCCCTCCGTTATTTAATATAGGATGTTTTAGCTCTCTCACATGTTGGTTAGGTGCAAATCCAAATGAGTGTACATACATATTAAAACATGTCCACATACATGTAGATACATATGAATATGGATAAAAACTAAAACATCTTATATTTATAAACGGAGGGAGAGTGTACTCCCTCCGTTCCACAATATAAGATGTTTTAACTTTTTTTCACATTCACGTGCACATATATCTAGACATGTTTAAATGTATGTGTACATTATTTTTAGTATGAATCTAGACATGCATGTGTAACACCTAAAACATCTTACATTGTTTTCACAATATAAGATGTTTTAACCTTTTTTCACATTCACATGCACACACATGTATCTAGTCACGTTTAAATGTATGTGTACATTCTTTTTAGTACCAAACTACCGCAACTGAATTTCGCAATCAACCGCGGGTTCCATTCGAAAAGTCGAGTCGTTGGCTGATCTTTTGTTGCCTTGTGGGCAGATGAGCTGGGTCCCCGTAGCTGAAGGCGCCAACCGGACGCAAAAACCCTCCGCCCCAATCACAATCTCCCTTTCCCCTCGCCGTCCCCCACCTTTTTTTCCCACTCCGTCCCCCGATTGTCCCCACTTCCGCCGCCGCCCCAATCCCTTCGCGCCGCCACCGGGAGGTAGCTTCGGGATCGCGGCGAGCGAAGGTCCCCTCCGATCCCCGCCCAGGAATTCACCGATCCGCCCGTCTCCCACTCCCCGCTCCCTCCTTGCCAGATGGCTCTGCAGCAGCAGCAGCAGCAGCAGCACGCGGGTCGGCGTCCGGGTCAGCGTCGGCGTCGAGCTCCAGCTCGGGGCTGCACCTGCCCGCCTCGCCCTTCGGGGACACCACCCACACCAAGCTTTTCGTGGGGGGCCTCGCCTGGGAGACCACCAGCGAGAGGCTCCGCCGCTTCTACGACCGCTTCGGGGACATCCTCGAGGCCGTCGTCATATCCGACCGCCACTCCGGCCGCTCTAAAGGATACGGCTTCGTCAGTGCCCGCTCCTCCTCATCCTCCTCAATTTCTCTGCTGTTGATTCTGCCTCTACGTGTTTGGTCTTTTGTGGACGCGCTGCAGCAGTGTTGGGTTACTAAGTTACATGGTCGTCTCCCCAGGTGACGTTCCGCGACCCTGAGTCGGCGACCAAGGCCTGCGAGGACCCGTCGCCCGTGATCGACGGCAGGCGGGCCAACTGTAACCTGGCATCGCTAGGTCGCGCCGAGCCTTCTGTGCCCCTCGGTATTGTTTTCTTCTAATACACCTATTTGGATTTTTCACTTTAAAAAACTCTGTTTGGCCTAGCTTGTAAGCACATTTTGAAACCACTGTCTTGAAGTATTTCATGTTCGCAAGTTAATCGAGCAAGGCTTATATTAGGGCTGCTTTGTGCAAACTAAATAAATCACTTCTACCACGAGTCTTCCCTAACAGAAGTAGTCACATGAGTCGATGATGCTTAGTTGCTTACTCTGAAATTCAGTTAACCCTCATCATGTGCAAAGTATAATACATAAGAAACAGTTCAACTATGGGAATGAAAGGGCTAGGGCTTTCTTACCAAGGTTGCTCGTGTGGTAATAAACTAATAATAGTGGTCATTCGATATGCATGCGTTCTGAAAATATGCACTCTCTATAGGGAGGCCAAGATCAGCTGGCTCCTACTTTGGTGTTCCTGTTCCAAGGGGCTTTTATGTAGGCGGTTATGGTCAGCACCGACCACTTCCATTTGGCTACTACCAGGGATATCCGGTTCCACAATACAGGTAAGATTTTGTGTGGTTTATGACTCATTGACTTTATATACGATGCAACTTCTTTGGAACACAAATATAAGCAAACTCAGCGAGTTGATAATGGATCACTGATGCTGTTAAACTGGCACATAAGACGGCATGTTTATAACTTCCATCTAGTTCCTAGATTGTCTTTTCACGACTTTCAAGTTATTTTTAGGTAGCTTGTTCACAACTTTTCAGTTGACCTTCATAGTTTATATTTTGTTACCCCTTACATTTGCACAAATTAACTAGGCAGCAATTTTCTCGCAGTTCTTTTAACTATCGATGTACTTGATTTAAGAAACATATGTGAGCCATCAAGTTGCAATGTCACCACACTTTGCAAGATAATTTCTCTAGTTTTTTGACATTTCCCTTTTCACCATGGGCACAGAAGTATGGCCAGATGTATTTGCTTTGCTTACTTTGTCTTTATTGTGCATATGCTTGTCCTCTCTGGTATACCCATCCCACTCTTTCCCCTTCCTTTGAAAATGATCTATGATCAAAGCTTTGAAGCCAATCAGAAGTGCATTCGGTTCATTTTCTTCTTCTTTTTTGCAGTTACTCCACATATGGGAGCGAATACATCTATCCACAGGTTGAAGTGTGAAACTGTTAGCTTAAGTATTCTTGCAGAACACAAGTCATACAAAACATTAACAGGTTCTGAAAAACTTTCTCTTCACAGGGTACACTAAACCCATATGTTGGTCAGCAATATGTTCCAGTTTATGGAGTCTCAACTGCAGCAAATACTGCTAACCAGTCACTTAGCCAATTGAGCCCATCCATTTCTGGTGGGTTCAATGGTTATCCGACCATGCAGGGTTACACTATGCCAGGAAATCCATTTGTGCATCTCACTGGGTCGAACCTTCATAATTCATCTCCAACACATCATCAGGCTCCCTTTTTAGTAGGTAAGCCTTTAGCCTTCTCCAAATCACATTTTCCAGTATATGTGAGGCTTGTTTTTTAATCTAAACAAAGAGCCTTTCAAGTAAAATGGACATGGTTTATCACATGTGTTCAGTGAGTGTGCATTCCTGATGGTTTCTAAGTTCCCATGCAGTGTTGCATGCTCTATTAACCATCACAAGTTCCATTTATTTTACACATGTTTCATTGTTTGTTTGCATATTTCGACTATCAACGCGACAACTGAGATCAAAAGTATTAACATATTTTAAGGAGGCAACAACTAGTTAGTTGTCGTGTATTGTAGCAATTGAATTGCATTTATTCCTCCAGGTAATTTCAGAGCACATAACAATGCTCAGTGTGGGGAGATCTTTGCGATTTTTGCATCTATCTTCTCACTGAAGTTCACAGTGATGCCACTACCAGTCATAATACATTATAACTGCCAAATGTGTTATCGAGGCTGTACCATATTACATCAGCTTCTTGAATCTCCTTTTGGCAATCTATACATGCTGCTGGTGCTTGGTAATTTGGTTGTGATTTTCACGTGGCTCTGCTAGATTCCAACTGCATTCGCTAAGCAACATATTCTTTCACACTGAATTGTTATGACAAAATAAATATATTGTACATTTTTCTTCCCAAATCTTTTCCGGTATTCTGTTAAACTGTTTTGATCTTATGGGTAACTATGTGTTACTTGGTATTGCAGCGGCACCGGTTCCCTCCCATCCACACTTAGTCGTTCCAGCCCACTCACCTCAGTTTACACAAGCTAGTGGTTCAGACCAAAGAGCAAGCTGAACTATGCACCCAAACATTTATACCTTGAGGTTTGCTTTCTCTGGGTCATTGTTATCTTGTTTGCTTGCTGACCACGTAGCTGTAACTGACCCTGGAGTATTTTTATTCCTACCAGGTAACTTTAGTTTGCAGCAGGACTAAGAGAGCAGTGCTGCTGGATTTGCAGCACTTGTTCTTACCTGGCAAAAATCATCCTTGTATTCATAAGGTATGTATTGTACCCAGAAATCATCCTTGCATTCACAAGGTAGTACGTAAATGCACATGGATAATGGTCTCCTAACTGGGCCTATTCGAGCGTGCTTGTGTGCTATTGTCTGTTTATTAATACAACTATTCTTGCCATTCACACATTCTAGTTTTGTGCAAGTTGATTACTGCTCATTGATAATGATTTTTTGGGATGAAACTCTGCAGGTTGTCCTTATCATGATCAACATATGCCTGGAGATCATGAAGTGTCCCGATGGATGGGGCAATATCTCAAGAGCAATGGCTGCTCTGGTCAGTTGGGCTTGGTTCGAATCCTTTCCTGGTTGGACTGATCATTGGTGGAGAGTGAAGCACCAGATACAGCATCATTGATGCTGTATCTGACAAGTCATGGAGATATAGTGGATGCTGGAATGGAGTACAGCAGCCCTGTAAGGTTGACTGTCACGAGTCCGAGTCTTGTGTTGGTCTGTTGTCATGATCTATCCTGTGGTTCGCACTAGGGCTACTGAAAATCAAATAATGGATTTCTGGTACCTTACTTAGGGCTTACCCAGGATGTTCAGTTTACCCAAAGGGTGGTCGGAGATGGTCCTCCTTCTGTATCCCAACTGGTAATCAGACCTTCTCTGCGTTACTAAGCAACTGGTAGTCAGATCAAGATGCATTCTTATCCTTGGTACAGTTGGTTACAGTACCAGACCTGTTATTCTTCTGCACCTTGGCCCAGAAGTTCTAATTTACTTTTACAGTGCTCTGAGCTTCGATAGCTACAAGAGTCGTCTTAATGTACTTTAATAAAACAGTCCGTTGAGAATCCAGTGATGTGGTGTAGCATCATGGGTTTTCACAAACTTGGTCATGTTGTATTGTGCAGTCTTGGATTGAGTGAACTGGGGATTCAGAAAGGCAAGTGTCGATATCGATGTTGTATATTTACTATGTTCCTTTGATTTTCGAATATACAATTGTTCAAACTTCTTGCTTTTCTGGTACCTAGCAGCACTGACTGGGGCTAATAACTTTGCCAAGATCATGTACACGTTATCAAGTTTGATCCTTTCTGCTACTCCCCATCAGAGCCAACCGACAGTACTTTAAAGTGAGCGCTTTATGAGCAAACCAATGTTACAATTTTTACATTCTATGTGCTGCAAGCCACAAGGGTACCATTCTAGCTGCTTGGACTTCACATGCACTGCACCATTGTGATGGCTTTTGAAATGAACACACTCCAGCTGGAACACTACTGTACTCCGTAAACGCAACTTGCAAGAGCTTATGGTTGGATGTTGGAGCATCCATCATAGAGCTCTTAATTTGAGTTTGTCATATCCAGCTTTTGTCTTGTACTTCTCGAACAGTTCTTGAAGCGCAACAACGAATTGTTCATGGACCTCATTTATCTGTCAACCAAGTCATGGTGCACTTCAGAATCTTAAACATGTGATTTCAGAACTTGTCTTCACAGTTACCAAGCAACAAACTCAGATGATAATGTCATACTTTAAGGAGATGTATAAATTACCCCGGTGAGTAACTGAGCAAGATTTCGGTTTACATAGCAAACTGTAGAAGCCCAGAATGAGAAAAAAAAAGAACACCAGTGAGGATATCCAACGGTGTCATTGTTTTATTTGTTATCAACAGAGAGTATAAACTACAGAATGAAGATGTTGACTCCGCTACATATTCTCTCTCGTTTTCCAGTTATGTTTGATGGCAAAATCACACTCAACATTGGTCGAAAGCTAGAAAAAAATAACAATCATTGATATAATGGACATTTTGATTCTCACCTCATCATAGGTAGGCTGAGGAGTTTTCTTAACCTCAATTGGTTTTCCAACAATCAGATGCAATGGTGTTGCAAAAGGGATGGGGGTCCTGTGTTACAATGTGCAAGTTAGGTCATGTGAACTCTTGAACGCCAATAAGAATACTGAATCAAAATTATTTTCCACAGGTCAGTGAAAATGTAGAAAAAAGAAGATATGTATGATCAAATTGCCTTACCCAAATTTCCCCCAGAAGATAATCGGCGTAAATTTAATTGCTCTAGCAATCTTGACGATTAACTTGCCACCTGGCCTCCACCACTTGTACACAAAGCTCTAATAGAAAATAGCACAAAGAATAAGTAGATTGAATATCATGAATGAATTTACTTATGGACATCAATATTAAAAGTATGATGAATTTGTGGGGATAAGGTTTGCTAAACAATTTCACGTCATCTAGAGCGTGTCCATTTTAAAGTTAGGTGGCCTCTTTAAGTTTGCAACCATCCAACCTCCATCAGTATTTATTCGGCGCCCATGAAATTAATGATACTGCGAAATTTGGGTATCATGTGGCAAAAGTGGCGTTACCTGTCCGAAGCAGAAAACAGGGACTAAAGGAGAACCTGTCTCCATAGCTATCTTAACAAAACCTTTTCTTGATTTAAGAAAAGCAACCTGTCAATTGCAAAAATGTTTTATCATTATCCCATACACTGAAAATAATAAGGAGTTTGACAGCTGATAAAATGCAATATTCTCATTGACTATGCAAGAAGAAAACCGCCGGAAACCTCAGAATCATGATCCATGTGAAGTATCTCCTGCACACCTCCTGGCACTATGATGCAACTGTAACCAGCACCAAGGTAGGAGTAGAAACTCTTCCTCGAAGCAGGGGCCAAACCCAACCACGTCCATATTTGCCTCAAGAACGGGGTGTAGAACACCTAACACCAAGCAGACACTAACCAATTAAGAGCACAGCTGCTAACAGCTTACTCGAAGACTGAATTCAGTGCAATGTACTTGTAGGAAGGGAATCAGGTGTCCTCACCGCAGTGCTCGCAAGAACCTTGATCTTGGGCAGTGGCATGAATCCAACAAGGTCCAGAAGGCCCCCCAAGCCGATGGGCAAGACAGAGTGAGGTTCATAACCGAACACTGCAAAAACAGAGCATTGAAATCACAAGTCCTACCATCTTTACTTGACTTTTTGAGCAGACCGAAAAGGGTTTGCTATGATGATTCAAGCATCCGGAGACGGAAGCTCACCGTAGGCTCTTTTTGGGTCAAAGGCTTTGTAGTCCTCCACATATAGAGTGATGGGGAAATACCCAATGACGTACTTGCTTATGAACCTGCAGATGCGTCCTCCAGCTGTGAGATCCAGCCAACAATGCAGGGGATGACGACAGAAGCAAAACAGGGAGAAGAGGAGGAGGTGAACCTGGCGATCTTGCGGCCGATCCTGCTCTTGTCGCTGACGGGCACGAGCATGAAGAAGAGCTGCGTGCCGAGCACCCTGCACCGTCGACAGGAAGCAGACGAGCATGAAACAGACTGATTAACCAGTTAACCGGCGACAGTAGCATCAAACAGGGAGAGAGAAGGGGAAGGGGATGAGTGGACGGACATGGCGGCGACGCGGCGCGGGAGGAGGAAGATGGAGGCGAGGAGGAGGAGGACGTTGAAGTGGATGGCCCCCAGCCAGAGCGCCAGCGCCACCGTGGTGCGCAGCGGCGAGTAGGCCGTGGCCCTGAATACCGTGGTCCCATCGGCCGCCTCCTCGCGCGCCGCGCCGTTGCTCAGGCCATTCCCCGCGCCCATCCTGCTGGTCCGCCGGGGCGGGGAGCCTCGAGGCAGGGAGTTCGGGGATGGCGAGAGAAAGAGGGTGTTCTCCCGCGTGCGTCGCGCTCCCTCTGGAGTCTGGACTCTTCTCCGGTAGATTTTGTCCGTGCGCGCGGGGGCGGAGCCGTCGACCTGCCCTGGCCGTGCCGACTCTCGCCGCGCAGCCAGCGGTCGAGGCCGGAGGGCCGTCGGATCTCGGATGGTGTCGTGTGGCGTGCCCGCCCACGCGGCCTTCTCTCCAGCCGGTGGCGTGCTCGTGCGCCGCAGTACGTTTGACCCTTTTGCTCCGGCGTCCAGATGGTTCTCTTTGCCTGATCAACCACCGATCCGATCGGCCCAGCTGGGAAGTATAATGAGACGGGCGTGTGCGCGGTGGACTTATTATATGTGACCACGTGGCCACGTGGGGGCTGTAAACGGAAAATGTAAGTCAGAGAATCTCGTTCGCACTCCGCACCGTCAACGTCACGGTATCATGATCCGTGAGCGCTGGAAGACTGTCCCGAAAGACCGAGAACTTATTGAGCTAGGTTTACATCTTGCAATTTCAAAAAAAAAGGTTTACATCTTGCAGATAAGGCGCATAGAAGGAAAATACACACAGTGCGATACAATTTGCACAAGGCACCTCAGAACTATTACAAGAAAAGCGACCAAGTCCAACTCCTTCACCGGCACGACGGATCAGAAACGCGGCGCAGCAATCCTCAACTTCACCAGGAGGAACCACTTGGGAAGGAGAGGCGGGAGCATGCTGCCCGTGACTCAAAGGTCTTCCGAAACGGCAACTTGGGTTGGAGGTTGAAAATACCACCTACGTCGGCCGGTGGAAATCGTTCGGGCGGGAGTGGTCGCCGCATGACCATGAGGAATGACGTCGTGACTGCCGGCGTGAGAGCACTCCCAAGAGAAGCCTCAACGCCCCCTTGCCACAGGAACCGGCGCCAGCCGTCACCGGGAAGGAGAAATCCGTCCTCTGCACCCATCTTCGTGTCATCGTGTGTTCACCCATCGAGATATTGGCATCATACTAACTTACAAATCTGTTGCCGGTTCAAAACCCGAAAGTTGGTGCGACAAGTATGGGCCTTGTGCTCCATTCTCAACATCATCGATGGGTTCATCCGCCGCTACCACATGCTCTCACTTGCCGCGCTACGACATTCTCATCATCATTGACGTGCAAGGCCAAACGCTCAAGAGGACGAACGACGATGCGGAACTAACGAAAAGGGCCGAGAAGCTTAAGACCACGTCCACCGACACGACAAACATGAGCACAAATCGGAAGACTTACATTGTCAAGAAAGTCAAGGGCGTCATGAAGGAGAGGAAATCAAAGGTCAAATAATGATTTTTATGCATTTGTGATTATGTATTGGTGTCAGACTTGGTGGCATTTTGGTGGTCGTACATGGTGTTGGCCAAGACTTTGAATTGGTGGCTAGTGGGGTGTGGCCGGACTTCGATTTTATGCATTTGGTGGCCGAACTTTGGCATTGTGGTAGTTTAATTTTGTTTCTAATGCAAAAAATGGACAAAGTTGGATAGCGCCGGCCGTTTGGGGCGGGTGGACCTGTGGGCAAAATTAGACAAAAATTGGACTAAATTATATCTCCCCATTGGGTCACACATGTGTCAGGCACCCCATAGGGGACACTTTTTCGGGGGCGTCAGACACATTTTCGGGTCTGACGGTGGAGATGCTCTTACCAATGAGAACATGATATTCCCAAGAAATAGCGAGTGATAGTATATACAATGTTATGATTTTACTAATTCTACAAATTACCAAACGAAAGGTTTGATATTCATTGTTTTAATCAACTTAGATAAAATAGACATATCCTAATATATTTGAAATGGTAGAGCCCGAGTTGGAATCCCGTTGGGGCAGAATTTCAGGAATTCTCTCCTTTTATGAAAAATACGATCAAGGCTAGTCATGTGAGGTCTAATTTTTCCACAATTGTGAGGATCTCTCCGCTTATAATGATCGTCGATTTTGCATCCAACGAAAGATATTATTTCTACCAACTGATGTGTTGATAAAACAAAAAACATGTTAATGTGTGATTTTTTTAATACATGTACAAAAATTTCTTGTTAGTACATGAATCTAAAATAAATTACAAAAATCCAGAAATTATTGGTAATGCATTGATATTTAAAAAATTATTAATAATTTGTGCACGGATGGTAAAGCATTTGAACATTTCGATATAAGCGGGGGAGTTGGTAATAGTTTTGTAGTTGCATTTTCCCTAACCACACCAGTACAATTATGCATCTTCTCTGTAGTTAAGCTTACACACGAGACTCCGCGCCAACTAAAGCGAAACCGAACCCCAGCAGGACAAGCTCTTAAGCTCATGCGCACCGTCCCCGAGCCAAACACGCCAACAGAGACGTGGCAGCGTACGTACCAGGTACCACCGAGAAGCACAGCGACCCGCATCAATGGCCACGACCAGCACCAAGCACGTCGTGCTGTTTCCTACCCCGCCCAGGGCCACCTCGTCAGCTTCCTCCGCCGGGTCCTCCCCGGCGATGTCTCCATCACTCTCGTCTCAACCCCGCGCAACGTCCTCGCCCTCCGCGCTTCCACCTCTGCGTCGTCGTCGTCCTTGGGCATCAGCCTCCACGTGCTGCGGTTCGTCCCGGCAGACCACGGTCTCCCCGCGGACTGCGAGTCCATGGACTCCCTCCCACCCCCGGCGTACATCACGCTCTTCGAGGCCTTCGAGTCCCTCGAGCCCGCCTTCGACGCCTACATCTCCCGCCTTGTCGCCGAGAATGGGTCCGTCTGCGTCATCAGCGACGTGTTCGTCGCGTGGACGGTGGGCGTCGCGCACCGCCGTGGATGCACGCACGCAGTCTTCGTGTTGTGCGGCGCGCTTGGCACGGCCATCCTGCACGCCCTGTGGAAGAACATGCCGGCGCTGCCTTTCAGCGACGACGGCCTGCTCCGTCTGCCGGAGCACCCGGAGGTGGAGCTCCACCGGTCTCAGATGTCGCCAATATTCCTTTCTAGCCTATCTCACGGCATGGACCGGCCCATCGCGTTCCACCACCGGCAGACACAGCACGGGTATCTGACGGACGCGGTGCTGGTGAACACGGTGCAGGAGCTGGAGCCCACCGGGCTAGCCATGATACGCCGCACTCTCGGCAAGCAGGTTCCGGTCTGCCCCATCGGCCCTCTTGTCCGCGATGGTTCGGCGGACGCGCCCGACGGCGCCGCCGTCATGCTCTGGCTGAACTCGCAGTCACCATCGTCCGTTCTGTACATATCGTTCGGGTCGCAGAACTCGCTACGGCCGAAGCAGATGCTGGAGCTAGCCGCGGCACTGGAGTCGACCGGGCGCCCTTTCATCTGGGCCTTCCGGCCGCCGGTGGGGCTCGGCCCGGACATCGACGGCGGCGAAGAGTGGCTGCCGGCAGGGTTCGAGGCACGGGCGTGCGCCACCAACCGCGGCCTTGTTGTCCCGAAAGCCACGTTCCGGCTGCGCGGTCAGTTAGAGAGTGGAAGTGAGGGGAGTGTGTGTGGCAGTTTGCCTCAATTTTCTTATTATATTCCTCCCTCTAGATAGGGGATGTACCGGCTGATAGCCTAAGTCAACTATCCCTGACTCGCCACTGTTGACGACGTCATGACTAGGAAACACTGTAGGTGACGTCTAGCACGTCCTATATACCTACTCTGTACTGGTGCTGACTCACCACCTCAGGACACCAGTTACAGGACAAAGTGTTCCGCACTCGGTAACCCGGCTCCCCTACTCGGAACCGACTTCCTACTTTGCCACGACCCGGAACAGACTCCAAGTCGGGCTCCCGCCCTCGACTCGGGACAGACCCCGTAGCCGGAGCACACATGCCGGCTTCCCAAAGCTGGAAAGTCGACAGGAACACAAGCCTATTCCAACAGGCCTCCTGGTGCATGGATGGCACCGCAGGTGAGCATCCTCTCGCATGGCTCCACGGGGGCGTTCCTAGGCCACTGTGGGTGGAACTCGGTACTAGATAGCCTGACACACGGCGTGCCCATCGTCGGCTGGCCGCTCGTCGCGGAGCAGTTCTACAACGTGAAGACGCTGGCGGAGGAGTGGGGCGTGTGCGTGGATGTGGCGCGGGGGAACCTCGAGACCTCGACCGTGGAGAGCTGCAAGGTGGCAGAGGCAGTCGAGACAGTGATGGGTCCGAAGATGCGGCGGCGGGTGGCGGAGGTCAAGGAGCTGATGAAGAGCGCGTGGGCGGACGACGGCGGGTCGTCCGGGGCGGCGCTGCAAGAGTTCTTCGCAGCCATGCGCTTGCACCGACCCCTCCCTGTACCTAGGACCAGTGACGTCGAAATGGTACAGTCTGTACCGTACAGACCGCTTTCTGCAGATACCTCTGTGCAATCAGTGGACTCACCCGACAATTATGTTTTGCCAGATCTGGTTCTGTATTTTCTGTGGAGGAAATAAAAACATGGACGCTAATCCCATATTGGCCCTAGAGCATTTTTTGGTTGGTCGTTTCACATACTACCAAATATAGATGAAAACCAGTGGTCAAAGTTGAATTGCAAAAATCATACCAGTATATACAACATCCTCTACATTTCATGAACGGAAAGAAGTAGTAGAATGTATTATCGGTATCTCGTCTGGGGACTGATCATTTTGCGTGCGTGGAGACGGGCATGCTACGGGGTTCAAGTAACAAATTCTCGACCCGAATGCTAGTACATGTTAATTAAGCAAAACAATTTGGATGGGAGCTTTAAAATTAATATGGTCGCTACAGACGTCTCGCTATTCACAAAAACAAGGCAACAAAATACGATGAAATTGGGATATTTTTAATCAAGTGCTCCAAAGTATGTATCCATGTGAAAACAACATCACAAGTTGTAGTTTTGTGATAACCCCAACTCGCCATTTTTTCTTGTTTTCTGCAATGTATTCTTTCTAGAAGCTTGCTTTGCAACTTACATTTGGGAGCCTTAAGTGCAAGGCCTATCTGGTAGTCGCTCCCGTCCAAAAAAATGACTTTTGGATATTGACATGGTCTTCAAAATATAACTTGGAGCACTTGTTCCTATTGCAATATCGATAGAATGAGAACATAATTATAATATTGTAAAAAAGAGTGACCGTCTAAACCCCCATGGACGTGCACCTTATATCTTGACATTTCAGTTTTGTGCTGAGATATGTGATATGTCATTCACATCACTTCATTGAAATTCATCTTTTTTGTTTCTCCAGAAACGAACCATACAAACTTGAAACTTTAATGTACTACATTGTGTAGGGTTATCATTTTTAGTATTTATGTTGCATGAGAAAATCCGAAAAATCTACATGTTGTACCATGAATATGTTGTTGGCCTTTCAAGTTTATACTTTCTGTTGTTTAAGAAAATAAAATGAGAAATTTTGATGCACAGATCACAACGGAAAAATGGATGGCTAGATAGAGGGAGTTGGTCATGGAATTAAACTACTACATCTTCTGTTATTGTATTCGTTAACTGAAAGGAGTATCAATTACCAAGCCAAAAGAATTTGTCTAATGGTTTTGCTAGCTCTATGCCAATTTTCTTGGTCTTCTAATTAGCTTTGAGACGTGCGCGCGCGCGCACCTCACGCACACCGTCTCTACATCTTGCTGCATGGACGTGCCTCCGAGTCGGTTGTTTTTATTTGTGAAATTCTTCTTCGATCACTTGTTACATCGTACTAGAAAGCATCCAAAGCAGAATGAAACGATGCTCAAAAGAAGAAGCTACCCTTTTCCAGTTTTCCTAATGCACAACTAGCCTAGTTGAAACATCTTCAGCTTCCAAGTTCGTCGTAAACAGGTGATAACATACGTTTCGGGAAAAAAAGGGTGAGAACGTACGATTTGTGATAAACAAGAAAGCGAAGACATAATGATATACATCAACGTGTAAGGATGACCCCTGAACAACAACAAAAACATCTGCGTCTCTACTCAGTGCACTATGTCTTTTTCAAGTAGGTGGCTGATGCTACTGACGGCCAATGGGATGAACTTTCTGAGATTCACCTGATCGCCTTGGTTACGAAGAAGGGGAAAAAGGATACAAGATTCAGCAGCATGCGACTAGGCTAGCCCCGAGACTTTACTTGTCACAGAGACTCGAGAATTTTTTTTTAAATGATATTCTTTTTAACACTTATTTGAAAACTAGCCTACGATTTGAATAAATTTGAAATTTAGCGCGCTGTCGTCACGGGCAACGAGGAAACCCTCCTTTCTCCTTTCGTCTTTACCAGTGCCGAAACTGCATGAGTACTGACACAACACTGATACAGATGGCAGAGCAGCCCAAGTTTCGGCTGTACCCTTGCCCAGTGGCGGAGCCAGGATCAAGCCACGTCCCGGGCAAAACCTCTGCAAACTGTGACAAATAGTGCACGAATGCTACAGTAATGAACAGTGATCAAAGAAATCAGGCTTCACGCCCAGGGCCATGGCCAGGGTGGCCTGGGGCCTGTCTCCGCCCCTGCCCTTGCCTAAAGCAGGTTTCGGTTGTACCCTTGCCGAAAGAATGATAAAAAGATTGTTCCTTGCTTACTATTTGGTTCAAAATGAAAATCGCTCAAGCGTGTCCCGATTCGAGATAAAGTATACACGAAATATATTCGCTTCGACGAGTAGGTTCCATTCCCGTGATTCGTTTCGAGTTTCGACGACTCTAACTTATTAATTTTGAACCGAAGTTTGCAAAATTGTTTAACGAATTTTGTCAAATTCATCGCACTCAGTCGACCGTTTCAAAATTTCTTTCTCGAGTAATTGAATCTCGACGTTCCCCGCAACTTTTATTTTATAACTTTTTATTTTGATGGACATATACCTGTTTTCTTTCAAGTACGGGTATTTTTCTATATCGGAAATAGTGGGCTACCACCGGTGATACCTACGCATATGCATCTCACCGATTGATCATCCTATAATCCTATAGGACAATTTCCACCGTAGATCTTTTTAACGGCGTCTCCTATCTGTTAACCGCAGATTCTTTACTCTTCTTTTCCTCCCCCACCCGGCCCAGTCCTCCCCAACAGAAAAAAAGGAAGTTGCCTCACCTCCACCGGATCCCGCCAGCCCCAGCGCCGCGCCCCCACCTTCGTCCTCTCCCGCAGCCATCCCAAGCAACTCCATGTCCGGTGCATCCCCGAGCCGGAGGCGGCCTCGCCTCCACCTGCATCGCGCGGATACGGTGGCGCCGCTCCATGGCTCAAATAGCCGGCGCCAGCGCCGGCGCCTTGCTACCTTCCACGGTGTCCCCTGCGCACGTTGCTCCCGGCCGGCCACATCCCTGAGAGGAGCTCGAGATCGTCCAGTTCGGAGCCCCACCGCCACACAGATCTTTTGTCGTGCTCCTTTGAATCTTTGGTCTTCGACGATTTGGTTTTCTTTCCTCTCTCTAGGTGTCGGTGTAGAGCTTCCGCGTGTTTTTTTTTATTTCATGGTCCTTCTGTTCCTGGCTCGGCAGGGGCGATTGAGATTTGTTCGTTCTTTTCTTTCGATTTTATTCTTGTGCTGAGCTGAATAGCAGTCCGTGTTGGCCGGCCGGCCGGCACGGACCTGGCGCGCGTGGGGGCAGCCATGCTCACCCGGCAGGTCAGCACGTTGATGGATTTGTGATTGGAAAGAAAATCTTTTGTTCCGTATGGATTAGTTGATATTTTTTTGATGTTTCTGAAATTTTTGGAGCTAGCTCGATGGATTAGTGTCTACTACAAGAAACGCCAGTTTTTTTCTAGAAGTGTGTCTGTGTTTGTTAGATCTGTAATCGATTAATTTTCCATCAGCAATTGACTTTTCCATCTGTAATCGCCGGGGAGTCGGTCCTCACGCCGCAGCAGTGGCCTCCTCGGCCGGTAGCAACCAGCTCAACCACGGCAATTATTCTTCTATTTGAAACGATTTCAGACGGTACTCGATGCTCAAGATTCAGAGGCTACATCGATTTTTGTTCTTCTTCATTTAGTCTCAAGAAATTTGGATGCATTGCTCGAGTGAACTGGTCGGAAAAACTTCGTTTGCTCCGCCGTCGAATTGGTCACCGGCGAGGGAGGTGATGGGCACTGTACCTTTTTTCTGACACGAATGGGCTCCACGGCTCTTAACTACCGCACACGGTTAACGCCACACCGCACACGGCCCGTGTTTTCTTTGGAAATCCTACGGGCACAGTACAAAAAGGACACTGCGCACGGCTCATGGCCCGTGGTTTCTTTGCAATTCCTACGGGCACAGTAAAGAAAACAAACTGGACACGGCTCGTACGACTTGACGACGTTAACGGCAGCACGCATCACGAATCTACATCAAACGGCTCTAAGTGCATGCACAGCTATCACCGTGGTAGTAAATCCGTGTTGTTTTCTATATATGCTACAGTAAATACATATATGTCCGTCGATACATATATGTCCGTCGAAACGAAAAAGTTACAATGTAGAAATTGTGGGGAATGTCGAGATCAAATTACTTGTGAAAGAAAATTTGAAACGGTCGACCGAGTGCGACGAATTGGACAAAATTCGTTAAACGATTTTGCAAACTTTGGTCCAAAATTAATAAGTTAGAGTCGTCGAAATTCGAAACGAATCACGGTAATGGAACCTACTCGTTGACGCGAATGTATTTCATGTTTACTTTTTCTTGAATCAAGACATGGTTGAGCGATTTTCATTTTGAACCAAATAGTAACGGTGGGAAGGATACAGGTACAGCCGAAACCTGCTTTCGGCAAGGGTACAGCCGAAACTTGGGCTGCCTGCTTCCTGTGTCAGCGTTGTGTCGGTACGCATGCAGTTTCGGCACTGGTAAAGACGAAAGGATGGTTTCGTCTCCGCCCGTGACGACAGGGAACTAGATTTCAAATTTATTAAAATCGTGTGCTAGTTTTCAAATAAGTGTTAAAATAAATATTATTTAAAAAAATTCAGAGATTCAGACACATGAACTACCAAATAGGAGGCAGTGTTAACGACGCCTTCACCACAGCATGCAACTCCGAGCTGTTGTGTGTTGGGACAGGTTGTCGGGTTGCCTATGTGGCTGTTGTGTTTTCTGGGTTTGTGAGTAGTTCTCTTTGTTCTATGTGTGGTTTTCGTATACTAATTGAGCAATTCTCTTCATAATTACTCCCTTCGTTCATAAATTACTCCCTTCGTTTCATAAAAGAATGTCTCAACCTAGCTCAAATCTACATGTATCTACACACTAAATTATGTCTAGATACATGCAAATTTGAGTTAGGATGATAGATTGGGGCAAATCTTTGGGAAAAGGTTGTAGTCCCCCGGGGGATCCGTCGATCGCGTCCTCCGCATGGAGCGGGCGCCACGCGTCCCCACGGACCCACCACAAGGCGTTCAGACGCGTGAGGCGTGACGCTCCCGAGTCCCGACCTTATCCTCTCGACCCGCTCCTTCGGGCCGTGCTCCTCGCTGTCCAGCCGCCATGGCGTCGCCGACCGCCGCCCCCAGACACCACCTCGTCCTAGAGCTCCTACTTCTCCTGTTTTGCTGCGGCCGCTGCACCGCACAGGCACCGCTTCCCATCCCGCCATCTCGCCTCTCTCAACGCGTCGGCGACGCCGACCTCTTCTTCTAGGTGGACTGCCCCCTGGCTCCACCCGCCGGCCGCCCAGCGCGCCTCCCCTGCTCGCGCGACCCGGCCACCTGGAGCCTTCCATCGGTCGGCGCCGCCAACTCCCGCGCCGCCTCGGCGAGCACCCCATGCTTCCTCCGTCGGAACCTGACGGCAAATCTGGTTGCGTCAGGTTGGCGGCGACGACGACCTCCGACGCGTCCTGCTGCTCTGCCCCGGGGTGCGCCGACCTGCACCGCGCCGCCCTCTGCCCCGGGGGCGCCGGCGCCGACCTCCACCGCGCCGCCCTCTGCCCCGAGGGCGCCGGCGCCGACCTCGACCCCGCCCTCTCGCCGACCTCACCCCTGTGAGCACGCAGCAGCGCGCCTAGGTAGCGATGGCGTTGCTACCTCAGGCAGCCCACGTTGCTGCAAGGTGCAGCCATGGCTGCTGCTACGGGCGAGGCCAGGGGGCGCCGGGAGTGCTACTAGCGGCGCGGCGGCGGCGGCCGCCGTTGCTGCAAGGGCAGCCGGCGTTGCTACGGACGGGCCGACGGCAGCAGAGAGTGCTACTAGCGGCGGGCACCGTTGCTGCAAGGGGCTGCCGGCGTTGCTACCGCCGGCAGCCGGAGTTTGCTGTCCATGGCGGGGTGACGCTACCGACGGCAGTCGGCGGTGCTCTCAGCGGTGGGCGGCGTTGCTGCCATGGACTGTAGTGCTACCTACGGCGATTGGGGATGCTACCTGCGTCGGAAGGTGGTGCTACCGACGACGGTCGGCCATGCTGCCAGCTTGGGTGGCGGTGCTGCCATGGCGGCAGGGCGGTGCTCTCAGACATTTTTTTTGCTGCAATAGTTTTATAGTTTTGCTAAAATAGCATAATGTTTTTGCATTACAAGAAGAATTTTTATGCTACAATTTGTCCTGCTGTTTTGCATCATAAGTCTTATCGGAGAACCTCGCCGGAATTTTTTTGCTACGATGCTGCAATATAACAATTTTTTTGCTATTATTGTTTTGTGGTCTTGCTACAATAGAACAAAACATTTGCTACGATGTCTCCGGCGAGGTCTCCGTCGATGTCTCCGGCGAAATCGATTTTGCTACAATAGCATATTTTTTCTGCTACGGGATCTCCGGCGAGGTCTCCGGCGAGTCCGGTGAGGTCTCCGGCGAAATCGGTCTTTTTTTTCTGTTTTCTGGGCGAACCGTTTTTTGCTACATAGGGAGCAAAAGCGGGGATTATTTGCTGCGGCGGCAGCAAAAGCGGGGTTGGTGGGGGTAGCGCGGGATCTGACGGCTCGTATCGATCCGATCCAACGGCTGGCAACCCGGGGATCCCAGGGAAAGATCCCCCGGGGGACGCCTAGTGGTTTCCCAAATCTTTTGCTCCCGTTTAAAAAAAAAACTCCCAACTGTGCAGCGACCTGCCTACTCCCATCGCGATCCACAGTTCGCTCCAAACAGCAGAAGCAACGTCGCCATTGTGCTTCGAATCGGAAGGCAGCGACGATGATGTTCCAGTGTGGAACACGCGTGGACGTGCGAGCAACCTTCTGCCAACCACTACCATTACTGCCTCCGAATCAAAGAGAACACGCAGATGTACCCAAGCGCGACGTACCAAAATTTGATTTATTAATGGATCACAACCGAAAGTTCGACCAATTATTCCAGTTCAACCTCGCCCACAACAAACCCTCGTACGCTATCAGAGCCAAAAATGATAACACTCTCCGAAAACTAGGAAAAGGATAAACCACAGGATCGCAAGATCACTATTCTCTAATCCCAACCGTCCGATGGAACAAAGGAGGATCAGGAAACATGTAGATTCTTTAAACTCTTGAGCACTCTGACTATCAGACTGGGGCCTGCCCAGTGGAAGATGAAGTCATGATAGCCAGAGTCTCCGTCACCGAAGACATGGCACTCAGTGCCGCCTTGAGAACATCCTGTGAGCACCCAGGCTTCACTATGCTTTTCACCTGCGTTGCGTCAAAGGATTAGAGACATCATCACAAGGAAGAAGCTTGTTACCATTCTTTGACGGTATCGAGCTAAAATCTTATTGATTCACGCAAACTACCTTCTCCAAGTACTCCTGCAACTTCTTGATCCTGCCCATGTAGTCTTGATCCTCAACGCACAGCGAAATGGGCTTGGCATCAGCACCTGGTCCTTCGAATTGGAGTGGTCCAGGGTTTCTGTAGATGTCTTCCAACAAGCAGCTGGATGAATTCTGCCTCAACAGCCTGGAAAACAAAAGCCCGTTCTTGCAGATGAGATTTACAAGTCTTCTTTACTACAGTATACTACTTGAAAAACATGAAATGAAGAAATGAAGCAGCTCCTTGGCTAACAGAGTTACTACTTGAAAAACATGACAGCATCTCTCTTCAAAAATTATACAATCAACAAATTCCATACTTACTCATATGCTTTTCCTCTCAAGTCGACGCTAGCCATATGCACAGCTGGCTTCCCGATTTGTGTGGTTGAAGGGCCTCGTGACCATCGCTTCACACTCATCATTGACTGATCACACGGAAAACATGTGATGTGAGTAACTATTGCAACTTGTAAGAACATGTACTGATTACATGAACCAAAAGGTTCTGCGATGGTACAGTGAGAACTATTACCGAAATAGGAGCGGCACCACATCGCCACTTGTTCAGGGGACTCTTAAGATTTGTCACAGTGGCCATGTAACCGTTCAAACCAGCTGCCAAGATGTGGTAAGACACATGACCAAGAACCTGAAATAATCAGCTTAAGGATAAATAGACGGCAAAGCAATTTTCTATGTCAAAATTAGTGAGGTGAGCTTGAACTTACATAGGCATAATCGCAGTCAAACTTCGAAGGCATTGCACCCCTGGCTTGGTAGCCAAAAAAGTGACAGATTGCATTGAACTTCTTTCCTTTGTAAGTGCCTTCCTTCTGCATAAGTAGAAGAGAACATTACAAACTCATAGAACTATTGCTTGTCACATCAAAACTAGCCTTCCAGTTAAATTGGCAGCTAAAAACAAATCCATAAAAAATGCATACCAGACGTTTGTTCATTTCGATCTCAACCAAGTGGGCTAGAAGCTTTTCGGTTTCAATCTGTACAGATGAACATGTTAAAATCAGCAAAACCAAAAGGTAAAAGAAAACATATCAACATTATCCACCAATTATCGAAAGATGATTTCATGGGCTATCCTACCTGAGAAAGTTGAGCTGAGTCATCAGATTCAGGGCGGAGAAGCAGCTGCATCAGAAAAACAATTATGTTGGGGCAACAGGGACCTAATGTTAACTGTGGAACTCTGCTAGTTAACTGAGATAATACATACCTGCTGCCTAATAAACTGAGGCAAAAACTCAAATAGCGCAGATGCCCAAGGTGAAAGCTGAGAAGAGATATTCTCAATGGAAACACCTTTACCGTGGAGGCCATTAATTTCCTACAGTCAACAGCTATCATCAGTGAAGTTGTAAATCAACACTCTTTTTACGTAACAAGCAAGTGCTCTGCTTTTGCATTTTGTAGGAAAGAAACGGTTACCAGCTCAAGTGAGCTGGGATATGACACAGAGAAATACTCATATTAGACATTAAAATGTCAGTGAATACTCATAAGACAAAACTTACCTGAAGCAGAGCATATAATTCAGGAATACTCTCCACAAGGCCCTCGGGAATAAGTATAACCCCATGATTCTTATCTGAAAATTATAATCCAAAGCATTGATAAATTAAAATATTTGAAATGGTAATATGAGGTTACATGAACATCTCACAACTCATCCACAAAGGCAGCCCAACCTTTTTCAGCTCTCGCCTGAACTGCATCACATATCTGCTTTGTGATATCAAAAATTGTGAGTTTTGATGCGGCAACCTCCTCGCCAAGGATAACCTGACCATATGATACGGGTTCAAAAAATGTAAGCCAATTTTGCAAATATGGTTAACAGGCACGAACAAGTTGAAAAGAAAATATCAAACCATATTTGGATGCGACTGAAGAGCACACTCCAATGCCACGTGAGAGGCCTTCCGTCCCATCATACGGATGAAATAGTAATACTGCCAGAAAGAATACAGCAACAAGGTGGAAGAAGTCAAATTCTGTAATTTGAATTTGTAAACAGAAAACATAGTCTTGTAGGAAAATATGAATACTGGGAAAACATTGAGCATGCTTCATACAGGAAACAAAGGGAGAATCCAAAACCATATAGAAATTCAGCGGCCATAAACTAATATATTGGCTGTGATGCGCCTCAACTTATGTTCGCATCTTGGATGCCTAGGCCAAACTTGTGTACAGCCTATGTGGACCTCACATAGGATAAAGTAAAAGTAAACAGCGAATAGCCTTAGAGCATATTACTATTTTTGTTTAGTTCCATGTGTGTTGACTCCAGACTCAAGAGTATAAATTCAGAACTTCCTTTGTTTACTTTTCATATGAACACGAGAAAATCTTCTACAATCATTTACAGATATTTCTTCTCCAGGTGTTAAACAAACAAATAAAAAAAAAGTGATAGGGAAAAAAGTCCACACAACAAGAAAGTATGCCAGAGAATGCTACTAGTGCAATAGTACCTTCTCAGCAGAAAGAGCATCGGTGCACATATTGCTTATAAGTTGCGAGTTCACCTGTTAGAGCAGTATATAAGTTCAGGGAACCACTAGAAATCACAAAATAAATAAATACTACACAATGCACTACGACAATTAATATGGATCGGAGGGAGTACAACAGTAGCATGGCAATACATTGAAATTTGCAAGCTGGGAAAACAATTACATAGGTCAAAAGTGAATTCACAGATGCCTCCACAAAATACCACACAATGCACTACGTAGATAATAATTAGAAGTAGTGGAACCATCATAAAGAAATCCCCAACTGAATTCAGCTGTCCCTACCTTGCATATGGTATCGAAACCAACAGTTGTCTCAACAAACTGGTTCTTGAGATCCCCATTCAAAGTTACAGGAACACCTACCACCTGGTCCATAAAAATGTGCCAAAGTCATTCACTGGTACGGAAAGGTACATACTTGCACTGTTGCAAGGGGTCCAGAATTAAGTTGAAGGTTCAGTTACAAGTATTTCAGTAATACCTTTGTTGCACACTTTGCCTCAGCAAAAGTCTCAGCAAGTTGAGCAGCATCTGTATTCGATGTGACACCTTCAAAGAAAGAACACTGATTTAGGATTAAAACAAATGTATATTGTACTTTAAATCTTAAGTTTGATGCGCATAGCCTACCTCCAATTATTATCAGAGCATCCAACTTTAAAGCCTGGCAACTAGCCATTGCACCATTGACCTGCTCGGTTGTTCTGATTTGATCCTTAGTCCGACCAAGCATATCATAACCACCTTGGTTTTTGTAGGAAGAAAGAACTTCATCTGTGATCTCCAAAGTTTTCTGTGCAAGAAGACCATCGGATCCTCCTATATCAACCCAAAAAATGAATGAATATGTGAGAGGTATGTACATAATTTCAATGCATTAAATATAAGTTCGAATGTCAACTATGTGTAGGCAAACGGGCACGCAAGGACACGGCCACAGCCTACAAGTTAAATTCAAGGCCCGACCAAAGTTTTGTTTTGCAACTGTCGTACAATAGTGTTTCTTATATTTTGGACTAGACATAAAACAAATTATCTGAGGAAGACATCGTGGTACATCATGCTGCTACTGGTTTTCCTAAAAGATCTTATGAATACCTGCATGATGCTAATTTTACGAATTAGACCCAGTAAAGTTCAGAGAAACTTTCAAGTATCACTGCAATCGGGACTAACCTTTAGCATGATGGGTTCATGCATGTTAGGTTGATCATACATGGTTGTGCAAACAAAGAAGACATACCAAAGTACAAACATAATAATCCGAAATAAAACAGTGCTCACTATAAAAAACAATATGTTCCTCGAACCTGAAAAGAATCAATTAGGAATTTACTCACCGAGGAAACCAATAAGTTTGCTGTTCGGGTTGTGAGCTTTGATAGCCTCATGGAGTCCCCACACGACATTGTGCCCTCCTGGGGACTGCCTTCCGCAGAAAACAATACCCACCCTTCATCCAAAAACAAAACAATCAGATGTTTGTGTGGGTCTGACTGCAAAGACAGCAAAAGAGCTTGGAAGTAAATTTGCTTCTGTTTTTCCCTACTGAACGATAACAGATCAGCATAAGCAAAATGATGTCTACATCACTTGCTACTTATCAGCATGCGGAAACATAGAGCGCATATATATATATACGGACCTGACAGCAGGGTGCTCTGATATGACTTTAGCATCAGCGACATTAGCCGCCTTCCTGAGGAAATGAGCCAATGGCTGCCCGTATGTGCGGGGGAACGCGTGGCTGATCACATGAGCGCCGGCAGGATCAGCAGCGATCGCCACATCACCATACTCCACCCTCACAGTAGTGCCCTGGGGGGAAATTCAGAGCATGAGACCACAACAGGCACACAAAAAACCGTTCTGCTAAACTACCATGAATTTCTCTCATCTGGGCACCAAGTCAAACATTATCCCAAACAGGACGAAAGGTAAACCTGAAAGCGATTGGGTAGTCAACCTGAACGTAAACAACCCATGGACCCGTGGAAACTAATTGCTACAAAAGAATCTATCGCGCACTTCACTCCCAGTTCCAGCCTTCCACTATCACACATAGCAGCGTCAGAACAGGAAACTGAATTTCTTAAAATCCTCGCGCGCAAGTCAGGCAAGCCGAGGATTTAAGAAATTCAGTTTCATGTTGTCAGACAAAGTATCACTCTGAAGGCAACGTCCACCACAACTTAGATCCAGTCTCGCCACCCGAAAGCGATGGCCGCGTCAGATCACCTACACCTAAACACCCTCGAAACAAATCGGAAGCAGGCGAACCGTAGGCCCAGGCGCCGACGGGACCGATCCGGCCGGAGACCAATGCGGGATCTGGCGGCCCGCGGCGCAGATCTGAGACGCGGGGGTGGAGGCGGTGGCGATAATGGGGGGAGGCGGCGCGTACCTGGAGGCAGGGGGGCAGCTCGGGCTGGTAGAGGGTCCGCTTCTGCTGCACCTCCGAGAGCTCGCGCGGCACGCCGTAGTCGGAGTCCATCGCCTCCCACGCTCTCGTCTCGACGCCGCCGGCTGCCTCGTTTGTATCTGCGCCGCGTCGATGCGTTTGGTGGTGGCTGGCCGGCTGAGTGAAGGAGATCCGGGTGCGATGCCGGAGCTGCAATTTTATAACGGAGGCGGGACCCCTTGCGCAAGCCAATCCCAATGCGCTCCCACGGTCTCGTTTTCGAAATGCCTCCTAGGATCGCAGGAATATTCGCATCCGTGCCCCTGGATCAGGGGGGACCTCGGTAATTTTTTAGGTTTCACTTTCTCCCCGGATGGTGTGATCTTGCCTGCCTAGTTGGTCCGTATCCGGCCGTCGGTTCACATGTCGACGATCTCGATGTCCAGTGAGTTGTTTGGACCGGTTTTACCGTGGTTCACATGTCGACGGTCTCGATGTCCGCGTGAGTTGCTTGGACCGGTTTTACTGCATTGCCCGCTTGGGCGCACAGGTCATGTGATCTCGACTTTTCGAATGATATGATTTTGGTGAAGATTAGGTGGAAAGATTGTTTTCGGTCAACACGCCACGTTAGTGTCGAGATAACGTGGGGAGATCTATAAGGCGGCAGGGCATGTGTGTTAGAGGTGGCAAGGTTGGGCAAGCGAAGAGGCAAGAAGGGTGGCAGAAGGTGTGCCATGTGAAAGGCGATGGTAAATGATAAGACACAAACAAATATTACCTATGTTCCAAAATATAAGATGTTTTGGTAAACTATTTTGTGACGGAAGTAGTGGTTGATAGGAGACCTTAGCACAAAGAGGTGGGGAAGGAGATGATGTGCGATGAAAGACAAAAGGAGGGTGGGGACTGTTTTTGCTAGGGTTGGTAGTTTCCCCCTCTTTGGAAAGAACTGTTAGGTGAAGGGAGACTACAGTTTGCAACACTGCAACCAGTGTTACAAGAAAGTATGTTGATCAACTTCTTGTTCAAGGTTATTCTTTAATAACACAGCATGAAGCAGCTTAATAAACAGTGCTTTTTAGCTCATAGTCAAGTGAAAAACAAGGAATCAAATCATTGTAATTATGGCTTCAAAACTACACTGCCAAGGAAGGATTTATAGAGATGGAGAAAATGAATACAAAAAGTAAAGAAACTAATCCTTAATTTAGCCTATTCCCAACTCTGTCCTGTTTCTCTCTTTCAAACTAAAAGTAAAAGAAATATCTGACACTAAAAAACAAAACCCAAGCATGCACCACCTAATTTATGTGTACTACTATAAACACCCACAAGAGAACAGATTGTCAGCTTGGCATGGTGCATCTGCTCAAACCAAATCCTACTTCTGCAACTTTTTTTCTTCTAAAACCTGCACAGAACACTTGTCATCAGAAAGGATTGAGTTTCAGTGTTGAAGCAAGGAATAGCTGATATAACCAAATATGCACCTATAAATATCCATGAAAACCACTGGTCCAGTGGTACACTGGTACTGCAGTTGAAGGAAACTGAAGCGAACAGAAGGCATATCTACATGTCCGGATGCCCAAATGGTGCACGCACAAATAGCTGGCCGTGAAGCGTGACAACTGCGGATGTTTGATGCGGATCAATTCTTAATGGCAAGTTGATCACCTGAGACGGAACAACCAGATCATGTTAAGTTGAGGGGTGACCACTTAATTTATGTGTTGTAAATGTTCGAACAATAACCTTTTTGAATGCAGTGATGCCCCAAGGATTATCAGGCTGGTCAGGGTCCCCAGTTATAACCAGACGTCCAGCAGGATCTGACTGAACATGCACCTGCGCCATTTGAAACAGGAATTAGCACTTTATAGTACGTAGCCTCACTTCATGTGATAAGCTCCTTTTGTTTATGCTGCACTGGTAATTGATCAATGAAATGTGGCCTCTGAGCATGCAGCCTCACCTCTTCCCGCAGAAGCCCAGGAACTAGCGCATATATTTCAAAGCATTCTTTCTGCACAAAATCCGTAACCAGACGTAGTAGTTTCAGCTCCAAACGGAATGTAAGTTCACAAGGAGAAACAACTCTTAAAGGTTATTTAAGATTTCAGACTAACAATTGTCTGTGATGTTTGTGCACCACGTGATTAAACAAAATAATCCCGATGAAACTTACAGTTTGACGAACATTAATCTTCACCCAATCAGCAGGTTCTCCAACATCAATGACCATAGAATCTTCCCTGAAATTGAGCACCAAATTACATATAAGAATGGGCATCATAGATATAACATCCAAATAGATGGATTACAAGTTCAATTCCATTATAAGGTCCTAATTTTGTTTTTGGATTTTTCTTATTAAATTGTGGAGTAACATATTGCAGCAGCCAAGTTGTCTTTCTTTATCATGTTAACCACAGAAGTAAACATAGCCAACTGAGATGGCAGAAGGTCTTAACTGTGACTTGTTTACTTTTGTTCGAGACACCTTGAAAGCACGCTCTGGACTGGATGCTTTCTTTCTCTTGAGTACCCCTAAATACGCAAGCAAAATATATGAGAATAAAACAGCACATGCTAATGCAGAAAAACTTGAGAAACGTACCGAAGCCTTTTAGACTCTTATCACGACTTGAAAGGGATAGTGAATCTTTGTCCTGTAGAAATATAAATGTATTTGCATGAAAATACCAAAATAGTATGTAAAATTAATGGCGCATGCCAATGAAAAGGCGAGATATCTTTTACCTTTAGAATGTGATCTCCATACATGTCGTTGCCAACGAGACGGTGCGCATGCCAGCCCTGCATAGCACGTGCTGCAGCATCCCTTCTAATTCTGGCAAAAGATGATGGATTCACACCAATCTGCAAAACAGGAAACGAAATAAACAAGCTTACTGATGTTACCAGTACTCATGTTAGCAGATGACAGCAAACACTTTTGGCAATGTCAGCTATCTTAAAGGCAACCATAGCAAATAGTTCCCATGTTAACATATAATTGTGTTTATCTTGACTGTGAAATCTATGTGCACCCACTTATCCAGCTTTGGAGTCTGATAATTTTTCAAATATATATGAAAAGCAAAAATTCCTTTGAAAATCAAAACTTGGCTGTGGCTTTTTTAGCATAATGCCATTGCCACTAAGGAGAATATGACCACAAAGGGCATATATCTGTCATTTGTGGTGGAGTTAGCTGCCCTTTGTTGGGTCTGCTGGAAGTTGAGAAACGGAGCTTGTTTTGGTAACAAGCGGATTAAAACTCCTGCTGAGTTTATTGGTTATGCTTGCTCCTTTTTTGAATAATGCCAAGGACTCCACAATGAGGCAGACAAATGATGTTACAAGAAGTTGCAAGCAGACTGCAAGACACGGCTCTACGCCAGTATCGGAGGGCCACTGTGTCCAGAGCAATGATGATTGAAGTTTGAAGATCAGGGAAAGGCCTCAGGGGATGAAGATGTGGATGAAGCTGATGATGTCACGAGAGGTCCTGACTCCTGAGTGTGGTTGTGTTACTTACAGTTGCTCTGTGCTCGAGCGCTTTTGAAACCTTTTATGACGGAACCGATATCAATTGCCTCTATATGGTGGCTACTGTTAAGCGATACAGTGCAAGCCCTCAGAACTTTAGTGTTTATTTTGCATTTTGTATCTCTGAACTTGATATGCTGCTTTATTCCTAGGAACAGTGGAACCCAGCAACAATGGTGTGCCGTATGGAGAAAAAAAACAGAACAAGATTTTCAGTTGCTAATCCTTTGTCTTTTTTAGTATAATCCTAACCTGTTCTTGATCTCAGTTACGATGAAGTATATGAATTTGAAACCCTAAATATTTTTAGAGAGAAGGATACTTCATCCCATGAAATTGTGCATGTGCATCAAAATAGATAGTGCACTACGGAAATTCGGATTAGTTAAAAATTTACAACCAAAACAATTACCTCACGGTTCGTACCACCAGGCTGTCCTATGGCAGGTAATGATATTTTAAGCTGCCCAGTTCGAACTTTGTGTTTTTCATACTCAAGGAGCGCCTGGGTTGATAAGAAATAATAGTTAACGACGAAGAAAGCAAACACATAAACATACAATGGAAATCCATACGCTTAGAGCAGCGTTTTTCTTTCATTAATTCTTTCTGAAATCTGGCGAGATAGCATCTAACAAAATACGGAAATTTAATGATCTAAAGCCTTAAGTACTAAATAGCACATCTATCAAATATGGAAATCAAGTACAGCAGTTTCTGTCAAATGAAAAAGAAGCAAGTACTCTAGTTATATTTCTTTGGCTCACCATCAAGAACACTAATTATTGCAGTGGCTTCATTTCAGCTCCATATTTTTCAATTTGTGAGAACCATCCTATTAGGTTGTAATAGCATAGGACTTCGTTATGCGAGTACATTCAGTAATATACAGTACAGCTCAATATGCCCATAATATTGTTATATAAGAACTGGTTCCATCTACCATGGTGGGGATGTGCTTACGGGGTCTTCCTAAAAGGCTAAAACAAGTACAAAATGAAACAAGTCCTGCAGGGGATGTATCACCTTCTCGTAGAAAATTCGAAATGACCAAGAGACGGTAGTGCAGGTCCTGCAAAAGAAGATAATAACAACAATTAGCTGAGGCAGAATTTACATCTTTCTCTGCAAACTCGCGCAACAGTTATTACGGGAAGAGATCTTACTTTGGTGGTCTGAAGGTTTCTCCAACTTGACGCCATAGTTTACAAATCGTTACCTGAATAATGAAAACACAAAACTGGAGTAAATAACCATAGATGTTTAACGAAAAGATGCAATATAGTACTTCCAATAGAAGATGAGCAGTGATTGTGCATAAAAGTGTAGTATCCTTAATTTTTGTTATCATCAGTGAGCTACAAGCTAGTTATTGCATTCATTGGTGGAACATGTGTAGGAAATTCACTGCTTTTGAGGCTACTAATAAAATCACTCTGTGGTATCAGGAGCCTGTCCCATCTGTGCCTGAAAGCAGTGAAAAGGAAATCATCATACCTGCTCATGGCCTCCCAGGTGGGCGACCTGCCTCCACAACCTGCAACAGAACATGGCAAGGCACTTCATTAAGTTGGTTTAGACGAGAAGAGATGGCTCGAGTAGCTCAGAGGAAGAGAAAGATGCTACTTGAGGCAGTTGAGGCCCTTGCCGTAGAACTTGGGCGGCTTGAACTCGATGCGTGCTCCCTGTGGAAGCGGTCCAGCTCGGCCATGAAGGCCGCCTGCTCGTCCTCCGTCCCGGAGTCGTGGCCGTCGAGGAAGGGGTCCTGCTCCACGGGCTGGCTGGCGCACTGCGCCCTCCCGGCCGAGATGTCGCCCTCCGCCTTCGCCTCCGCCCTCGGCGACGCATCAGGGGTGGAGTCGTCGTCGTCCTCGTCCTCGTCCTCCTCATCATCGTCTTCGTTGTCGCCGTCCTCGTCGTCATCCCCCTCGTCGCCGTCGTCGTGGCTCATGGCGTCCTCGCCGTTCGTCTCCACCCTCACGCCCACGGCCCCGGCGTCGGGCGGCGCGGCCTCCCCCGCATTGGGGCGCTCGGCCCGATCCGGGTAGTCCGCGCCCTCGCCGTCGCTGTTCGTTTCGGGGGACGGAGGGGCGTCGTGGAACTCGTCGTCAGCCACGGGCGGCGGGTCATCCTCCTCCTTGGCGGCCCGCGGGTCGGGGTCGCCGCTGGCTTCCTCGGAGCCACGCGGGAGGTCGCGGTCGGAATCGGCGCTGTCGCTCATCGCGGCGAGTGCGAACGGGCGGCTGCTATTTTCGCGGTTTGCACCGAGGAGGGGGGAGCAGAGAGAGAAAAGAGGGAAGGAGGAGGCTGGAGAGAGGTGGCGACTGCAGCGGAGAAGGATGGATCTCCACGGCTTGCGATGGATGGAGGCAGGAGGGCAGAGATTCTGCTCGTGGGCCGCGCACCCGTGGGTCTGTCTTGCTCACGCGTCTCCGGCCCGACCCGACCCGCCAGTGTTTTTTCTGGGCTAGGCCCGCTTATATTTATATGCTATGTTCTTCTCTTTTTTTCGGATTGTTTTTATTTCTAGATGCTCTATTCAACACTTTACCTTTCGAAACCAAAACGACCTTTCAGTCTCAAATAAAAATATTCAAGCTTGCTCCCCTTTATATACTCCACCCCCTCCCACAAGTAGGATAACAATTGACTTGCACAAGTTCCTCTCTCTACATATCGTGCAATTAAACGATGCTCTAATTTAGACGGCGCTCTAATTAGACATTGATCTAATCTCTCTCTAGTAGATCTCATGTGTTGAGAATTAGATCTCTCTAGTCTCATATAGATCTAATCGAGCCCAATTAGATCCACCACTAAATCTACGCCGAAAGGCAGTCTCTCTTCGTCGGTGCTAGTAGCTCTAGGCGGCGAACGTGCTTGACGGATTGGCGCGGCGTACGTGTGGATACTGTTAGAGCGGGGATGCGCAAGTAGTTCCTCGACGACGGACCGGCAACAATCTCACCTCCCGGCGTGAATGTGAGATTCTTCATCAGGCTTCACCAACATCTACTTCGACAAACATAAGATCTTCCGCAACTGTGTTTGTAAGTATCTAGATCTAGCATTATGGGGTGCAACATATCTTCATAGAATAGATCTTGGTGGCAAAGGTTACAATTTTTTAAAAAGTTTTACCGCAACCCAATACATATCTACTTAAATCATTAGTAAATGTCACAAAATAAAGGTAGCCACCGCGTGCTGGAATGTTTAAAGGTCCACACACATCAGTGTGTATGATCTCCAATAATTCCGTGTCCTGTTCAACAATACCGTCGAACGGTGTCCTGGCCAGTTTACCCATCAGGCATGCCTCACACTTATCAAATGATTGCAACAACCCTTCTTGATAAAGTTGTTTCATGCGGCCCTTCAGTGGCGGCGCCAGGAATTAGAGGCTGGGTATTCATCCAAAAAAAAAAATTTGCTCAAAATGCAATATATGAACAAAACATGGGAAATTGCTAAATTAAGAACTTGCATCTAGAAATTAGATGGAGGCGTGCACCGGAAATTAAGAATTTGCTGGTAACTAGCCGCGGGGGGAGAAGTTGCTGGCGAAGAGCGGGCCTCATGCCTCGGGGAGTCGAGGGCGGGGCGGCGGCCGACGGGCGAGCGTCGGCGCGGCCGGGACGTGCAGTAGCAGTCGAGCAGATCGCGAACAGAGCCCGGAGGTCAGAGGAGCAGGTCAGCGACTCGCGCCATGGAGTCACTTCTCCTGTGCCTGCACGTGCTCCACCTCATCGTGCTCCCAGCGTCGCCCGTCCCTAAGGTTGAATTCAGCGGCGGGCCGGCGGCTCTCTGGGACCAGTGGAAAGAACGAAGCAGGGGGAACGGGAGAGCGGAGAGGCAGATTTTTTTTTTTGAGAACAAGTGGAGAGGCAGATGATGTTTTCGTGCTGTGTCCGTGCGATTGGCGATTGCGAGTTGACTTGCGAGCAGCGAAACGTTGGCTGGGTTGGGATGTGCCTGTGCACTTGTCCCTGCCTTCGTGGGCTGGGCTGTATATTAAATATATGTACATACTTGACCAAAATCTTGGGTATTCCCGGGAAGACAGGGGCATACCCTGGCGCCGCCCCTGCGGCCCTTCCCGGTGTGCCCAAGACGACAGTGCCAAGTGTAAGTATCATCTTTCACTACTTTCAGTCGTTTTGCATTAACGTGTAAGATATCTTCTTCCCTTCCAAGATTCAACACAAACAGACCTCCCACTAAAGCGGCAGTTCCGTAGAATGCATCCTTATAATAAATTGAACAGCCATTGTTCTCAGAATTAAAGAATACCCGTATCTTCAAAGTCATGACCTGAAATGATGTTCTTGCTCAATGTCGGAACATAATAGCAATTACTCAATTCCAAGATGAATCCTGAAGGTTCATGGTACCGATGGAACGAACGCTCACTTGCATTTCGTTTCCAACCCTCATGGACACTTCTCATGTACTTAACTTCCTCACATCTTTTAAACCATTAATCATGTTGCATATGTGAGCAACCGATTCGGTGTCAAAGATCTAAGAATCACAGTGAGGACCCGCTAAGTACACATCTAACACATTAATGACTCTGGGATGTCTAGTCTCCAAATCTTCCACTAAGTTGAGATCCCCTACCTCCCTAGTTTGTGATGACTTGTTAGTCCAACCAACCCTTTTGCAGTTCCTGATCATAGCTTCTGCCATGATCAACCTTTCAACAAGCTCTTCCATGCTTATATGACTTCCAATAAAATTCGAATTTTGAATGTACCCGTTGTAAGGCGGTGGAAGTGACATTAGCAACACTACACGACGCGCTTGGGAATTCATTGGAAAACCTAGATCTTCCAACTTTTAATTAAGCTTAATCATGCTAGCCAAGTGGTCGTTGAGCGAGCCCCTCATGTCTAACTTACAACTAAAGATAAGTTTAGTGATTGTAAAACAAGTGAAAGGACACGGATGTCGCCTAGAGGGGGGGGGGTGAATAGGCGATTTAAAATTCTTTACGGTTTAGGCTTGAATAAATGCGGAATAAAACTAGTGTTTAATTTATCAAGCACAAAACCTAAACAAGCTAGGTTTACCTATGTGCACCAACAACTTATGCTAAACAAGAGATACAACTAAGTGATAGCAAGATATATTACTTCAAGCTCGATGGCTATCACAAAGTAAATTGCATAAGTAAGAAGCTCGGGTATAGAAATACCGAGGCACTTGGAGACGATGATTTATCCCAAAGTTCACTTCCCAATGGAAGCTACGTCTCCGTTGGAGCGGTGCGGAGTTACAAAGTGATCCCCGAATAGCCGTCAAATGGCACACCGTAATCTCCTTCGTGCCTCTACCAATGTAGAGTGCCACGAACCACTATGGGACACTCGAGGGTGGTCACCAAACCCGTACAAGGATGAGGCACACTCCACAACTTAATTGGAGGCTCTCACCGAATTCCCACGGCTCCCAAAGCCACAAGAAACACAAGGTTGGGGCGCGACTCCACAACTTAATTGGAAGCTCCCAACTATCCCGCGAGCCACCAAAACTCCGAGATCAACAAGGACCGTCTAGGGCACTCCAAGTACCCAAGAGGACAAGCTCTAGGGCACCCCAAGTACCCAAGAGTAACAAGCTTCTCAACTTCGATTTCCACGTATCACCGTGGAGAACTCAAACCGATGCAACCGATGCAATGGGCAAGAACACAAGAAGTGCTCAAAATCCTTCACTCTCAAATCCCACCAAAGCAACTAATGCTATTGGGGGGAGAAGAGAGGAAGAACAAAGAGGAACACCAAATTCCTCCAAGATCTAGATCAAAAGGCTTCCCCTCAATTAGAGGAGAGATTGATTGGTGGAATGATAGATCTAGATCTCCTCTCTCTTTTCCCTCTAACTGGAGGCAAGAATCATGGAGGGATAGAGAGATAGCAAAGCTCAACAAGGTCAACAATGGTGGCAAATTTCGAGCTCAAGAGTTGGGGTCTCTTTGGAGAAGAAGACCCCTTAAATAGGTGGGTGAAAATATGCCCGTTGGCCAGAAAATCGCGCACGGCCAGTAGTACCGGGCTAAAAAACCCGGTACTACCAGCCCACACAAAACAGACAAGGCCCGGTAGTACCGGGGGTGGTAGGGGCCGGTACTACCGCTTAGGAACACTAAAATACAGTACCGAAACGCGCTTCGCCGGTAGTACCGGAGTTTATTTCCGGTACTACCGACCATGTAAAACTGCAGAAAAACACCGACACTAAAACGAGCATAACTTGAGTATCCGAACTCCGTTTTCGATGTTCTTGGGCTCGTTGGAATCACAACAACGAGCACGACAAGATGATGCAGGAAAACATCATAGTCCAACAAGGGAGTATAAAACCAAATGTAGAAAGGTGAAACCTCTCTATAGAAAATGAACCGGGAGAAACTCCAAAACCGAAAACGCAACAAGTTTTTCATACGAAATCCGTTTTCGGTGAACTTGAGCTTGTTATGAAGGTCACAACAAGCTCCAAACCCCAATAAAGAGATAAGCCAAATAAGAACCAAGAAAGATGATGATGCTAAGTATGCACAGGTTTGAGCTCTCTCCAACTGATACACTAAAGCTCAATCGAGAGCCCCTCTTGATAGTACGGTGTCTATCCAATAACCCGGTCTCTCGACTAACAACATGAGACCGGTAAAATAGAAACCCTATCAAGATCATACCTTTGCCTTGCGCATTCCACTTGACTAGATGATGGCGATCTTGATCTTCTCAAGTGGACCACCTTTCTTGATTGCGCTTCGCTTGGTGAAGATCCACATATTTCTCCCCCATACACCACTATGGGAGAGCCTCTTATCGGCATATCTTCACTTGACCATTATCTCCAAATGGGTGGCAAGCATCAAGCATATGGTATCTTCGAGATACTTCTCTTGAACTTGCACTTCTCAAGCTTGATAACGACCATCACTTGATGTCATCCTTCATGGGCTATATGAATTCTTCATTTGATGCAAGCCCATAGAAAGATACCTAACCACGCATAGAAATGCCCACACACATATCATGGGTTAGTTCACAAAGCTATATGGACAATTGCTTACCATACCAAGAGATACATGATCCCACTTGGTTAATCTTGTAGCTTTGTGTGGTTATCAATATCTTGATCAACCTTTTATCTTTTCTTCTCTTTTCAATAGATGATGTCTTGAAGATAACCATGAATGATCACATAATCCTTTTCTTCAAGACATACTTACAATATGCTCAACTCACATATGACCAATCATCGGATAACTCCTCGAATATTAACTTGGTCATCACATACTCTTCTTCTTGATCATATCAAATATATATCCATACACGTCGATGATCTTGATGCCAAATACTCCACTATATCAATATATTAATGGCATCAACCTTGAATCCAACATATGGAGTTCAAGCATTGCTTATGGACAAACACTACAAGTATAACTCAATGCAACCATTAGTCCATAGGGATTGTCATTAATTACCAAAACCACACATGGGGGCGCCATGCCCTTTCAACAAGCACTTTTAACTTTCTCTTGGAACAGACCTTGCAACTCTGTGAGCCCATCATATGCACTTACTTTCTCAAAGTGAGTGTGCAACTGTCTGTCCATGTGAGCTAACATAAACTTTCTTACTGCTTTTTCATCACGAACATATCTGTCATTCCATGACAATTCTGAGGCAGGTGCATCTAGAACATAAACTTTCTTGCTATGTCTAAGTCTACTTCTAAGGGTGCAGATCCAATCTACAAAATTATTGCCATTAACAGTTAAAGTTTCCATATCACTAATCAGATTAATGTTGACAGGCTTTTGATCTACAATGATAATAAATTCCTATTAGTCTTTTTCATGATTAATTTGCACAAGTTAAAAGATACTTTTTAACTTAAGTGTGCTCCCACTGAAACTGATATTCCCTAAGACCATTTTAGCAGTGATTCAGAATCCTCACTCATCTATAGATGGTTAACTGGATACAACTCAACCAACTATGATTAAGGGGTAGGCCAACATGCCGATCACTTCCTGCTGTGACTTTCGTTCATCTTTTGATGGATGTGCTCCGAACTCATAACTAGTTATGCCCGGACTTCAAGACAACCAATCGTTATAACGCTGCATAAACGTTTCATGCATGCCTCCCAGATCCTTGGCCCGCTCAGATCATGGATACATAAAGCTCGGGGACAAGCACCTGGTTTGATGCTGCCACAATTGGAAGAGCACGAACACCTTGATATTTTCCAGAGGAATCATCCTAATAATCACGACTAGTACCGCACAACCAAAAAGAGTGCTAAATACAAAAAGGAATAAACTTTCACAATGAAGTGATGTAGTATAGTCCTCTTCGTCTTTGTCTTGTGGGTTAAGAACTCCTTCTCCACGCCACACCTTGTCGTCGAGGTCTACGACGCTATCTCCATGTCCTTCTCCTACCTACTAAGGAATAAGAAAAACATGTGGCACGCAGGCCGGAGATAGCAATCATGTGGTATAGGACCATCATGCTTCTAGTTGACAGCATGTCAAAGGAACAACAATGAACAAATCGTTAATCTAAAAGAACGGACTATACCACATCACATCACATGCCTGCAAAAATGAGTTAGACGTCCTGCTAACGTTGTCTTTGCAATTTTTACGAGGCTTTAGGATTTACCGTGTAAAACCGTAACTGCCTACGCATAGAACCAAGCATGACTATTCATGTTGCAAGATTGACATAGCGGGGTGATTGACATCCCAACATTACGAAAATGTTACAGATCGCAATCTAAACGATCACAAGTGCGCTTGACCCCGTGTGGACCTAGTCCACATGCCCTTTCCACCATCGAGTCAACGAGACCAACTGTAGAAAGACCCGGAGCTACTGAAGCACTTCGTTGGCACCGACAAGCATACTAGGAGCAGCGGAAGGTCCGCGGATTGCCAGAAGTCCGTAAGATCAAACTATGCCGTTGGAAACAATTCTCAACAGTTTATTGGGAAGCAAACATAAATAATCTAAATGTCAGAAAAGCTCATGGCATACCCGCACAAACTTATGCGGTGCCCGCTCCGACTTAGGTGCTTTAGTACGTACCTGTATCTACGCATAAATCGATCTGATACCACTATTGGGTTACGTAGCAGAATTTAAAAAAATTCCGACCTACGCAACAACCAGGAACAACTATGAAGATACAAGCATGGTTAGTATTGTATCGTTACCGACACGAAGATGCGGAACGGGTGTCGATGACGATGTCGATGAAGCCTGATGAAGATTCTCACAGCCAAGCCTGACGGTGAGAATGTTACCGATCCCTCGTACAACCTTCTTGATCCATCAGAATGAGGGTCAAACGTCTATGACGCTTCACCCCTCCAAGAGCTCGCACACGTACGTCCGTCAGAGTCCAGCAGCGCTTCGTCGTGCCAGAGTTAAGAGCTACTGGTGTACGTGAGGTGGAGAGAACCCCAACACATGGGAGAGGGAGAGAGAGAGAGAGATTAGATCTAGATGAAGAGAAACCCCAGACATGGGAGAGCCTCTAAATCTGCGTCTAAATTGTGTGTCCAAATAGAGAGGGGTTGGGGGGTTTATATAGGTGGCCCAAGGGGTGGGGGACTTGGGGAAGGGGTAGAACCCCAACCCCAATCCGCCGGCCATGGGGGGGGGAGTTGGAGTCTAACTCCAACTCGCCCCCTTTCCTTGCACCGCCCCGGGTGAGGCCCGCCCGCCGCACTGACCTCGGTGGTGGGGCCCACCTAGGCCGGTCGGCCCTCGGCCTCCTCCGCCTCGGTCGCCTGCCCCCATGCGGATTCGGCCCACCACGTGGTGGTGCAGCTGCCATGTGGGCCCCTAGGGCCCATGTGACAGCCTACTTTTATTGGCCTTTGCTTTCAAATAATTTTCCCTTTTATTTATTAACTAAATAAATTAATATTTAATCAATTAATATTTTGTCTAATTAATTCCCACAATTAATTACTTATCATATAAACATATTTACATGATCCGGGACAATCAGTGTCCGCCGACAAAATATACTGGACAATTATTTCCTCCTATATAAATCTGATACCACCTCAATATTACTTTGATCAAATCTCTGAACATAATTCTATCATGACGGAACGTACCGAATGATACTCTTCCTCTACTCCGGACCTCCAACGTACACAACAGACTATGACGACTTAAGTGTGTGACCCCTATAGGTTCGATAACAGGTAGTTATAATTGGAAGTGCCTATCCAATCACTGGTCAGGGTCAGATCCATGTACGACCTGAATGACTGCTATCGTTAACGAAGACACTCTGTTGAACCTGTTTGACTATCAAGTATATTCCCATTACTTCGCGATACTCATCAATCACCCGAGGCAAGATATATGACATTACCATGGATGAGAGCTTTCATTCACTATGTTACTTTATCCTCATTGCCGTGAGATGCCATTACTCTTTACCCATGTTCCAGGATCCCCATGATATAATATCATGACCTTTGTCTGCGCAGACTTATCTATGTATACCTTCCCACTAGAGTGGATCCAGGATGTATCTCCCTATTATCCAGAGGAGCAATTCTTATTCCTGTAATAGTATGATTAAATGCATATCTTCAAGATTACCCAGCGACAGCCGTTATAGCCACCCAGTGACGGCCGTGACGTTTGACTGTGCCAAAGCAATCTCTCTAATATACACAACCATAAATTTTCATGGTCTAAGAAATAAACAAGTAGATCAATCTAAGACTATACCATATACACCAAAATCTTGATCTCGTAGTATATCTTATTTTGGGTCTTCCCAGTCACATTGTTGAGACAACAATATGCTCTCATTAATAATGACACATATTTGTGTCCATGACCGGAAAACAAGGTCATCCAGTATTAACGAGTTTGTCAGAGACACGACAAAGGGTAAAAGAGTTTGATTATGTTTCTACATGTGCGTATGAGCTTCCCTATAAATCACATATTTATAGACCATATCAGTTATAGCATAAAAACATAATACGTTAATCATGAAACATATGTATATTTATTGTCTCTCGGGCATACATCCAACACCTCCGGGCTAGCTCTAGGGTCAACAAAGAGTTGTGCAGTTGCGGCCGGAGGCTGGCCCAAGGTTGTGAGCCCAGAGGCTTCGGGGCCAACCCGCAAAACCTAAAATTCTTAAGTTGAATCAAGAGTATGCAAAATTGTTTATATTGCTTCCACATAACCTTACCATGGTGGAGAGAGGATGGGCGGTGTCAGTGTGGGTGGGTGGGTGTGTGGGTGTGTGTGTGTGGGTGTGTGGGGGGGGGGGGGGGGGCGTCTCCAGTAAACTAAGATTTCTTCCCGGATGTGCGGAGTTACTGTCATAAAGGTTAAGCACATGATTTGTCCGCTAATTATATTGTCATCAGCATCAAAATCTCTATCTCTACTATCTAAAAAGGATGAAGTTTCCCTTCGTCAAGCCTCTCTATTTTTTTTCTCCACACTTTTTCCTTTTTTTTTCCTCCACGCATCCTCCTCTCCTTTCTCCCAGTTTTCTTTTTCTTTTCTGATCTCACGTAGCATCGCGTACAAGCACGGACGGAGGGCCGCCGCCGCCGCGCCGCAGCATCTCAATCTCGGCCTCCTTGGCTCAGGCGCCGCAGCATCTCCAATCTCGGCCTCCTTGGCTCAGGTGGCGGTAGCCAGCCAGCCAGCCACCTCGGCCGCCGCCGCCGCCGCATCGCGTGCATCTCCAATCTCGCGCCGCAGCGACGTCCTGCATCGCGTGCAAGCACAGACGGAGGGCCGCCGCCGCCGCCGCAGCATCTCCAATCTCGGCCTCCTTGGCTCAAGTGAAGTGGAACGCTCGTCGACGACGTCCTGCATCGTCTCTATCTCTATCTCTATCTCTATCTTTATACTCTTTATACTATCTAAAAAGGACGAAGTTTCCCTTCGTCAAGCCTCTCTATTTTTTTCTCCACACTTTTTCCTTGTTTTTTTCCTCCACGCATCCGCCTATCCTTTCTCCCAGTTTTCTTTTTCTTTTCTGATCTCACGTAGCATCGCGTACAAGCACGGACGGAGGGCCGCCGCCGCCGCCGCGCCGCAGCATCTCAATCTCGGCCTCCTTGGCTCAGGCGCCGCAGCATCTCCAATTTCGGCCTCCTTGGCTCAGGTGACGGCAGCCAGCCAGCCAGCCACCTCGGTCGCCGCCGCCGCCGCATCGCGTGCATCTCCAATCTCGCGCCGCAGCGACGTCCTGCATCGCGTGCAAGCACAGACGGAGGGCCGCCGCCGCCACCGCAGCATCTCCAATCTCGGCCTCCTTGGCTCAAGTGAAGTGGAACGCTCATCGACGACGTCCTGCATCGCGTGCAAGCACAGACGGAGGAACGTTGCCGCCGCCGCCGCCGCAGCAGCAGCTCCAATCTCGGCCTCCTTGGCTCAAGTGGCGGCAGCTAGCCAGCCACCAAGTGGAACGCTCGTCGACCACGTCCTCAAGGATCGCAGACGCAGGTCTATCGATCTCGCGAAACACGCGCGCTTTCGCGTTGCATGCTCACGAACAGTCATCTGCTTCTGTCCTGTGCTCCTTTGCTACACTGAAACATTGAAACTATCAAACTACAATCAAATAAACGAAATTAGCTTATTAGCTTAAAATAAACGAAATTATTAGCTTATTAGCTTACAAAGGGAGCAAACAAACGAATTAGCTTATTAGCTTACAAAGGGATCCGACACTACAAGGCATTATATGCATCCATTATATGATTCATATAAATGAAATTTCAGCATATACGCAGAAGTTGAATAGATAAACGTCTCACTCTAATTGTTCAGAACATTCTATTGGAAGGTAATGCTCCATTGTCAAGTGTTTTCCTCTCTACGGTTTTTCCCTACCCCATTAATGCGAAATCATATCTCGGGTATGAAATCAAGATTTTTCCCGATAGCAGAAACATAGGATTACACGGAGCAAAACCGACCAAAACTGCCCCAAGCTATTAAACATTCCCCACGATTATTACGTGAACACATCGTACAGGGAAACAGAGGATTACACGGAGCAGAACCTACCAAAACTGTACCGATATTATTAAATAGGAGTATCAATAGCAAAATCTGGTCCAAACAGCTCCATATAAGTATCAGCTCCATTCGACGGAAAAAAATCACTTACGATATCTCGCCACTTACGCTACCCATCACCATGGGTGCTCGATACCCAAGCTCCAAAAGGGTGACGGCGCCTTTGCCGGAACCGGAGCCGATTCCAGCCTACTCGGCTCCTCCTATCAATATGTAATCCTTTGTTTTACCTGCTTGTACCAATTTAGTGATTAATTATTAGTTTGTAAAGCTAATATTATGATCCTTTGTTTGCAGAAATGTAACATTTGATGAGATAAACGAAGATCACCTACAACTACGTTTCCCTAGGAAACAACTGCCAAAGTTGTATGCACTCGCATAATACAAACCGTTGATGGAAGATTTCTCACCGTTATACTAGCTGACACAAGAGTAATCATGTTTACTCTGAACAATTTATGCATATACTACATTTGTGCCATCTCGTGATTTGTTTCGTTCAAATGACTAATTTGTCGCAATTCACAGGGGATGAAAATGGATGCTATCTGTTACGAAGAACTCGTAGATTGCCGCAATAGAAACGCACATGCATCTTATTGTGTTTTCTTTCGGTTCTTTTGTTTGTGTCATGAACCATCCTTGATGGCTACAGCGTGCACCACGGATGTCTTATTGCTATAACTACTCCAAGTTCGCACTCATTACCATGATCAGGGTAGAGCAGCTATATCACTTTCATTGCAGAAATATAACCAGATGGTGGAGGAATATTACCTTTTTAGTTGAATCTTTTGAACACTAGGATGGTAAGACCTGGGGATTTTTATCCATGTCACGGAAACTATATCATATTAGGGATCTATCTTCCACCTTGATTCTTTCATGCAACCCGTCCTGAATGAAGAATATAAGAAAGTAAGAATTGCATGACATTTATAGACTGGAGAGAAATCAGAAATGAAAGTAAGAATTGCATTGCTAAGTTTAAATAGCTGCATCTACTAAAATTGTTATGAAAAATACATGCGTTACTAAGTTTCAGATGGCTGCGCATTGAAAAAATAAATCTATAGATGATTATATGAACACAAGGAGCCCTAGGTAGGGAACTACTTTCAGCTGACAAATTAAGGCTGTAGGTTGAATATATAAAAAGGTGCAATTGTTCTGCTGGCCAAACAGGAAGAGATGAGTGTTTTCTGGGAAAGGGTCATACCAGTAAAGTGGTTCAGGGTACATCATTAAACCTCCCTCTTCAGTATCATGGCCAACTACACATCCATCCCATTCGACCACACAATCATTTTGTTCACAGGCAAATCCGGTGGCTCCTGCTCAAAAAATCATTAACAAGTGCAGTATGAGGTATCCAAATATACCCACTAACAATTCAGATGAATGCAAAAAATGATCCAGTTTTGGTTACATATGAGATGGTAGCAGGACAAACAACCTCAGCTTGAGTTCCATTTGATATTGAGGTGGCTGCAATCCAAAAAGGATTTCACTCTGCTCAATGCAACTTCTCGGTGCTGAACCACTGAATAATTCCAGGCTCACTTCTCTTCCGTGTCATCTTCCTCCAGATGTTCTTCCATCTCGATTCAAACTCACATGATGCAAGAAAGACAAATCGGGTAAGTAGGACATCTTGCCAAGCTCAACTCTTCAACAGGAAAACAGTCATGTTCTTTTAACGCAAAATTGCAATCTGCCAAGTATGTACATTATAAAGTATCCACTCTATCTAAAAATACCCACGTACTAAAAAATTAGAATTTGTTGACCCTGTTAACATTTAATCTCTCTTTTGGAAATAAAATTGGCTGTACTATGCAAAAAATTAACATAAGAACTGTGCTTCTTTAGAGACATTCTGAATGACTGTAACTCTGCAAGTACAATATTTGTAACTTCTATTTACAGCATGTTGTGCACCTGCGGCATACAATGAACTGTACTAGACATAAACTATTTGACGTTCATTGCAGCACGCTCCAAGAAAGTAACAAAACGGAGTAACTTTATGTGTGGTTCATGATCTGACATAAGCAGTAATCTATGTCTATCTGTAGTATGAGCAGGCAGCAGTTTTACACTTCACCAGTAGCACAATTTTAGATAAGAGTTTGCTCAAGCACATACAATCTCCAGTAGAAACAGCGCAAAAATACAGCAGATAATAACTAAGAATATCTTCTATGCCATATCTGTGCCTGCCCTTAGCATGTATCCTCATGTATGTGCGGTTGTTTCAGGTAGTTCAGTCACCGTGCAATATGGAAGATATATTGCTCATTAACCCCCTATGGGACATTGTATATAGAGCATATGGAAGATCAGCTACTCGACACGGAGGAAAGAATAACCTGTAGCACATTTTGGCGCCTCTCTCTTCCAGGCTTAGTTCACGGGCTGCAGTGCAATCTAAAATCAACCAATCTTCTCCGGTAATTAGGCTCAAGACACCTTGCTAAACCTTTTAAAAAAGCAAAGCCAATTGTTATGTTGTACTCCTAAGTAATATCAAACATGCCTCCTGCCGGACGAGCCTTGGTCGTCTACCCCTCTCCCGCTACAGTAGAGAGGGGCGACTTTTTCGCCTCCCCGCAGATCCACCGAGTCGCCGCGGATCCAGCTGATCCCTCGCCCTCCGCCGGCCGCTCCGGCGGCGGGAGGGCGGGGGATCCTGCGTCGCGTGTGTACATAGTGTAGGGCGTGTGGGTTCTTCGGCCGGCGGCGCCATGGAGGGTTGGTTTCGTCGGTGTTTTGGTGCAGGTGGGTTCCTCCTCTCGCGGCGGAGCTCGGTGGAGGTCCGCGGCGCCGCACCTGCCCCTTCACTCTCTGGGATCTCTGGATCCACTGGGAGTGCCTCCCCCTTCCGGATCTGGCGTGGCGGCCGATCTGGGTCGACGACTTCGAAGCTGGAGCAGATGCAGGAAGACGATGGAGAAGAAGCGGGAGCTGGATGGAGGCTCCTTCGAGCTCGAGGACCGGCGACTTCCCGCCCGCCTGGGGGCGTCTTCCCAACCAAGGTTTGATGGAAGATGCGGCGGCGGCGCGCCACCGGCACGTACTGCTCTTCGTCGACTTCTCCGGGTTGCAGATGGACGGTTTTGTATTTCCTATCCTTCTCGAGGATCTCTCTGTAATGCTTTTCCTGTAATTGCTCTGGTTTCATCGCAAAAAAAAAAAATAAGTAATATCAAACATGCTTTATACATGATGGAGATTGTTTTAATAAAGGATTAATGCTTAACTCCTACTACATTTTATAAAACCTCTGTCATGAAACTTGCCATCCTCTGAGTAAACATGTTCAGTCCTTTTTTCTGTGTTTACCGCTAGCACCAATGGGATGAGCTATGCATGTTATTGCATAGTATCAGATATTCAGATTACTGGAGCGATTTAATAAAACATAATGATGCTTAAGAAGGACATGTGAGCAGAACTGATGTTTTTTGCCATGACATGGATGAATATACTTTTGGGGAAAGTAGATATACTGATGTCTTCGCTGGCTTTAGTATCTAATTTACACATGGTTTCAATCATGGCATTCAAGAGAAGATGAAGAACATAGATTAAACATTCAGAACTTCAACATCAAGCTTAACATAGTGAGAAAGACGAGAGATTACACGGGGATCGACAGCTCCCACTACGGCGTAGCGCGACATAGGAGGTACTGCGGCACCATGGGCAGCAGGCGCGGCTGGCGCCGGTGCCGGTGGTGGCAGCAACGAGGGTCTCGCCAAAGACTACGCGGGAACCATTCCATTCTACTGTCACGGAACCATTTCATCCACGTGTTCGGTTTGGACAAAAAATTGTCACGGAACCATTCCATCCCTGTGTTCGGTTTTGGAATGGGATGGGAATGGAATGGAATTATTCTAAACTCGATTAATTATTTCCTAAACTAGATTAATTATTGCTAAACTTAATTAATTATTGCTAATCTTGATTAATTATTCTTAATCTTGATTAATTATTGCTAAACTTGATTAATTATAGCTAAACTTGATTAAATTAGAGTTAATCGCGATAATTACTGTGCCGTTCCACCTCGTCCGGCCGATTCGGCCGGACGGGTCCATTCCGCATCTCACGCGAATATGCTCTTTTGGGGAACCACCTGGTTCCGTTCCACGCCACAACCGAACGCGAGAATGCTCCCTCAGAATGGAACGGTTCAATTCCGTTCCACCCGGTTCTCAAACCGAACAGACCCTTAGGGTGTGTTCGGTTCTGGATTGAGTGGAACGGAACTTCCGCACCCAAACTCCATTCTTGTGTTCGGTTTGTAGATGGAATGGAACGGGGTGGTTTCCTGGGAGGGAATATTCCTCTAATATGCGGAACGCACCCGTCCGGCCGATTCGGCCGAACGAGGTGGAACGGCTCTCTGTCTCCCTCTAATTTAATCAAGTTTAGCTATAATTAATAAAGTTTAGCAATAATTAATCAAGATTAGGAATAATTAATCAAGTTTAAGAATAATTAATCCAGTTTAGGAAATAATTAATCGAGTTTAGAATAATTTCATTCTCACTCCATTCCATTTCATTCTTATCCCATTCCAAAACCAAACACAAGAATGAAACGGTTCCGTGACAATTTTTTGTCCAAACCGAACACAGGAATGGAACGGTTCCATGACAGTGGAATGGTTCCATTCCATTCCTTCACATTCCGAAACAGAACACACCATTAGATGCTGGGTGGGTCTTTGGTTTTTATAAATTCACTTTGGATTCTAGGTGCGTAAAATTTGTGCATACTTTTCTACATTCTAAATGTGTACGTAAAATTTTACAAAATGCCGACATTTTTTGTGTCATATGTAAAATAAGACAAAAAAATCTCATGAAAAGTCTTATTTGTTTTACATATGCCACAAATAATACTTGTTTTTCATGCAACGACTTTACAAACACATAAATGTGAATAAGTGTGCACATATATTTTATGTTTTTTTGGCATTTATGAATATTCTTATGATAATTAGTTGGATGCTTATTTTTTATTGAAATAATGTCAAATTATACCTTTTATTGAAATACACTACATGAGATGGAATCTTAATGTTTCACGAATACTTTGTGGGTCATTTATATAATATGAATGTTTACATGCATTACATTGACTTGTGTTGCTAAAAATAGGGCCCGTAGCAAAGCACGGGCATTCAACTAGTTACTCAAAAAGGATTTCCCCCTTTAACTTCAAGTTCACAATGAGAAGCTATAGTAACGATTCCATGGAGTTCATGACGACTCAGGTCAAGTTGAGAAAGAGAGAGACTTGAGATGACACTTGAGAATTCACCACGGCCTCACTAGTATTTCTGCTAAAACCTATACAAATGTCCTCTGAACTTTACAAAAAGACACAAACTATGTGTAAGACACAAACTGTTACTTCCGCGTCCTCCTCGTCCTCGTTCCTCCAAACGAACCGAACAGCCATCACAGATCCGAGCTCGCGTCCGCCTCGGCCACCACTACCACCGCCGCGACGACCGCCGCAAGCGCGCGGCTCCGAGACCACAGACTTTTGCCCCGGTAGCCTCGCCGCGGCCGCGGGTGGGCGGCCATGGAGGACTACCCGGAGGAGCTGCGGACGCCGCCGGTGTCGCTGGTATCCATCGTGGGGTGCCAGGAGATGCACGCCTCGATCTCGTCGGCGCTCAGCTCCCTGCAGCCGCCCATGAACACGCTGGCCCTCCCGGACTTCTCCAAGACCAGCGTCCTGTCCCGCACCGCCAGGAACCGTGACCCGCTGGCCCCGCCGCAGGCTCCCACGGGGATTCTCAAGAAGGATTGGCTCCTCAAGCACCGAACCCGGGTGCCCGCCGTCGTCGCCGCGATGTTCCGGGCCGATCAGGTCTCCGGTGACCCCGCCCAGTGGCTCCAGGCCTGCTCCGATCTCGAGAACCTCAAGTACATCCCCTTCATCCTTTGCATTGATCCCAAATCGGCATCTGCAGTATCACAGCTATAGTTATCAGTGTTAGAATGCGAATGGGCAACCTTTTCATCTTGTGGGGATTAAGATGCTTTCGGAACGCCCTGTAACAGTTAGCATGTGTAGTCCATGTTGATTTTACAAATGCCAAATGATGTTCTTTTGTTTGCGCAGGTCTATAATTCAGGGAAGATATAGTAAATTGGTGGTGATCCTTGTACAGGCTCAAGCTGGTGGTAAGTGCGGGCTTGACCACCCCTAGTGATCTCTTTTATCTGTCGACCATTAGTCAGAAGACTGTGTGCAGGGCTTGTGCCCTATACCACTTGTGATGATTCAAACCTCCTACCAATCTTTGTCCACACACACAGCAGTGGCATGCCAATTAGGATAACGGTTTTAAGAAAATACTCAATTATGTCCTGCAGATGAGCTGGGCGAAGAAGTTGTAGTTGCCCTGAGAAAACGCGCTGAGATTGATTCTAAACACTTGATTGTGCTGGTTGAGAGTGATGAAACAGAACGGAACAAATCTCTCCTTAAGTTTGTTTCTCAAACCTTTTGCTCTCTGTTATTTCACCTTTACATTTTTTGTGTGTAAAAAAAAGCTTGTACCAGTTTTTTATAATAATTTCCTCGAAGGCACGTCTCATCGTTAATACGATGTTCTAACCATATTGACAGATTGAGGACTATTTTTGCGGAGTTATGTTCCGCGTACTACAAGGAGGAAGGGCGAAGGATTAAAACCCGCATTGAGAAGAGGAACTTCTCTTCAGTCGAGCTGAGTGTCCGCTACTGCTTCAAGGCAAGAATCTCTGTATCATCCATTCTAGTGCTATTTTCTTAATACCGGTGTAGAAGTGTTGTAAACAAAGTTTATTACTTACACCCGCTTGACTACTACTTCATCAGAACATGTGAACGATTTTTTCCACCTCGCATTTACATTATTGTGGATTTCTTACACCAGGTTGCTGTTTATGCGGAGTTTAGGCGGGATTGGCCAGAAGCACAGAAGTTCTACGAGGAAGGAGTTCGTGTTTTACGTGAGGTGTGATCAACAGTCCTATGCCTTAACTGGCATAACCTTGTCAAAGTCGTACTTAAGTAAATTAATGGCATGCTAAATTTTGTTAGAAGTAAAAAAGGAAAGGAATTATGGCTATTGTTTGTTCGGTCATCATGTTTTAGTGCTCCATATATGAAGATAAGCATCATTGAGCAAATGTTATTTGAGAACGTGAATCCTCCTCAATAGACGAAATATTCTTATTACGTCAATGCCAATTGAATCATTGTTATTAGCTGTCAGTTTGAACTTTTTGGTATTTTCCGTTCCTTCGGATGATATGATGGATCAATCATTTGCTTCACTAGTACTAACAGCCTTCATACTAACAAAGGAGTCTATGCAAGCATCTCACAATATAAAGTTGTCCAAGCAACAGCTCTTTCCACCCTCCCCATTTGTTCTAAATTCATTACTCTTTGGCTGATTTGTCACCATTGCTTAAACAATTTACATTCATTTGAGCACTATCCATTGACAATGTGCTCATATTTAGATGATTGGGACTTCTACAAGGTTGCCTCCAGCCCAACGCCTAGTTGAGATTAAAGCAGTCGCTGATCAATTTCACTTTAAGATATCAACATTGCTACTTCATAGTGGGAAAGTTGTAGAAGCAATCACATGGTTCCGTAAACATATTCGAAGCTTTGAGCGTGTTGTTGGATCACCAGAAGTTGCTTTTCTTCATTGGGAATGGTTTAGCAGGCAGTTCCTTGTCTTTGGTGAGCTAATAGAGACAACATCAACAACTGTTCCAGACACATTATCTCCTCGGTTCGGAACTGCTGACAATGCATTGACCGAGTGGGAATTTCAGCCAGCTTACTACTACCAGGTCCAGTCTAAATCTTTTCTATACAGCACTGCAACAGAGAGCCACATTTACTTTACTGGATCACACTTGTAGTTAAATTATACATTCCCTTCTGGCAGTTAGCGGCAAATTACTTGAGAGAGAAGAGGTGTGCTTTAGAGTGCCCCTCGTCAAGGGCAAACCTTACCGGAGATAATGAAATACCTGACTCAATAATGTCTTCTGTGTATGTTGGCCAATATGTCCGCTTGTTTGAGCAAGGAGATACTGTTTCTGTGCTTCCGTAAGTTCTCTTTATGCTTGTTTTTAGTTGACAACACAAATTTAATATGAATACTTACACAGTTACACCTCACACTATGGTTGCAGCCTTTCTGACACAGAATACACCAGTTATGCTTTGTCAGAAGCTGAAAGGTTTCAAGATTCGTACGAGATAATTGCATTGTTCAGAAAAGCTTATGAATCATTTCTGAGTCTAGGTGCTACTAGAATGGCTTCTTCCTGTAGTGCTGGAATGGCTATAGAATATTATGCAGCTGGGGAATTTAGTAACGCAAAACAACTTTTTGATGGTGTCGCTGGTCTATACCGTCAAGAGGGCTGGACTACTTTGCTGTGGGAGATCCTGGGTTACTTGAGAGAATGCTCAAAGAAACTTAATTCTCTGATGAATTTTATCAGCTATTCACTAGAGATGGCGGCATTACCAGTATTCTCTGACAACGTACAGGGCTACTCTGAAAATAAAAGCAAGTGTGGACCAGCAGGTTGGCCTACCATTTCCAGGAGAGAGGAAATACAGCAACAAGTTGTTAATATTCTCGAAGGGAAACATACACCTGAAGTTATTGATGATGAATTTAATCTTGAATTGACAGAAGAATCCACTCACCTTGTCATCGATCAAATAAGTCCTCTAAGAATAGTGCTTGTTGCATCTGTTGCTTTTCATGATCAATCTGTAAAGCCTGGCTCACCTCTGTCTGTCAGCGTGTCATTGTTGTCTCATCTTCCTTCTCCAATTACGATTGATCGATTGGAGGTTCAGTTCAACCAATCTGACTGTAACTTTGTCATGGTTAGTGCACAGGAAGATTCATCTATGCTGAATTCACATGTTCATGGCCAAATTGTTCATTCTACTTCTCTTACACTGTTCAGCAATAAATGGATGCGGTTGACGCATGAAGTTAAATCAGGTAATCTCTTAGTAGTTATGTGCTCTTTGTTTCATTAGATGTTCACACATGATATGTAGGGTTGAAGTTATTTGCCAGATTACTATCCTATAATATACAGAAACAGCTGCTGAAATTGGATGCACTGATGCGACATATCAGTTAGAGAAGAAAAAAGTTGTCCTATTGTTCATGAGAAAAGGGGGAACGATAAGGAAAATAACCTAAACCATTTATTATATGGTGAAGCTATTACAGTTGCGATACATCATTTAACAGGCTCCACAAGGATATCATTGACATGGACTTTTAATAAGCACTTGAATTACTAGCTTGGAAAATAAACCAAGTAAGAGCAACAGAAATATTAATATAAAGATAGTTAAATTTGTGGAGGAAACTCTATTAATTTCGGTAGAAGTACCCACACAATTGTGGGTGCTGATTGTCTGGTTGTGGCAGAAAAAAGTTTTTTCATGATTATGTGATATAAAGAGCACCCCACAAAAAAAGGTGATATAAAGAGCAGAGCCATATACTTGACAGTTGAAACTATATCTGTAGCTTATTTATATTCGACCTGTTTACTTTTCATAATTTATGTCTGTCTATTTTCTTCTTGATATGGGGTTATCAAGCTTTTCTGTCCGTTTGTTGATGCTTATATTCTTTTTACTACCACAAGTCCTATCATTAAAGTAATACTATGAGTACTTTCTGCAGGGCAGAGTGGTAAGCTGGAATGTTTGTCGGTAAAGGCAATATTAAATAAACGCCTTGTGGTTTCCTGCCAGGCTGAAAGTCCTGCTTCAATGGATGTCTCTCCTTTGTGGAAATTTGAGGACCAACTGGAGGCATTGCCTACAAAGGATGCTGCGCTGGCCTTTGCCGGGCAGAAACTGATGCAAGTCGAAGAGCCGGACACTCAAGTCGACCTTATCTTAGATTCTAATGGCCCTGCTCTTGTTGGGGAGTTATTTGTTGTCCCAGTGACCATATTGTCAAAAGGGCACTCAGTTCATTCTGGTGAGCTGAAAGTTAACCTCGTTGATGCCAAAGGCGGTGGTCTTTTGATGAGTCCAAGGGAAGCAGAAGAATCTGAAAGTCAACACGTTGAACTTCTTGGTGTCTCAACTGTAACTGGGGATGAAGTGTCAAAGGAAGACGTTGATAACATAAAAAAAATCCAGTACTCATTTGGCGTCGTATCAGTTCCCACGTTAGTCACGGGTGATTCCTGGTCCTGCAAATTGGAAATTAAATGGCATGGAGCAAAGTCAGTCATGCTCTATGTTTCACTTGGCTATTCCCTAGATTCAAGTGAAGATGCATCGCTGCACAGACTTAACGTGCACAGAAGCTTGCAAGTTGAAGGGAAGATCCCCATGATAGTCCGTCACCAGTTCTTGAAACCATATAGGCGAGAACCCTTGTTGCTATCTAGGATCAAATCGTCAAGTGGCGATGATAAAAAGGATTCACTTGCTATGAACGAGTCCAATATGCTTATTGTGAGTGCTAGAAATTGCACCGAGGTGCCTTTGCGTTTGCACTCGATAGCCATTGAATCTGATGATGATGCGAAGCAGCTCTGCTCAGTGGAACAGATCAGCGGAATATCTGATGAATACACAGTTGTTGCCCTAGCGCAGAGTACAAAGCAATATTTTCAGTCAATCCACGAGCTAGCAATCCAGACTTTAATTTAGGTGAACTTTGCCTGAACTGGTCAAGAGATTTATGCCTTGGAGAGAATCAAGATAGCCGTGTCATAATGAAACAAAGATTACCTGAGGTTCATATCGAGGAGCCGCCACTTGTTGTGAGCATCGAGTGCCCTCCCTACGCTGTCCTTGGGGTTCCGTTCACTTTCTATGTGAAGATCCACAACTCGACGTCCTTACTCCAGGAAATCAAGTACTCTCTAGTCGATTCCCACAACTTTGTTTTCTCCGGGGCACACAATCATGCTGCATTCATTCTGCCGAAAACCGAGCATACAGTCAGTCATAAGCTTGTGCCGCTTGGCTCCGGCTCTCAGCAGCTGCCAAAGATAACAGTAACTTCAGTGAGGTACTCTGCTGCATTGACTCCTCCAACGGCAGCAACCACCGTCTTTGTATACCCCAGCGAGCCTAAATTCAACCTGGAAAAGAGCCATTCGATACCCGATGAATGTGTGAGCTAGTTTTTTCAGAAACTAGGTTGTCCGCTCTCATGTGTGCCCTTCAGCTTGGCTAGAGGAGAAGTCCATCATTGATTCAGTTTCACCTTCATGAAGCAAAATGCTGTTGGAGATCGGTACGATGCTACAGTTTTGGCCTTGTTTTGTTTTTTGTAGACGATTTGGATTGCCGCACATGCCTGTAAGTTGTGATTATACTCCATTGATTTTTTGGCCCAAGGATAGTTGTTACACACATGACGTACGGGCTTGTGCTGTATGTAAATTAGCGTCCCACCAGGCAAGTGGGGAATAAACGAGCCCCATGTCTCTCAGTAGAGGTTTATGTTCATTCTTCAGGTTCCTTTATGCTTCTCATTGATCACGTTGTTTCTTTAAACTTGTGTTTGATTAGGCTGGCAGCTCTTATACCAAATGTATTTGAAGTTTATGTTCATTCTTCAGGTTCCTTTTCAGTTTTAGTTCGTTGGAATACTCCATCGCTTCCAAATTACTTAAAGTTTAGTTTGGTCCCAGGTCAAACGCTTTTAATTTGATAAAATCTATAGAAAAATGTATCAACAAGCTTGTGGTCATTAGATTCACCATAAAATATATTTTCAGACTATATACATTCGATATTGTAGATATTAGCACATGTTTGTATAGACATGGTTAAATATAGAGAAGTTTGGAACGGAGTGGCCTCGTTTGGAAGGCCGGATTCCTCAAGATGCATGCGGAAATTTAGCCATTTCGCATGATATTTGTGGTAATCAACCCCCACAAAGTGCTCCTGGCGAGAAAGAGACGTCGACTACGGTGGCTGCGTGGTTCACGACGGTCGCCGTCCTGGCGGCGGCGCGGTCCATGCCGAACCATGCTGCCTCAAAACCAAACAATCTTATGTGTCCATAAATATGCAAACAATTTTATCTATACTACTATTAAAAGAGCAAACTTGACTTGTTAGGATACATTAAATCTGAGCCCTTCAACATCCGATCAAACGGTTCAGATCGTCCCAATGTTTGACAACTCAACATTGTCCGTTTTGGACCGTTTTACTCTCACACCAAACCACATAATACGTCCAAATTACCACCGTACCGTTTCGTTTCTTTTTATTCTCCTCTCCACTTGATCAACGCAACCACGAAGCTCTGGTACTCGCACTCGAGCCGCTCCCCGTCAAAAGAATCGCGCAGGCTGACTCCGGTTGTCCGTACCTGTTGAAGAAGGTCTGCAGCGTCCGCCAGCGCGCACGGCCGGAAGCCACCCGCCTCGATCGACATGAGCAGGAACGACTTGAACAACGGCGAAAGCTGGTACGGCTACAGCGTGAACGCCGGCGGATGCGCCTCGCACGCTGCACTTCCAGCTCACCAACGCCGACGCCGCTGTGTTGGTTGCCGCCTCGCTGCGGTTCCAGCTCGCCAATTCCAGCGCCGCCACGCTGGTTGCCGCCTCGCTCCTTGTCGCTGACCCTACCCTCGCGTTCAGGCTAATAGGCGAGGACTTCAGCGGCCAGACGCCCATCAAGCAGGACTTGAACACCTCACGCACACACCTACTCCATATCTATTCCTCTGTCCATCGATTTTAACACTTAAATTGATGATTTGATAAGGCGAAGTAATCGATTGATCGTCCGTTTGGTCAAATCTGAAGTCCCTTGAGTGATCGAGTAGCAAGTTGTGACTGAACTTTCTAAAATGAGAAACAGAACTGGCTTCTCAATGTTTATGTGAGCATGTAAAGTTCTTTCTCCTGAATAATAAGAATCTTTTCCTGAAACATAAGTGGATGTGAGTCGAACGTGTCCACAAGCCTATCCAGTTGACTTACAGGCTATCTGTAATAGCAGGGATTACTTCCTTCACATTGTTTCTGTGCATCTCCTGGATGTAGAATATTGTTCAGAGTGTCCCATTTACATATCATGTTCCTTGTGGAATTTTTACTGTAAACTAAAAAGGGATAAATAACAGCAAGGCAGGAACAAAAAAGACATACATGCTTATTGTCCGCCATGTGATCTGATTACATAATGCTTTTCAATTTTCCCAAATAAATAATTATAGAGAAGCAACATAATAAAATATGCATGTGATTATTGCAGTCATCGTAGGCTATTTGCATTATTAAACCTGTGATACTATATAACTTATTTCTACTAGAAGCTCTTTGACAAGATGATTTAGTCCAGCAGATGACGATTTTAAGAGCCCTACATGGCGTCTTATTTCTTATTCGCCGATGAAGCATGTTTCATGAAAATGATTGTAGCAAGGCTGTTGCTTAGTATATTACGTGCATTGCACGTACAAAACTACTAGTCCATAAAAATCGCATTCGCTATCTTCTTCCCCAATTGGCCAGATTGGCTGGCCTACCCTCCCTAAACCCAAAGGCAATCAAGACGGAAACACGGTTTCGCTCTGTAGCGCGGCGGCCGGGGGTCTAGGGTTTAGGGCCCGAGTTGGAAAGGAAAACAGGGGCGGGTTATCGAATCTGATACTCGCTGACCTGCGTCGCCGCGACACCTACCCCGTCACCGCGCCCGCTTCCTACGCCGTTCTTTTCCGGTCCCCTCTCGCGCCGCTCCCCTGTCCCCGTACCCGCCGCCGCTTGCCGCGACGAGATGGAGGCTGCCTCCGCCGCCGCCGTCGCCGTCACCCCGAGGCACAAGGTGAAGAAGCAGATAAACCTCTTTTACTGCGCCGAGTGCGAGGAGCTCGCCCTCAAGGTCGCCGCCGCCTCCGACGCCATCGAGCTCCAGTCCATCAACTGGAGGTACGCGCCACCCCATCTCCCTCCTCTTCCCTCCTCCTCCTCCCTCTCGCACGGTCGATTTTGCGAAGCTGTTTGTGTAATTCCTCCAACGCCAGGAACTTCCCCGACGGCTTCCCGAACCTGTTCATCAACAACGCGCACGACATCCGGGGCCAGCACGTGGCCTTCCTGGCCTCCTTCAGCTCCCCCGCGGTCATCTTCGAGCAGATCTCCGTCATCTTCGCGCTGCCCAAGCTCTTCATCGCCTCCTTCACGCTCGTGCTGCCCTTCTTCCCCACGGGCACCTTCGAGCGCGTCGAGGAGGAAGGCGACGTCGCTACCGCATTCACGCTCGCGCGGATCCTCTCCATGATCCCCAAGTCCCGCGGGGGCCCCACCAGCGTCGTCATCTACGACATCCACGCCCTCCAGGAGAGGTTCTACTTTGGGGACGAAGTACTGCCCTGCTTCGAGACCGGGATTCCGCTGCTGCTGCAGCGCCTCAGCCAGCTCCCAGACGCAGACAATGTATATTGATTTCAATTGTATTGTGGATTCTTGTTGCTCCTGCTGCTGTTCTGACTCCTTGTGCGCTGCCTGCAGATCACCATTGCCTTCCCAGATGATGGGGCGTGGAAGCGCTTCCACAAGTCATTGGTCAACTTTCCAATGGTCAGTGTGTTCGGTGTGAACGCTTGGATATGATTCATGTTCTTTTCCCTTTGTAACACAAAGGGAGATCTGCCCAATTTTAAGTTTTCTGGCTGAAAAGCTTAGTTATTTATGATTTAGCTTTTTGGCTATGCAGGTTGTTTGTGCGAAGGTTCGTGAAGGTGACAAGAGGATAGTTCGGATTAAAGAAGGGAATCCTGAAGGGAGACATGTCGTCATTGTTGATGATTTAGTGCAATCTGGCGGAACTCTTAGAGAATGCCAGGTATCCACATATCAAGCTAATAACTGTTTGACTGCTCTCTCGTGATACCAGAATTTGGTGCTTCTGTGACAGTCTTTATCTGGATTTTCTTATTTGAATCTCAACGTGAAGTGTATCATCCGCTGTTCTGTGACTATAGAAGATGGTACAATTTTGTGCCATCAGTTTTCTCTAGCTATATTATTTGAAGTAACGACTTCCACAAGTTCATTTGAGCATCCACATTTGACACTATTGTCAGCATGCTGATTCATGTAAAGGGTAGAAGTTTAGTTTCATTCCCTTGCGGAACCTGGTTCTAGAGTCAGTGGGATATGAATATTTACACTGTGGGTGCTCTTGGTGTAACATACTCCCTCTGTTCCTTATTATAAGAATATAAGGTGTATTAGTTTTCTGAAAAAGTCACAATTGACTAACTTTGACCAAGCTTTTAGAAATAATACTAGAATTTACCATACCAAATCATTATCATTAGATTCATTTGAAATAAATTTTCATATATTATTTTCTTGATTTTAGATGTTGGTAGTTTTTCCTAAAATCGTGGTCGAAGATAGTCAAGTTTGACTTTTTCAGAAAACTTATACACCTTATAACAAGGAACGGAGGGAGTGTTCCCTTCTCTCAATGTTCAGACAAATACATATACTTCAAGCGTTAATTACAAATGCAGTCTATGGACTTCTGCCTGCATATACACTTCTGTTGCTTTTTCATCAATATTTCTTTCTGTCCAATTGTGTTTTGCAGAAAGTTCTGTCTGCTCATGGTGCTGCAAAAGTTAGTGCCTATGTGACTCATGCAGTGTTCCCCAATCAGTCATATGAGCGCTTCAGTAACGCTAATTCTGGTAATTGGTGGTTTCTCCTTGTTCCCTATTTTTCAGCTATTCAAACATCCATTTTTCTGAGAACTGAGCGCTAGCTCAGTAGTAGGGATGCTTGTCTTGCATTCCAGGCCAGCGGGTTTGACCCCTTGTAGGTCACTTTTTATCTTTTTAACTTCCAGTTGCTCATCACTTTCTCTTGGTTGCAGCTGGGCCAGGTGACCAGTTTGCTTACTTCTGGATCACGGATTCATGCCCTCAAACAGTTAAAGCCATCAACCAGCAACCTCCATTTGAGGTGTTGAGCCTTGCTAGCTCCATTGCTGATGCCCTTCAGATATGACTTGTACTGTGAAATGGGCCGCTGCTCCCATATGTAAGATTTCATTTCTAGCTCCAGCAAGACAAATAATGTGGAGCGAGTTATCTAATTGTGCTGAATGTGAAGCTTCCATAAACAGCCCCCCTGTTTGGATAATAAAACCCAGCATTAGATATTCACCCGGGCAGTTCTCTATATTCACTCCTAGAGCAATTGCTCTAGACCAGTGTATCAATTTTCTGACCTGACATGACAAGGCCCTGTAAAATGGGTCTTTGCGTTTGATTGAAATTTCTGGTCAGGTTTTGACCTTCTGCTTGTGTTGAATCTGCATCTGATTGAGTAAATGATCGAAACCTGCTAACTGATTATTTGCTTCCTTCTTCTGCTCTTTGAAGTTGGCTGGCCTTGTATTGTATTGTATTGTATTGTATTGTGTTGAATCTGTATTGTATTGATGAGGGTTCTTGGCAATCGAACCAAGATTATAGAGATGTGATTCTGCAGCTCTCTGGAAGCTAGCCTTAGCCTGTCCGGTCCAAGCTCCAGCAGTCTTGCAGCATGGAGAAAGGTGAAGTGAGTGCATGGTGGCACCTAGACTGGAACGTGCGACCAACTAGTAGTAACACATAATGGTCTTCGACTTTTCGGGATTGGTACTGCTAAACAAACAGCAGGGCGTACATGCGTAATTGATACATCAAATTTAGCTGGAGTGCACCACTGGAGAATGTCAACCTCCACAGAAATTAAATCAGCTTATTAGTTTGCAGCTAGAATCATATGCTTGACCCATGTAAAAAATAATACTGCATATTTCTGTAGCCAGAAGCGTATGCTCCTCAAATGAGCTCATATGGTACATCTGATCCAAGACTTCGAACTTTTGTGCAAAAAACGTAGGTGGATCTTCACCTGTTATTTTTAAGGCTTGTGCACCCTTCATGGAATTGGAACCTGTTGGTGCATTTTCACCTGATATTTCCCACAGCCTAACACTAGTATAAGCCACTGAACACGGGCACCAAACTCGAACAGAAAAAGAAAATTACATGTAGTTTGTTAACTGATTATAGAATGGGATGAGGTGCACATCTGTTTGGTACTATTGGTGATTACTTGAGCAAATGAGCAAATGATACTTGCCCATCCTTCTAAATAACCACTATACATGCAGCTGCTTCACATGGCTGGACAAGTTACCTCGAGACGGTCGGTGTGCAAGCCTGTAAGCATAGGCTACTCACTATTCTAATGCACAGTGCTACGTAAACCAAGATTGAATCATCGGGAAAGAGCAGGCCTGCAAGGCTGCAGCTTTCTCATAAAGCAAGGCACTCTACCTCATCCAAATTAAGCTTCATCCACAAGGACCATATCGGGTGAGATGAATTGCTTGCTTGCAAGAAACATGCATGGCTAGCGATGATCATCTGTATAAATGCCTTCTCGTGTTTCCGTCCAATTTCATTGATAAGATATAGCCTAGCCTGTCGTCATGGTATCAAAGCTCTCAGTGTTCTTCTTGTTGCTAGGTTTTGCAGCATGTTCTTCTAGTGCTAGCCACCATGATCCCTTGGTCGTCGGGTACTCGCAGGAGGATATCGTGCTGCCGAATAGGATCCTCGATCTCTTCGGTTCGTGGTCTGTGAAGCATAGCAAGGTCTATGTGAGCCCGAAGGAGAAGGTGAAGAGGTACGAGGTGTTCAGGCAAAACCTCAAGCACATTGTGGAAACAAACAGGAGAAATGGGAGCTACTGGCTAGGCTTGAATCAGTTCGCCGACGTCGCTCACGAAGAATTCAAGGCCAGTTATCTAGGATTGAGCGCTGGTTTAGCAGGAACAAATGGAACACGCGCTCCGACGACGACGTTCAGGTACGAGCGCGCAATGGATCTGCCCTGGGAAGTGGACTGGAGAAAGAAAGGAGCCGTGACGCCAGTGAAGAACCAAGGAGACTGCGGTAAGCACCATCTCTGAACATTGCACAACATCTATTCAGGCTTTCAGTAACAACATTGCACTCCATTTATCTGAACATCGATTCCACTGAAATATGCTGAAGCCTGTTCTCTCAAGTGTGCTACAAGGCCTCAGGCCTGAACGTCAAGTGTTTTGTTCCAGTGAAACATGATTCAGGATATTTAAATTGGTTGCAGGGAGTTGCTGGGCCTTCTCGACGGTGGCGGCCGTGGAAGGGATAAACCAGATCGTGACGGGCAAGTTGGAGTCGCTGTCGGAGCAGGAGCTGATGGACTGTGACAGCACTTTTGATCATGGCTGCGGAGGCGGTCTCATGGACTTCGCGTTCGCCTACATAATGGGGAACCAGGGGATCCACACCGACGACGACTACCCGTACCTCATGGAGGAGGGCTACTGCAAAGAGAAGCAGGTTGGCACATGGAGCGAATTCTTCAGAGGCAATTCTCAGTCATGTAGTTCTAACAATTGGATGTTGATTATTTTCTCTGCTGTTTAGCCTCACTCCAAAGTTGTCACAATAAGTGGGTACGAGGACGTGCCGGAGAACAGCGAGGTAAGCCTGCTGAAGGCATTGGCTCATCAGCCTGTCAGTGTGGGTATAGCTGCAGGGAGCAGAGACTTCCAATTCTACAAAGGGGTAAGAAAAAATGATTAGCAACTGTTCCTTGCCTTAACATAACTGACAATTATCTTATCCGGGTAATGTGTGTGTGTGTGTCTCTGACTTGCAGGGGGTGTTTGAAGGATCGTGTGGCACTGAACTGGATCATGCACTGACGGCCGTGGGATACGGCTCATCGGACGGACAGGACTACATCATCATGAAGAACTCGTGGGGCACGGGCTGGGGGGAGCAAGGGTATTTCAGGATAAAGAGGGGCACCGGGAAACCCGAGGGCGTCTGTGACATCTACAGGATCGCTTCTTACCCTACCAAGAACAACAATACAGGCTGGGGATTCTGATTTTGTAAATAGCACATGTCTTGAAATTCATTCATTTCAAGTGCTAGCAACATGGAAGCAACATCATTTTTTCTCTCTCTCGAACACGAAGCAACATCATTCAAACAAGTTATAGCTGTTCTTCGTTCCGTAGTTCAGTTCAGTTGCCGTATGCCTTCATCACTCTCCTATCGTCCCCTTCATCTTCAGCTAACACAGTGAGGAAAGGGGGAGGGGTTACGTTACGTTGCTTCAGACATTCGCGCGCGTGTGTGACACTAAACCGGTTGCAACTCCCAGAGAGTCTAGCGTAGGAGTGACCGAGGCAGTGAGCAGGACATGACTGAACTGAGCGAGCGCGTTAGGATTATATTACTTAATACATTTCATCAAAACAAAAAGGTCCTATGGTCTAGCGGTTAGGACATTGGACTCTGAATCCAGTAACCCGAGTTCAATTCTCGGTAGGACCTCTTTTTTTTTTTTTTATTTTTGTACGCCAACTTATTACAGTGCAATGGCAATTGTAGCACAACATTTATGTACACAACAAAAACTCTTTTTTTCTGCCATAAAGAGGATTTTTTTAGGGAGCCACAAAGAGGAATTACTGATGTCTTACTCCAACCAAATACTAGTATCATGTAATTTTTCATAAGTCGTTGTTAAACTTTGTAGTCAAAGTGGACGCAAAGAAGGCAAATACATCTTGTTTATGGGCTGAGATTAGATTCTTAAAATCAAATCATTATTCACCTACATTCTTGATTTATGTTTTGTATTGCAAGTGCATAACGAAGAACCTTGCACAAAATAGTCATTTTCTTAGAAAAGAGTGAATTGCTTTACCTTACAATTGTGCATATGCGATACATATTACTCACTTCGATCTATATTAATTGTCGCCGAATCCTGATGAATCTAAATATATTATAGTGTTAGACATATCCGATTCAGCGATAACTAATATGAATTAGAGGTTCAGTAAAAATTCTACCAAAATAACCTATCTAGAACATTTTGAAAACAGTTTTATTTCCATTATGCATGCTTTGTTAGATAAGGGTGGCATGTTACGTCATGTGTAGCGAAAAATATGTAAAGATGAGAGGGCGTTATCAACGATCATGTTCGTCTTCGCAATCTGTTCTATTCCTCGTCGCTGTTATGATATTTTCCAAACTCAAACGCCATCTCATATCTTGCCCAACAGACATGGATCAGATTTTTTTCTTAAATTTCTAAAAAATAATAATCTAGACGAATTTTCACTAAATTAGCTAATTAGTGTCACAAATGGGTCAAATGTGGAATTCACCTCCAGTCTTTGCAAGAGAAATTTCCGTCAGTGACGCGCCGTACATCGCCCGGTAAAGAGTCGTCGGCGGCGGCTAACCCACACCCCCACCTTGTTTTCTCCGCCCCCGGATCCCACGCGCAGTGGTACCGCACACTCGGCACCGAGACAGAGGGAGGCGCGAACATGCATCTGAGCGAGAACGAGGGGATCGAGGGCGCGCGGTTCGCGGTGACGGGCGGGCAGGGCTTCGTCGGCGCCGCCCTCTGCCTGGAGCTGCTCCGCCGCGGCGCCCAGGAGGTCCGCTCCCTCGACCTGCGCGCCTCCTCCTCCTGGTCTCAGCAGCTACTCGACGCCGGCGTCCGCCTCTTCCAAGGTACCCTCTCTCGCTCAAGTTACCATGGTTCTGCTTCAGAGTATAACTAAACTCCTCAAATGCTATTCAGCTGATGTTGTAGAGTAATAGATAGCTTGTTCCAGGCGATTAGATGCACATAATTTGCATATTTTCTTTTCGAATTATGATACACTATGCTGCTATCCTTTCTTATTGGGTTGTACACTGAATCAAGCTGCAAATTAGTGTCCATTCCAGGAGAATTCACCGTCATTATTACTCCTCAGGTTGTTTGTTTGGCTTCATGTAGGGATGATTACTCCTTACATAGTGAAGCTAACACCAACACCATAATTATCTGTCGACGCCTGATGTGCGCACTGCGTTATTAAATATCTTGGGGTGGCTTTGTGTTGCAGGGGATGTTAGAAAGAAGGAGGATGTGGGGAGGGTTTTCCGCGGCGTGGACTGTGTCTTCCACCTCGCTTCATATGGCATGTCAGGGAAAGAAATGGTACAAGCAGGACGAACAGATGAGGTCAATATAAACGGCACGTGCAGTGTACTGGATGGTTGCCACGAGCATGGTGTTAGGAGGCTTGTGTATGTAAGCACGTATAACGTGGTGTTTGGGGGAAAGCCAATTGTAAATGGCGATGAGATGTTGCCTTATTTTCCCATCGAAGACCATGTCGATGCTTATGGGCGTAGTAAATCGATTGCTGAACAGTTGGTGCTGAAGAGTAATGGCCGGCAAGCTAAGTAAGTTGATTTGTTTTGTCAGTATCAATGCTATGCAATATGCTAATTCTAGTATCCGCGCAACTTCTGAAGTTCTTGTATATCCAAAGCAAAAAAAAATATTTGGTTTTGTTTCGACCTCAGACTAGCATTTTGCAGTACTTGACACCAAGCAGGCTGTCTTAACTCTTAACTAATTTGATATTTGCCTACAGGAGTAAAAGTACCCGTGTTTATACATGTGCAATTCGCCCGGCTGCTATATATGGTCCAGGTGAAGAGCGTCACTTTCCAAGGATCCTGTCACTTGCAAAATTGGGATTAGCATCCTTTAAGATTGGGGCTCCAGATGTGAAGACAGATTGGGTTTATGTAGATAATCTTGTTCTTGCACTGATATTGGCAAGCATGGGACTTTTAGATGACATTCCTGGCAGGAAGGGAACTCCTGTAGCAGCCGGTCAAGCATATTTCATATGCGATGGTAATTCTTGTTAGCCTGCATGATACCTACTCCTGTCTTAGAATTATAAAATTCGTATACTCTTACTGTGTTATAGTCATGGTAGTATGTTCTGAATTTTAATTCGTCTTCTGATTATTTGTGAAACCTTTCTGGTTTTATCTAGCTATAACATGTAAATTTATCTTCGAGGAGAAACTGTAGAGGAGGCACTGATAGCAAGTTATACTTGTAGTAGTTATGTTGAATTACTAGGAAAACATCATCCCTTGATTTTTGCAATAGTGTCATTGTTAAGAATGTCTATTCTACTTGTAGCACTGCACCACATACCTTATAAGCTGAAACTTCCCTACTTTTCGTTTCACACCACATCACAAAAACCTGAAAGTATTTATTTTGCTACTTTTCCTTTCTCTGAGTTCAGATGATTAAAAACTCAATGATTACGACTTAATCATGACATGTACTTGATGTTTTATGAGTTATGTTTTCATTCAGTAAATGCTTACAACCTTTATCAAGTAGTAGCTGTTCCCTTCTTGAGCATGGTAATTAACTGATTGTACTTCAAATAAACTGCATTGCCGTACTGAGGAAACCTACTTTTTTCCCAGGAGCACCTGTAAACACTTTTGAATTTATCATCAACCCCTTATTTCGAAGTTTGGGCTATACGGTTCCTCGAGTTACACTTGACACCTCGGTTGCCCTCACAATTTCAAGAATTATTTTGTTCATGTCCACACTATTCTATCCATGGTTAGATAGTAAATGGATTCCTCAGCCTCTTATTCTTCCTGCAGAAGTATACAAGGTAAGTCTATATCTCATGATTTAATGAGTTTAGTAGTGCAGTCCCTTGAAGAAAATTCTCTGTACATGTCTCGAATCAGACATTTTGGTACTATCCTATTGTCATGCCTTTTCTTGTGAAATGAGGCAAATATTATTGCCTTTTATATTAATGTAGAAGAAGAAAACATTGATTTGGCCAAGGCCGAAAGGGGATAAACCTGGAAAATTTAAGACACAATCTCCGCTAGATATTTTTCCGCCTTCCATAAGCTCATGCTCTCCCTGCATATTGATTTCCCAGAATAAGGCTATCGGGAAATTAGTTTTTTTTGTTGTTGCTGAAAACCCTTGAATTCCGCTACTTCCAGATATCCCACATTGAAACACTAGCATTATAGTGGGCATCAAGCTCTTCTCGTGCGCCCCAGTCAATTGTGCCATAGCTTCCCAGCATTGAAATACTGCTGCATGGCCAGAGGCCAAGGTCTGAAGGAGGCGAGGGCTGGAGAGCCAACCGGAGGCTGCTGCCCAGATCCCTCTATAGTATCTGCATTCGAAAAAAAACCATGTATGATAACTGAGTTCATGACGATGAACCATGTATAGCACGAGATCCTTTTTTTCCTTTGAGTTCCGCTTCCTTTTTTTTTTGCTGTGAGTTTGAACCCTGTTCGCCTAATATAATGCGATGATCCATATGCAGTATACTAGTCAGCGTTACTTTGAAAATGGTCATATTCAAGGGATATGTCTACTGACATACTTAAGCTTGTGCTAAGCAAGTAGGCTTGCTATAATATTAGTATTGATGACTGATGAGTGGGAGCGAACAAATGATATCCCATGTGCAGGTGGATCATATACTAATGCTGGTAGTTCGTTGTGACAGGTGGGTGTTACACATTACTTTTCATATTGAAAGCTAAAGGGGAGCTTGGCTATGTGCCCATGACGAGTCCTCAGGAAGGCCTGGCTGCAACCATCTCCTATGGCAGGAACGGAAGAGGAGAGAACTGGATGGCCCGACCATATTCATCTGGTTGGCAGTAACAATTGGGATGCTGGCTGTGTTTTCAGCTGCTTGCCTTCCGCCTGTTGGTCCACTGAAGTGGGTGCTTGCCATCCATCTGTTCGTCTTCCGGTCAATGCTGGTGATCCGTCTGGTCTTGGTGGTCGCGGTTGCGTTGCACGTCGGGGAGGGCGTCTATGCCTGGTTCTTGGCGAGGAAGGTCGACCCGAGGAACGCTACAGGGTGGTTTTGGCAAACCTCTGCCCTGGGGTCTTTTCCCTCCGTCTTCTGCTCAAGAGAGCGAGAGCGAGAGCGTAAATTTGTGTTGTTTGATTTACTCTTTGGTAACTCCATGACAGTAGATTCCAGCTAAAAATGCCTCGGCAGATGTGATCCACTGCTGTAAAATACCCACAAGCGTAAGATCTTGATTCCTCCGGAGAAACAAGCCAAGATCTTTGGTCCCTTGGAGGTATCGGAAGACGTCCTTGATGCCTTTTCAATGTCTATTGGTAGGCTCAGAACTGTACCTAGCAAGCAAATTGACGGCGAACGCAATATCCGGCCGTGTACAATTCGTGAGATACATGAGTGCGCCAACTGCACTTAGGTAGGGAAATTCTGGTCCTAGAACTTCCTCCCCCTCTTCCTTAGGCCTGAACGGGTCCTTGTCCCGCTGTAAAGATCTCCCAATCATGGGGGTCTTAGAAGGATATGCCTTATCAAATTCAAATCTTTCTAATACCTTCTGGGTGTAGGCAGACTGGTGCATTAAAATCCCAGCAGGGGAATGCTTAAGTTGTAGACCTAGGCAGAACTTGGTTTTGCCTAAGTCCTTCATCTCAAATTCCGACATCAGGTAAGAACTCGCGTCCTCAATATCCTCAGGTGTACCGATTAGGTTCAAATCATCCACATACACCGAGATAATACAGAAACCATCTTGTGATCTCCGTATAAAAACACATGGGCAAGCTTCATTACTCGTGTAGCCCTTCTGATGAAGGAAATCGCTTAAACGATTATACCACATCCTACCCGACTGTTTGAGTCCATACAGTGACTTCTTAAGCTGAACACTGTATAAACTTCTATTTGCTCTACCTTGGTTCGGAACAGGTATACCTTCGGGTACCCTCATATATATGTTCGAATCCAAGTTACCATAAAGGTAAGCAGTGACAACATCCATAAGTTTCATTTTCAAATCCAAGTTTACTGCTATTGAGAGCAAGTATCTAAAGGTAATTCCATCCATGACAGGTGAGTAAGTTTCCTCAAAGTCGACACCTGGTCACTGAGAGAACCCTTGAGCAACGAGCCTTGCTTTGTACCGTACTACCTCGTTATTTTCGTTTCTCTTTCGAACAAAAACCCACATGTGGCCAACAGGGCGTATGTGGGAAGGAGTTAGACAAACAGGTCCAAACATCTCTCTTTTGTTAAGAGATACTAACTCGGCAGTTATTGCCTTCTGCCAATCTTTCCAATCCGACCTTTTCTTACAATCAGCAAGCGTGTTAGGCTCGGGATCAGGATCTATGATTGAGGCAATTTTAATGGCAAAATATATGTCAACATTTGCCATGGCTCGATTAATTGACTCACCAGAATTAACATAGTTAATGGCCATTTCGTCATGGGGTGCATCAGGCACATTCCCTTCCTCCACCGGATTTCCCAATCTAGGAGAAAGGTCCTTTAGCTTTTCCGCTCCAATGTGTGCGCACACATCTTCGCTGGGTATTTCCGATATAGGAAAATTCAAGTCCGGAATTCCGTGCACTGAAACTTCCGTGCTTGTGCCAGGTCTCGACTGGCTCCCCTCTTGTGGGGCAAGCTGTGATAAATCCCTCTTGTCCTTTTTCTTCGGCCGTCCCCGAGTACTTGGGATTTGAGGAACCGGATTTCGCGCCCTTTTAGGCCTAAGGGCGGGAGCGGGTATACCCTTATCTTTCTTTGGTATTTCAACCCTTTCCGGTGCATTGTGTGCAGGCACATGCGACTTTGTCACAGTCTTTAAATCACTAAAATGATCAGGCAGTTGATTCGCTAAGGAATGCAAATCTATTATCTTTTGGACTTCTCTATCAGACTCAGCAGTACGCGGGTCATGAGCGTGCATCCCCGTGGCTTGCCACGTGATTTCTCCACTTTCATCATCAAGGGATTGATTATCTCCCCCTAAAGTCGGGAAAAGATTCTCGTCAAAAATGCAATCATCGAAACGGGCCGTATGACAGTCACCTGTCGCGGGGTCCAAAAACCTGATTATGGACACAGTCTCATAACCAACGTATATCCCCGACTTACGGAGCGGTCCCATTGCTGATCGCTGAGGGGGTGGTATTGGTACATATACCTGGCAACCGAACCTACGAAGGTGGGAAATTTTCGGTGCCGATCCTTGCGCAAGCTGCATAGGAGAATGGATGTTGTAGGCCGATAGTCGAAAATTGATGAGATTGGCCGCGTGTAACACTGTGTGACCCAACATGTAGTTGGTAAATTACAACCCTGAAGGAGCGGTCTGGCAATGAATTTAATTCTTTTAATCAGTGCCTCCGCAAGTCCATACGTACGAAAAAGCATGCACGCTACTGGCTGGAAAGTCATGTACGTTTCAATGCTAGATATGTCCAAAACAACCACCATGCACAAAAAAAAAATCGGCACAACCACGCAGGAAAAAACGTAGCTAGGAACAGTTTGGCATGTAAAAAACCTTTAGATTATGGCATCGAACATCCTAGCTATAACGTCCCAATATTTTTTTGTCAAGGAAATATTAACCGTTTGAACTGCTTAAATCGTTCAACTCAAAAGTAGCCTGTCGAGATATACCTCAATCAGTTTTTTTAAAATCTCCAACCTAGATGACCGTCGGAAAAAAAATACCAAACTGCCCAGTGTCGTTGTTCTCAAGCCAGTAGTCATATATTCTTCCAGTCATTGCAATAGTAACAGTTTAATATGTCTAATTTTTCTCTTACCTCTACCGTTATCACGCGCTGGAGTGGTAGGTAGATTTTTTGGCAACGGTGCGATCCGACCAAATAAAAAAATACTAGTAGATCAATCGATTTTGTTGGCAAATACGACTTGCCATCGTGAATCGATTTTGTTCTCTGCGGCATGTCCTTTGTGGCCTGTCCTTAGCTTCTATGTTTTGATCTTGATTAGATGGTTTAATCTGCCTTAAATCGTTCAACTCAAAAATAGTCTGTCGAGATATACGTCCAACCTGTTTCTGAAAAAAAAGTCCAACCTAGCTGTGTCCGTTAGAAGAAAAAAAAACAATATGCATGATGTCGCAAGTATCAAGCCGGTAGTCATATATTTTTCCATGCGTTTCAATAGTAATAGTTTAATCTGTGTAATTTTTCTCCCACCTCTATCGTTTTCGCGTGCTCGAGTGTTAGGTAGATTTTTTTGGCAACGATGCGATCCGACCAAATAAAAAAAGACTACATAAGAGAATTTGCCTGTGACAAAATGGTTATGAGGGTGGTTGTACCCCTAATCCACCAGAGTTCAAACTCCAGATTTGACGCTGATGTTTCTCATTTAAGGCGGAATATTATTCAGTGAGAGGCGACGTTCCCGTCGACAGCGAGGCGCCCGTGGTGACTTCGTCAATCTCAAGACTCGACCCGCCGACTCGGTCTCTCGGAGGTGCTCATAGAAGTAGGGTGTGTGTGCGTGCGTTCATAGAGATGAGTGTGTGCGCGTATATATATGAGCGCCTACGTTGTACTGTGTTTCGCAAAAAAAAAAAAAAAAAAAAAAAAAATCGACACAGATCACATCAACCGGACTTTCAATTTTTTTTTACGTGAACGAACTTGCAAGGTACGGGACTATATGTGATATGTCCATATCCTATCAAACGTGGACATGTCAGACGGAACTATGCAATTAAAATTATCTTTCATTAAACAGTAACCGCCCGATTTTAGATCTAACTGTTAAAAATAATTTAGATGATGTGGATTAACGTGGTGTCTCTATTTAAAGACCCTTATTTTGCTTTTAGTATATAATAGAATAAAATATTGGGTGAAAGGCTGTTGCTCTTTTTGTCATGTTTGGAGACCCCAAAAACTCACCAACAAGACCCCAAAACGGCCGGTGAGGCGTAAAAGACCCACACCCCTCTTCCCTCCAAATCGTCGACGTCCACACGAACAAAACGAATAGGAACTCCAAGAAACACGACTACTCGAGAGCTCTTTTCTGGTGATTGGCATGGAACTCGTGGTTCCGTCGGAACCGTGGGCTCTGAATTTTGTTAGCCATTGATTATGAGGTGATTTTTATTAGCCGTCGATTAAAATTCACGTGGTTTTAGGAAAAAAAAACAGCCTGACCCTGTTCTGTTCTGTTTTGGACAATCCGAAGGAAAAACGAATCCTGCGAGTGCGAGGCGACTAGGGCAGCCGCCGTGGTGAGCAGTGATACGTCTCCAACGTATCCATAATTTCTGCTGTTCCATGCTTATATTATACCATTTGCTACATGTTTTATATACACTTCGTATCACTTTTATGCATTTTCTGGGACTAACCTATTAACAAGATGCCACAGTGCTAGTTCTCTGTTTTCTGCTGTTTTTGGTTTCAGAAAGTTACTTCTGGAAATATTCTCGGAATTGCACGAAACAAAAGGCCAGGTCCCTATTTTTCCAGCACGTACACGGAGTCCGAAGGAGAGACGAAGATGAGCCACGAGGTGGCCAAACCACATGGTGGCGCGGCTGGGCCCACAGCCGCGCCTGGAGGTGGTTTGGGCCCCTCGGGGGTTCGCCGACATCGCCCCTTCGCCTATTTATTCCCCGAGACGCGAAAAGCCTAAAACACCGAGCCATTCATCTAGAACATATTCGCTGTCGCCGCCGTCGTCAACCCTAACTCGGGGGTTTCTGAAGCTCTTCCCGGCACCCTGCCGGAGAGGGAAATCATCACCGGAGGGCTCTACATCGCCATGCCCGCCTCCGGAGTGATGCGTGAGTAGTTCATCCTTGGACTATGGGTCCATAGCAGTAGCTAGATGGTTGTCTTCTCCACTTGTGCCATCATGTTTAGATCTTGTGAGCTGCCTATCATGATCAAGATCATCTTATTGTAATGCTACATGTTGTGTTTGCTGGGATCTGACTTATATTGATACCTATGTGGAGCTGAATATTATATTATCATGTCTATGTCATTTGTGATCTTGCATGCTCTCCGTTACTTGTTGAAGCCTTGGCCACGTGAATACTTGTAACTCCAAGAGGGGGTATTTATGCATGATAGTTGGGTTCAACCTCTATTTAATCTGGGATAGTGCCAGCAAGTTCTAAGGTTGTAGATGTGTTGTTGCCACTAGGGGTAAAACAGCAATGCTTTATTCAAGGATGAATGTATTGTTTACATTACGCACATTACTTAATGCAATTGTCTGTTGCTTGCAACTTAATACTGGAAGGGGTACGGATGTTAACCGGAAAGTGGACTATTTAGGCATAGATGCATGCTGGATAGCGGTCTATGTACTTTGTCGTAATGCCCAAATGAATCTCATAGTAGACACCACAGCTCACACATGCATGTTATATGCACTTATCAATTGTCAATTGCCTAGCTGTAATTTGTTTACCCAGCATGTTAGTTATCTTATTGGAGAGACACCACTAGTGAACTGTGGACCCCGGTCCATTCTTTTACATATGAAATACAATCTATTGCAATCATTGTTCTCTACTGTTTTATGCAAACAAACATCATTTTCCATATGATACGTTTAACCCTTTGTTTTCAGCAAGCCGGTGAGATTGACAACCTCACTGTTAAGTTGGGGCAAAATAGTTTGATTGTGTTGTGCAGGTTCCACGTTGGCACCGGAATCCCTGGTGTTGCGCCGCACTACACTCCTCCACCAACACCTTCGAAGCAAACCTCGTTTTCCTACTGGTCCAATTAAACCTTGGTTTCATACTGAGGGAAAACTTACTGCTGCACTCATCATACCTTCCTCTTGGGGTTCCCAACTGACGTGTGACGTACAAGCATTGTTTCTGGCACTATTAACCTAGAGCCACCAAGCAGCCGTGCGAGGCGACTAGGGCAGCCGCCGCCTCCCTTGTACGGTCGCGGCGAGGAGGATCTTCCCCACTCATCAGGCCCGCGGCGAGGTGGCGGCGCGCAGCGAGGAGGTTGGCGAGGACGCGGCGCGGGCTTTGCAGGGACAGGCGCCGATTTTCCCCACTCCCCAAGCCCATGGTGACGTGGCGGCGCGCGGTGAGGAGTTGGGCGAGCAGCCGACACCAGGCGACTAGGGCAACCGCCGCCGTCTCCCTTCTTCTGTCGCGGCGAGGATGACCTCCCTTCTTCTGTTGCGGCGCGGACGGACCAGGCGGAGGCCACGGATTGTGGCGGCACGGTGAGCAGGTCGGCGACGACGGTTGCGTGGAGCGGCGTCAGGCCACGGTACCGCAGCGAGGTGACGGCGGTGGCGAGGAGGTCGACGACGACGTCGGCGTGGAGGTGAGTGCAGTACCGTTCTGTAGCGTGATTTTTGGTTGAAATCTTCAAGAAAAAATTGCTCCGAAAACTGAAGTTGGAGTCTGATACCTGGTAGAAGACAGGTCGATAATGATGTAGCTGGTTGTGGAGTATATTAGTAGCTGCTCTAATCCCATCTCGTGAATTAGGCTATTCCGCATATGCTTTTGTATTGCAATGGCTGCTTAATTACCGACCCATTTTTCAGTGCTGTTTAGCAAGAACTTGAACTGAACATGGATCATTCTTCTAAAATTAAGTTTGTAGCTGTACATGGTTCAATCCTATTTTCCTACACAGTTATATTCTTTACAAGATAGAGCATGATAGCCAATCAAAACTGACCAATTAGTAGTAGGTTTGATGTTCAGATCGAGAGCAACTCTGCTTAAGTTGCAGTGGCAGCTCCAGCTGCACCCGTTCCCTAGATAGGCGTTGTGTTATACTGCTATATGAAGCGAACTGGTTTGTTGAGAAGTATACAGCTCCAAAACCTGTGGCCAATTATTTCCGAGGTAAAAAAACAGCCCTATATTCTGCTCCCGGTTTTCACTCCTCCATGCAAATAAAATAGACTGGATTTGCCTTGCATGCTTGATCCATCTCCCACTTAGCAATTTCTGTATTAAAATTCTCTTTTGATATATTACTTCTCCGGTATCATTCTGCCGCTGAACATTTGTTCCTCTTACTTGTGTAACTTCTTTTAGTTACTAGTGGCATATTAGCATGTGGCATACTGGCATGTGTCAGGGTTACATCGGTTGGTAGTTTGTCACTAATTGATGAAAAATTATTTCATTGAAAACTAGTTAAAATATGACTCGTGTAGGCTAAATCACCTCTGGAACATTCTTGACCTTAAGGAAGTATTTGAATATGTGTCATTGACCCATTTTGATAAAACCTTTAATTTTCGATTTGTATGTGATATGCAGGAAGCCATGGCCGATGCAGGTGATGAGTACCTTGGCATTGTGAGCAGGACGTTTGATAAAGAGGATGAAGCTTTTCGGTTCTATAACAATTATGCTCTCGAGAAAGGTTTTAGCGTGCAGATGTTTCAAGTCCTGAGAAACATGCTGCAAAAGTTTTCACACCTGATGTGTTTGTGCTGGTCCGATGGAGCATAGATGCTGTCAGCAATCGTTGTATCAGCGGGATACTAGATGGAGACGATGTCAGTATGCATGTTGTGGCTAATAGGGATAGAAGAGAGAAGAAGTCTGAAGTGCGCGTTGAGGAGAATGAAGGTTCTTTCTACAGGATCAACTGCGATACTCTTGAGATGGTGAACATGAAATGAGTATCATGGGGTCAAATATGCTGAAGACTAATTTCATGTAAGCTGAAGATTAATTTCATGTGTTTCTGAAAATGCAGATGATGAAGACGCAGAGGCAGAAAGGAGCAAGGGAGAGGAAGCTCCAACAGCTGCTGCAGGTCAATGTCTACGAAAGTCAGGACGGAGATTTAAGTCCAGAGGGAAATCGTCACCAGACACCAGCTACATGCCTACATGTCCAAAGCATGACACATCATAAGATGTTGATCTCCATAGGTCACTACAATTCCAACATAGCTAGCCACGTTTACCATTGTGTTTATTATGTTCATGTAACAAGCATCGCTTGTACTATTTTGTATGAAGATAGTAATAAGCATACTTGTTTCACTGTGTTTCCGTATGATGCTCATCCCTTATCAGATTCAAGCAGGGTTCTTGTATGGTTGTAACTATATATTCGTGACCTTTTTGTCACTATGGGTGAACCCTTTTCTTCTTTGCATCCATTGAGATATGAGAGCTCTCCACTGAGATATTTTGCTTAACACCATCACCTAGTGAGATATGAGGAAGCTTTCCACCTAGCTAGGATGCGGATATGAGTAGTTAGGTGATGGTGTTAAGCAATAAACTCTTTCCTCTTCGCATTCTCAAAATTATACAGATAAGAATTTGGACGTCTAGATGTTGGATGCTATGCCTTGACAAGAAGAAATGTGATCTTCCAAAGTAGATGATCAGTGCCTTATCCTTGTCAGAACTCTTTACAAAAAATTATTATACAGAGAACTTGGTTATCTGCTTCCGACACATCTAATCATCACCATCCTGCACTTTTCTCTGATGGTACAGTGGTGCCGACAGAGCTACGAGTAAAGATCAAAAATCAAAGAAGATCGTGTTCTGGATCTTTTAAAACACTCTTGATTCTGAAAGTGTTCGTCTGTGGGCCGGATGGTTGCCTCAGCGTGCGCTGCGCGTTTTAGAGCGTGGATGCATATCGCTGAGAGATGGAGCGAGAAAGGACGAGCCTCCATTGCTTTTCAATCAGGCGAACTTGGCCATTCCCGCGGCAGGATGCTGCTGCTGCTCCGGAGGTGGTGGATGGAAAGGCCGGCGGCTTCCGGATCCTGCTCACGAGGAGAGGTGGAGGAGGCCGGCGACGGCGCCCCCGCCCGCGCCCGCGACTGCTGCTGGAGGGGAGATCGAGGAGGCCAGAGACGGCGCCCGCGCCCGGCTCCCGCTGCTGGAGGAGGCCGGCGACGGCGCCCACGCCCGGGTCCTGCAGGGGAGGTGGAGGAGGACGGCAACGACCCCCGCCCGTGCCCCTGCTGGAGGGAAGGTGGAGGAGCCGGTGACGGCGCCCATGCCCGCGTCGGTGGTGGAGAGAGTAGGAGGAGATTAGGGGAGAGAAGAGAGTGATCAAACGTTCAAAAATAGCTTTTAATAAATAAAATAAAATTATGGTCTCACATAATTTGGTACCGACCCCACAGTTTTCGTACCCGGTCCCACATAATTTTGGTACCGGTCCCACACCATTTTCGGTACCGCGGAACCGTTCGGTTCCGTCAGTCTGGTTCCGACTATTTTAACACCGTTAGATCTCGCTGGATGAACGGTTATTAAAAATGCCAATCGCCCTAAAACTTGTACTCGACTGGAAAAATCCGGGATAGCACGGCCAATCCAAACCATTGCCAGCTTCTATCTCTGCACGCCTCCTTCCCCTCCCCTCTGCCTCCCATGCCGTCGCCCTCGCTCCGCCTCGCCGTCGTCGGCGCGGGTGCGGCCGGCCTGGCGGCGGCGCGTGAGCTCCGCCGCGAGGGCCACGTCCCCGTCGTCTTCGAGCGCGCCGCCGCCGTGGGAGGCACCTGGCTCTACGCTCCCCCCCCCCGCAGCCGCCACCGACCCGCTTGGCGCCGCCGCCACCCACTCCAGCCTCTACGCCTCGCTCCGCACCAACCTGCCCCGGGAGGTCATGGGCTTCATCGACTTCCCCTTCACCGCGGCCAGCTCCGCCGTCGACGCGCGCAGGTTTCCCGGTCACCAGGAGGTGCTCTGGTACCTCGAAGACTTTGCACGGAAATTCGATCTGTACGGGCTCGTCAGGTTCGAGACGGAGGTGATCGGAGTCCGGAGGGAGGCCGCCGGGAGGTGGGCGGTGACATCCAGGAAGCTCGGGAAGAATGGGGAGCGGGACGAGGAGGTGTACGATGCTGTTGTGGTTTGCATTGGCCACTATACAGAGCCTCGCATCGCCTCCATACCTGGTAATTATTCTCCACAGTACCAACTTGGTAATTGTGCAAATTTTATTTGAATTCTACAAGGAACTACACAATCTATTAGTTTATTAGACCGTCCAGTTTTTGTTAGAAACTTACATTATTATGAATTATGATCATCAGGTCCACAGAAGTATTACCAACTTGAATTTATTTTCTGCACTTGAAATTGCAAGACTTGATTTGAGATTCGTCGCGAAATCTGTATTTCTGAACATTGACAGGGGCAGATGCCTGGCCTGGAAAGCAGATGCATAGCCACAATTACCGTGTGCCGGGGCCATTCCTTGATCAAGTGAGTATGTTTCTCACTTTGATATTTCCTCCCCTTATGTGTTGCTCTGCTTCACTATCTCAAACTTGAAGTGTGCACTGCATTGGTAGGTAGTGATTGTAATCGGGGCCTCAAACAGTGCAGTTGACATTTCACGGGACATTGCAAGCGTTGCCAAGGAGGTCCATATTGCCAATAGATCAGCGCCGGCTTCCACTTGCGAACAGCAGCCTGGATATCACAACATGTGGCTACATTCCATGGTAAACACCTTTTTTCACGGTGAGTTGAATATGGTGGCTATATCCATTAAAGGAGCTACCAATTGTTTCTCCAGATTATAAAACTTACAAAAATATACTGCAGATTGACGGTGCACGGGAAGATGGCAGTGTGGTGTTCAAAGATGGCAGCTCAATCAAAGCGGATGTCATCATGCACTGTACTGGGTATAGTCATGTAGCATACCTGAAACTCATATGCTACACAAACCTTTCCATTTCGCTATGTTTGTTCGGGCTAGTCATGTGTTCCCTGCGTCTCTCTGTTGTCTAGCTACCTGTATGACTTCCCATTCCTTGGCGATGATAGCACCATCTCTGTGGATGACAACTGCGTTGATCCATTGTACAAGCATGTTTTCCCCATAGAAGTGGCTCCTGACCTATCTTTCATCGGATTGCCGTTTAAGGTAAATTTGTTTGCAATTTGCTTCTTTTCAGTGTAGATGCACTTATAACTGCATTGCGATGCTCTTGGATCTATAACTCTGGTGCCTCTGTTTCATTCAGGTTATCCCTTTTCCGCTCTTTGAACTCAAAGCAAATGGGTTGCTGGTGTTCTGTCTGGACGGATCAAGCTTCCATCCAAAGACGAAATGATGGAAGATGTCAAAGCCATCTTCTTGAGACTGCAAACTTTTGGATGGCCTAAGAGATGACACCCACAACTTTAGTGGTGGCTATCAGGTAGCCTAGAAATGCATGTGAAGAGTTCTAGTTAACATAGTTTATATGAATTGTGAATGTCTTGCACATCAACATTTCACAGTAGATACCATCTTTGTTCCTTCTAAGCATGATATGTTTGCAGTTTGAGTATGATGATTGGCTCGAGGCAATGTGGTCATCCTCCAATTGAAGAATGGAGGAAGCTGATGTATGTTGCTGTGCAATGAACAAGGCAGCTCGTCAACCTACCGTGACGAGTGGGTTGTTAAAAAACAACGTACCAAACGGAGCTTAATAGTAATGGGGGATTAAGCAGTTGAAGAGAAAATAAAATTACTGGTGGAACTTCCTTCATGTGTTTGATACTGGCTTCTCTAGCTGCAAATTGAGTATAAGCTTTGAGAGAACGACATTATGTAGTCTGAATTATATTCTTATTTAGATGAGGCTTTCAATGCATGATATATTTGTCTGTTATATACATTAACTTCATATTGACAAATAAACGGTAAGCAGCTGGTGTATATGAATATAGCCAATGGTTAAGATAAACTTTACTTTTACATGAAGTCGCTCAAAAACTACATCCCATCCACAATTTGATATGACTTGATAAAAGAAGAAGAAAAAGTCTAGCTTTAAGAGGTTAGTTAGAATCGTGATTCTATTACTATAGGATGGTATGAAACAACCTATCTCTAATCAAAGTGATATAGATGTAACATATGCTGCTTGATATTGTATAGTGTACAATGTTAGAATTGTTTCGGGAATTTAACAAAAAAGAAAACTTGAATCAGCAAGCCGAAAGCAAAGTTAGGACAAATTTTGAACACAAATGGACATTTATTAGTTTATGTGGAAAGTTCAAAATTTCTTAATTTTTTTTAAAAAATTGAACTGTAAAATATGCACAATGTTTCTTGTTGTATCTTTTGTGTGGTAAGTCCGAGAATTTGGTAGAATTTGGGAAATGTTGATATGTTATTTGCATTATGGTGTGCACAATTTATGTGCGGAAAGTTTGGAAATTTGATAAATCTAGAAAATTTGATATATTGTTTCTACTATTTTGATTTGTAGGTTGGAAGATATGTTTTTTTAATTTAAGTATTCTTTTTTATAATAGATATTTTGAATTGCAGTTTGGAAGGTACGAATTTTTATTTGAATTTTAGTTTTTTCTTGTAATTGTTGATATGTTGCCTGTATTATTTTGGATTGTAATTTGGAAGATATTTTTTTTTGAATTTTAACATTTTTTAATTGTTATTTTGGAGTGTAAGCTAGAAGATATGAATTTTTTTGAATTTTAGTATTTTTTTTGCAATTGAAATTTGGGAAATTTTGATAAGTTGGGTGGAAAATTTGGAATTTTGTTAAATTTAGAAAACTTTAATGTTGTGTTTGTATTATTTTGATTTGTAAGTTGGAAGATACAATTTTTTGAATTGTAGCATTTTTTTGTATAATTGTTACTTTGAATTGTAGTTTGAAAGTTATGAATTTTAACATTTTTTTACAATTGTTTTTTTTGAATTATAGATTGGAAGATATGAATTTTTTGATTTTTTTTTGTAATTATGAAATTGCATTTGCATTATGGTATGCACAATTTATTTTTTGGTTCATCTAATTTTGTTAAATTTAGAAAATTTTGTTAAATTTAGAAAATTTTGTTGTATTGTGTGTATTTTTTTGAATTGTGTATTAAAAGATATGATTTTTTTCCTAATTTTGTTAAATTTAGAAAATTTTGTTGTATTGTGTTTTTTTGTTTGAATTGTGTATTAAAAGGTATGATTTTTTTTTGAATTCTTAACATTTTTCTGTAATTGGGAAGATTCCTGGCAGATGGGCCCGCATGTCAGGTCTGTTTATGTATTTTGGAAATTACTTTAAAATATTAAAAACTGACGGGTGGGGAAGCGCGCGACGTCAGCGGTGACGTCATGCGACGGTGGACGCGGCCGCCGTCGTTCGCCGCCGCGCTGGCGAGCTCGCGGCGGAGCAGAAGCGCACGGATCGGTGCTAGAACTGCGTGGATCTAAAAGAGCGGGTGGAGGCGAGTCGAAGGGGCGGCGGGGCGGACCATTTGGTCGCCGTCGTCGCCGGCGGTGAGCAAAATGGCGGCGGCGGAGAAGGAAAATGGCGACGGCGAACCGCAAGGTTTTGGCGGCGATTCTGGAAGTTTCGGCAGGCGCTTCTCGAATAGGATGGACAGGAGACGACGGCGGATCTCCCCGCGTGCGTAGATTCGCCGGAGTAGAAGCGGAGCTGCGGCAGCGCGCGTCGGCGGCGCCGTCGAGCTCCGGTTCGCGCGGGAGAGATGAGAGGAAGGGGAGGTCTGTGGAAGGTTTTCCACGGAGGCCCCTGGTTTTCGTGGATTTCATGAATTGGTCCTTGGCGGGGGGTTTTTTATAAAATGGCGGGGGTTTTCTGCAAAGCTGTGCGCCAAAAACCGTGCGGGGCGACGTGTCTTCACGCGATTGGTAGAAAGTCCGTTGCTACAGTTTTGCGCGATACTGTAGCAACGCGGGCGCATCTGGGCCGTCAGTCGGCGCGATCTGACGGTCTGTGGCTTTCGGGTGACGTGGATAGCAGATTTGGACGCGAATCTGTCCAACTTTTATATATACATACATTATGAGGCTTCTGTAACATATACCACGGCCTTGCCATCTCTGATGAAAGGTATCCTGCCATGTGTGTGTTACATGAGCACTTTGTCGGGTTATACGTACCTCAAATATCTGACAAGTCGCTGTCAGGTCGAACATGACCGTCCACCGACCGAAAATGTGGGAATACACACTCTGAACTGTATACTAGTGTCTGGGAACTAAACACAGCTCGTTTTGCTCGCGTGCCATCTGCAGAAACTCCAGGAAGTCCCTATCTTTGCCTGGGTTCTCTGCCTTGCCCTGCTCTGTTTTGCTTGCAGCTACCACCACTACGGCAGCACCAACCTCTGAACCGGAAGCCGAACAAAGGCATATTACAGCCCGATGCTTCAGTTCAGTGACGACAGACAGACAATACGGACGGGGGTGAGTCAAACCGCTTCCACGCCACGAGGGGGAAGAAAGGAACAGACGAGCGGCGTTTGTGGGCCTCCACTCTTCTTCCACCTACCTCGCCGTTTCATTTAGCGGAGGCTGGTCTGGTGTCGGCGGGAGGAAGCAACCGACGGTAGGGCCGGGCCCGGGCCGGGTGTTGGATCGGAGCTGGACTTCTCAACCGCCGCTCTGATGGCTACAGCGGCCGCCGCTCGCTCCTGCAGAGCCACATCTCAGCAGAGTCTGCAGAGCAACAACTCCGGCTTAACATGGTCGAATTGCACGCCACCGTCGCATGTATGGACTATGGAACATATGCTGGGAGGTTTTAGGCCGTCGTCCCCTGATTTTGGCGTGAAATGCGCTGAAACGCTGCAAGTTTTTCTCTATTTTTTCTACTCTGTGAAAGGTGCTTGCGGTTTGCATGGAGTGCATGAATCATGAATGCGTTGCCAACGATGGAAGGCTCGGGCGTCTGTTCATGGAAAGGCCCGCCTTAAAGTTTCCTACTAGGAAAATTGGCGCGTCGTCACGCCGCGCCTGTGGTGTTAATATTGTTGCATAATTTGAAGTCGCACACGTCGTGATTCGAAATGTTGAAATCCTTTGAAATTTGTCGTGTAGAGTATCTCCAAATATTTAGCGAATTGAAAATGTTCAAAAAAGCTTGTATTTTTGCATTTTTTTTAAGTTAACTCCGTAATTAGAGAAAATGCAATATGAACATCTATTAAATTTAAATCCATAATTAGATAAAGTTAGTTTAGATTATGTATGAATATTAACCAAATTGAAATGCACAAATATGTTTGTATTTTGACATAATTATTTAGGATTCAAACAATTATGCCGTGGTGTTAATTTTGCTGCGAAATTTGAAGTATATTTTATGTGGAATTAGAATGCCGATAGCTAACTTTAACGATCTATGATAACATAATTGGTATTATAGATAAAATATTCGGTTTCTTCTAACCGGAAGATAGTGCATGAATTGGACACAAATAGGTAGAATCTATTTTTTCTAAATATTTTGGTATGTTGAACATATTTTTATGAATCACGGAACAGAAGTTATTAAATTTACAAAATTGGACAAATTTTTGAAATTGTTAGGAAAGTTTTAAATTCTGACAAACTGGACCTACTGTCATAGTTTTAGTAATTATCAAAATCATTTTTTTCAAAATATTAAAAGGATGGCAAGTGAAATCCGCTGGAATTTGTTTTTTCTGTTTCAGCAAAAAATACAAAAATTATTTTGGAAAACTAATCCAAAAAATGTGCAACAGAACGAACATTTCTTAGTTTTTGTGGAAAGTTTAAAAATTTCTTAATTTCAAGAATTTTTTAGTTTCACTTTTATACACAATGGATATTTGGTGCAACCTTTATGTGTAAAAGTTTGAAAATTTCTTAAATTTGAAATTTTCTTAGGGGTAGAGGAGACGACGGCGGAGCCCTTTGCGTGCTTCGATTTGTCGGGGAAGGAGCTCGGCGTCGGCGGCGTCTCCGCCCGAGCGAGGAGGAAAGAGGAGAGGAGGAGCGTGGAGGACCGGTTCGCAAATTTTAAAACACGCAGGGGCCTTTGCGCAAAAATGCCACGCGTAATGTCGGAAGACGAAGCGATGGCGTTTCTACAGTGCCCGCGACGTGGCCACCTCGAGTTTTAAAATTTTGAAATCCGTCGGAATTTGTCTTTTTTGCGTAGCTAAAAATACAACGAATTTGAAGATTGGAGAGAAATGGGTATATGTCCTTTTAAAAGTAGATGGAGATGCGCACCTAGAAAAGACGGATGAAAGAGAACCTGCCCTTCTGACTTCTTCTCTTGTCTGTCCTTTACGCAAAGCGATCTATGGTCTCAACAAACCCCGATAGCGTCGGTTTTTTAAGTTCAGCACAGTGGTTATCCAGGCAGGGTTTGCTCGGAGTGATCATGATTCGGCCATGTTCGTATCAGTTTATCCTCGAGGACGTGCTATTCTGTTGTTGTATGTTGATGATATCAAACTGACTGGTGATTACTCCGTTACCATATCGCTGATCAAGTGTCGCCTCGAAATAAAAAAGTTAAACCACGGAAGTTGTTTGGGAGGGTGATATATGTCTACTCGTGAATGGAAAATTCAAACGGGTGATCGAGCGCGACGAATTTGACAAAACTCGCCGAATGTTTGTGCGAGTCTGGAACGAAATTAAGGAGGTAGATTTGACCAAATTCGAAACCGATCACGGGAATGGAACCTGCTCGTCGACGCGCAAATTTTTCGTGTATATATTTTCTGTCGGTTTAAAAAAAAAATTGTACTGTAGATGCGACGGTTACTCTTCATGTGCGAAATACTGTTCGTGAACAGTAACCGGCGACGTGGATGCGCTCGCTGGAGCCTGAAGAGCTCAGCTTTTAAGAGGTGTGCTTTGATATATAGTTATATATATTATATATATGTATATAATAGTATAGATAGATTATATGTAGGGATTTCTGGAAAAATTTCAAAAAAAAAGCTACTGTAGACGTGCCGGTACTGTTCATATAACAGTACCCGCTGACGTGGCTCAACGTGGGGAGGGCTTAGGAGGTGTGCTTTGATATATAGTTATATGAGTGTCTGGAAGATGACAAACCGTTCTGGTAGGAAGAATGGCCATGGCATTTGGATGATGATTAGCTCGTTCCCCATGTTCTCCAACTTCTCCTGTGCGTTCTTTTGCGTTTTCTGTGACTGGAGTCCAGAGCTGCTTATATTATTTGCGAGCTAATCAAAGTATCAAGCAAACAGAGACGTAGTGCAGCCGCCGCTGGACCTTTTCTTATAGTACGAAACTGTATATGACGTACTTTACATTATTGAGATGAACATCAAATCATCGTAGATTCCAGCGAGACCTCGCAAGTGCAGAGTGGACAGAGTATCATTTTCTGCATAACTAGTGGCAAGTGCAAACATAGGGCGCGTTTGGTAGCCTGCAGATTGCAGGGCCAGACCCGCCAGCTGCAACCGCATAATGTTTGGTTGCCTGCACGAGTTACCGGGCCAGTCCATCACGCTCATCAAAACAGCGTCGGGCTAGACCTAGCAGCACGCTCGAATCGAGCGTTCCCGAGGAGCCAGGCTCGTTCTCCCCTCCGTGCTGCAAAATCCCCTCCCCTCTTGTAGGAGCTCATGCGACCATGGAGATGGTGGGATCCCACACGCATCAGCGAAAAAGGGGCGGAGAAATTCGGTCACCTCCCGCCGAAACCCTGCCCTATTTTCACTCTCTTCGCTCACCGCCCAAGCTTAAACCACCATTTCCCCCCAACCGAGCTCTCACCTCCCGTCGGCGAGCAGGTAAGCGGTGAAGTCAAGTCCAGTCAGCAGCGGCAGCAAGAGTTGCTGTTTTATGTCGACCTCTCCTCGTTCCTCCGCATCTGCGCCGATGGCTGTAATTACGAACCCCTTGTGTGTTCATCTACATGTCAATACCTAGATCTCTGAGCATGTGTAGGATCTTATAGATCTGTGAGCATGTGTAGCATCTTGTACATCTGTGGGCATGTGTAGGATCTTGTACATATGTGAGCATGTATGATATTGTAGAACTTGGTCATGGTTTTGTGCTTTCTTCTGTACGATCTGCTAGATGTTGTAGTACTAGGTCATGATTTTGTGCTTTGTAGTGTAGGATTTGTTAGATCTTTTAGAGTTCCGTCATGCTTCTGTACTTTTGCAGTTTACCATATGTTAGATCATGTACAAGTTGTGCTTTTCTAGTGTACCATTTGTGTAGATCATGTACAAGTTGTGCTCATAACTTTATTGCTGTTGTATGCGTCATCGATGTAGGATTCGATGGACGGCCTTAGTTAGGCTCTGGTCCCCATTGGGGACTCTCAGATCCCTTCATGGGTGAGGACTCACAGCCTGAGATGCCATTTGCGGATCCGGCTGATACCGTGGTTGTGCAAGATCTTCTTCCCGGCCTCGATGTGGCCATGAAAGCTAAGGTCGCCAAGGCTAAGGCATGGGTGAAGGGGACCATGAAATGGCTTCCATTCATGTCCACCTTTGTGCTAAACCAGATGTGTGCACTCATCAGACTGGGGTTATGACTGAAAAGGGTTTCAAAGAGTTCCATCTCACTACCGTGGCCAAGGCTCTGTTTGTTCACTGTGGGGAGGTCACTTCTACTCAGGTGTAAACCACCTGAGGAAGTGGAGGCTCCGGTGGCTCCAGGTGAGCAAACTCCGTGACTTGAGCTGGCCACAATGGTGTGAGGATACGTACACCATCATCCTTGAGACTGACCACTACGAGGGGCACACCACGGTTAGCACATCATCCTTAAACCTTGATCATCAACTTCAATCCATCTAACAAACTGTCCTAACAAGGATCACCCAAGGACGCCGAGTTCCTCAACAAGCCCATTCAGAACTACATACAGATGCAAATCATCTTCTCCTATGGTCCTTCTTTTGTAATGATCATGCATGCTGCTCTAGTTTTACGAATTGTGTCTACTTGTGATGAATTGACATGTGTCTTCATTAACCTCTGATCTTGCTTGTGTGTTTGTAGATGAAATAGTATTTGGTGTACAGAGGGAGGCATCCAGGAGTGTACAACTCGTGGAAACCTGCCAGGAACAAGTCTCCAGCTTCTCCAACAACAGCTACGAATGGTTTGAAACATTGGATGAAGCACAACACAAATACTCCAACTTTTTGAACCAGGAGAACGCCATTGTAGGTCATGAGGTTGGAGGCAATATGATGGTGGCCAATTTTGATGTTGTCCGATGAGGTGCTAGCCCAGATGCCAAATGAAGTCCAGCTTAGTAGGATCAAAGACTTTATAATCGTAGTCCTCCTTGTGGTGATTGTGAAGCTCCTGCTATTCTAGATGGCAGTGTATGATCGTATGTTGTAATGTGGTGAAGACTGGTAAGCTCACCACATTTGAATTTGGGTAACCATAGCGAGCCTCTCGTGGGCAAGCAAACACAGTGTTTTTGCTTATGCGGAGCCCTAAACCAATGTTTGCAGGCTACCTCAGCCATAGACCACGGAGGCTACCAAACGACTTACACAACATGCCTAAGAGGGTGGCCGGACCAGACTTGATCCTGGCCTACCTGTGCCCACGGAGAAAAAAAATTACATGTAGGTTACCAAATGCGTCCATAGTGCAAGCGAAAACTGTCAGTTTGATCCAAGGACAACAACAAGCAACCAAAACACGGCAATTCCAACGCAGTTTTTCCACAACTACGAGGATCTTCCCCGCTTATCTTGACCGTTGATTTTGCATCCAACAAACGATATTATTCATAGTAATTGATGTATTGATAAAATAAAAAATATGTTAATGCGTGTTTTTTTTAATGTATGTATAGAAATTTCTTGTAGTACCTGAATCTAAAAGTTAGACTAAATAAATACAGAAATTATTGATAATGCATTGGTATTTGCAAATTCATTGTTACCTTGTGTATGGATCGTAAAGTATTTGGACATGGATAGTTGTGGAGTTGCATTTTTTCGACAATTCGCAGCATTTTTACCACTCTACGCCGCCATATGTCTAGTAGGTAGAAAATTCAGACATGGTTAAGAAACTTCCTCGCGTTCCACGTATGGGTCGTATGGCCTAGGCCAGGATGGAGAATCGGTAGTAGAATTATCCCGACAGCGAACAGAGTCAGAAAGTTCTCCAGGTGGTGGACGTCAAAGGAAGGCAGCTGCAGGTGCCAACTGCCAGGTGCACCAGCAGCTGCTGTCTGACACTCGACACCCATCATTCGCCGGCCAACACGGCTCCTGTTGTTTCTTGGGTGCAGGAAGGTTTCAACTGCAGCAGCAGACTCGCTCCATCGTGGCCGCCGATGCCTGACTGATGAGACCAGCCTGTCCACACAGCTCCGACGGACGGAACCGCCGCCCTCGACACAAAACGCAGCGACCGCCCGCCCACCACATATACACACGCGCATTCCACGACTCCCCCTGTCTTTCCTCCTCGCCAACCCCCCACAGCAAGCAAGCGAGCAGAGGAGATCTGGAGAAGAAGAAGGAGAAGAAAGCCATTGCCGCTACCTCCTGAGCCCTTCCTCTCTCTCTCTCTCGCTGCCTATCTTTGCTTGGTCGCCATGGCCACCATCCTGGAGAACATCCAGAAGTCCCGGTTCCTACCAACTCGGCCGCTCAAGGACGACCTGCCCACCTCCCACGGCACCGCAAAATCCGAAAGCCACCTCATGGGCCTGCGCAAGAGGCTCTCCACCATCTCCGGCAAGATCCAGCCCATCTCCTCCGCCTCCGCCGAGTGGGCGTTCCGGCGCTCCCAGTCGGCGCCCTCCCTCGCCAGCGCCTTCGGCGCCGCCGGCGGGCCGGTCAGGCGGTGGTGGGACTGGGGCCTCGGCTGGCTGCTCTCCAAGAAGCTGGGGTTCGCCGGCGACCTGGAGATGAACGAGGAGGAGGTGGCCGCGTTGGGCCGCCAGAGCAAGGGCACCTGGGCCCACGTCCTCTACAAGATGCGCTCCGGCGTCAGGCGCTTCGTCGTGTCCTCCCACTCGCTGCCCACCACGCAGCACTACAAGAACTCGCTGCCGACGTCGACGGCGGCGCACAAGGCGGCGCAGTGCAAGCCGGCGGCCGCGCAGCAGCAGTTCGCTTACACCCAGAGCTTCCGGTACGGGCAAGCCATGGCGCATTAAGGATCCGGTGCCCGTACCTCTGTTCTACGGCGGAGCAAGACTAAGATCTGATGTTCTCCGTGTGATCCAGTGATGGATATACGACAATCCAAGAACAAGATTCTTCAGGTATGAGGTGTGAGACCGATCGGTGGTGAAGATGATTATATATGTGGGGATTTAGGATTGTAGTTTACCCTTCTATTTTTTTGTTTGTGTAGTAGATCTGATGTTCCTACGTATAGAATGCCAAGGTGTATGCTGGTTCTTTCCATTCTTTTTGGGTTCGTCGGGCGATGTAAATGTTTGGTCGATTCCTTATGTTCTTTGCCTCCTGCAGTAAATAAAAAGCTACTAATGCAGACTCCTGCTCGTATGTATGCATGTTCTTGAATCTTGAGTGAGATCGGAAGAATAGAGCACTCTTTCCAGTTGCTACCAGCTAATATCCATTATCTGTGGGCTCATGCATTTGCTAATAGTTTATGCAGCTCACGATAGCTGGTGAAGATACTACCTGTTCCATAGAATCTTCCCCTAATACAATATGGAAAACATTTGCGTGCTGTGTTCCAAAAAAACAACTTTTTATAGTTATATGAAAGTACTCTGCTAGATCTAGACTGCCGTGTCGGTGCATTAGCAAATGTGACGATAAATAGTAAAAAAAAAACTACAAGTGAAGCAAAGGTCGACAGTTCACATGAAACTTGCGCCAATTCTTGATAATTTTTTGTTGTTGGAACTGTCGTCAGGCGGTAGTATTTTAGGATATTTCAGGCTTCTTGTCTTTAGGGTTTTTCGGAGAAGTGACATTACAGCAGAAAGTAATTGAGTAATAGGTGAAATTCAGAGCACAGGTGAACTGTCGCAGCGTGGAAACAGGTAGAAGGTCGGAATCTGTTACATAAGTGTTACATGTGCTCCACCAGAAATGAATGATTGGGGTTATGGCACACATGAATTCAGGCAATGTACTTGTGGTTTATTGGTTCTTGCAGCTTTTTCTTGATGGAGAAAGATAGTAATGGACGTTGACATGCTGAGATATACTAGTACAAGCTATATATTCTGAATCAAGTAAATATTTTGTATCTTACACAAAGAACAGGACTAGAATGACACTACGGATCTCCGAGCATGATACACGGTGAATCTGTGCACGGTATCTAACTCGTATCTCCGCTATGGCAATACTATGTCTTTTTGTGTGTGAAAAACTTGGTTCGGAAATACCCTACATTTTGACATAGACACCGTAGTTTTTTCTTTTCTTTGAGACTAAAATTCTTACTTTATTATTAAGCGAAGACGCTATATCAGATTTGAGAAACCGAAACAAAATCATCGAGCATTGACAAGCTCGAAAGCTATATCGAAGAACTATGAAGCCTCACAACTAACAAGTTCTACCAGTTGGGAGGCTGATAACCATATAGATCTCGATGCTACGCGCAAGATCACCTTCCAACGTAGAGAAGAGCATGACCCTCCTCCAAACCGAGAAGAACAACCAATACATGAAGCACGCGGTCGTCTGCCAAGGCGTGAAATGTCAATCGCCGCCATCAATATCCTCCCCACCACGAATGAAGAGAACAAAATGGTGATTTCGAAATGGAGACGACGAAGAGCAAGAAAGTGATAGGCGTCAAAATCTCCGCCAACACCATCATCGACATTGTGATGGAAGTGTACGACAACACCGCCACCACAATAATGGAGACAACTTTTTTGACAAGCTCAAGTTCAATGACCCTGAAGCTTATCTTTCGTGGGCGCTCAAAGTGGATGAAATCTTCCATGTGGAAAACTATCCAGAGTAAGATTGTGAGGCTTCACCAGAGCTATTGTGGTTGGAATAAGTATAATTGACCCGCCAAGAGTACCGAGAAAGACCACTAAGAACTTCGGATGCTATGAAGGAGCTCTTTTTGTTTCTCCATACTACGGAAGGGAAAGTCCAGGAGCTAAAGTAAGCGACAAAGAGTGTTGAAGAGTACTATAAGAAAATAGGTACCGTTGTGATGAGAGCTAACGTTGAAGAATTAGAAGAGCAATCCATCGCTAGATTCATGAATGTACATCACGAAGTTCCAACCTTATGAAAAACTTGGTTGAGTTGGTCCATCAAGCATCCAAGCCAGAGAGAGGAATCCAATATGACATATGTTACAACGGCTACAAGAGCTTTTCTCCGCAAGAACTTCAACTAATCCATATACTACAAGCGCTTCCAAGCCTCCTAGAAAATCCAGTGACACTCAAGTATGTACTGGGACGATGATCCCCTAGTTTTCTTTTGGCAGACTTGATTGAGGATGTAACTATTATTTGATCTTGGAATAAATTGTGCGAAATGGCTTTCCCCTAATACACAAGCTAACAGAAAACACGCAAAATGCTTCGGGCAATCTTAAAGGCCCATGTAGTAGCAGGCCGAAATCCTCAAATGTTTTGGACTTTAAGGCTAACTTGAGAAGCTTCTGGACTTTAACCCAAGGCCCACCAACGGCGGTGGGCGCCAATCCGGTTGCGGTGGCGGCCGGCCACCCAGGTCACCAAAGGCAAAGCAACGCCTCCGCCGTTGCTTTCTTCCTAGCCTTTGCCTTTCTCTTTCGTGTAGTACCGAGCAAGACAAAGCATTCCCCTTCCCCAGACGCGCACAAAACCTCCAAACCCCAGGCCGCCCTACGCATCCACGCCACCCATCCATTCCAACCCATCCCCATCGCAGCCCACGCGCCCCGAGCAGCCATGGCGAAAGGAGGAGGAGGAGCATCAGGAGGGGGCGCCGTGAAGACGGCCCTGGTCGTCGGCGGGGGCCTCGTCCTCGCCTGGCTCACCGTCGAGACCGCCTTCAAGCCCTTCCTCGACCGCCTCCGCGCCGCCATCTCCCGCTCCACCGGCCCCGCCCACGACCCGACCAGGACCCCGCCGTCACCGAGGAGGACAAGGCGCCCTCCACCGCCGCCGTCGCCGCCGCTGTCGCCACCGCCGTCGCCGAGGAGAAGGAGCCCGCCGTCACCGCTACCGAGCCCTCCGCGCCGCCCCTCCCGACCGAGGAGGTGGAGACCGAGAAGATGGGGGAGGGTCCCGTGGCCGCCAAGGCCGAGTGATGGGGGCGCGTCTCGCCTGGTTCCACTTCTGAAATAGTACTGTCATGTGAATCTATCCTAGTACTGGTTTGGAAGTTGTGATGGATGATGCGATGTTTGAATCCTGTTATCGTTATTTGCATCTTTAGTACCTCAGTTCCTGGCTTACTCGCGTTGCTTGGATACTTGGATTAGCTTCTAACATTTGCGTAGGAACTATCTGAATGCTATATATCTCTGTGATGCCTTCATTCCCCATGGAAACTGCTTGCTTATGCTGTTGATAGAAAAATCATGGTGCCATAGGCTGTTCTACCTCTTGAGACTGCAGGTGGTCCGGTCGTTTTAAGCATTCCTTAGGCTACTGATATGATATTGGTGCATCATTCAGTTACATTTGTGCCTCCGGGTGAAGAAGTTAATCCTATGCTATTTGGTCTGTGGTTCTTATTTCTGTACTTTCTCCTTGATGCTGCCGAGTTTGATTTATACTGATTCAGTATGTGCATCTTTTACTGCTCATCTCAACTTAGAAGTGTCAATATTGGTTACATTTATAGGGAAGGTTACTAGTTAAATTAGTTGTTACTATATATTATTGATGTTCTTATATGATTGTGCCTGAGGTTTTTCCCTCTGACCTAGAATTCTTTTGCTTATATTTATTTCTTGCCAGAAGTATTCAGGTTTACATAATAGGGGCGGTGCTTTCTGGGAATTGGTAATTTCTGTTTCTCAATTAGTTTTTGAATCATTCAATATGCTCGTGTATCACGTTTGCCCAGTGCCTGGCACTACTTTCTTTGTACAATTTCTGAGCTGCTATGTCTATTTGGTTAGTAAGACAGTAGATCTGCTGAATAAGTCTTGTTAGTTACATCTTCAGTTTGTCCTTTTTAAGTTGCACATACAATGTACGTTTTAAGTGCTGAAGTACAGTTTTTGTATTGCGTGCCACAGGGTAACAGTATCTACGTGAAATCGAATCAATGCCAAGTCAGTTACATTACTGTTTCACGCACGGCACATAGTTTAGTAGCTTATCTGGTGTTAAAATATCCGAAGTATTATGCTCTAACAAATTGGCGATGTTTTCTGCATCTAGTCATCATTTGTAGATGTGCCGAGAACGTTGTTTCTGTGGCTGTTATTGTGCAGCAGCTGCTAGGCGTTATTGTTTGATATAGAAGTCACATTATTGTACTATCATGAGATTTAATGCTGCATGCTCAACACTTAGTTTATTAGTAGCTTAACTGATGTTAAAATATCTGAAGTATTATGCTTAGATAAATTAGTGTGCTGTGAATCTATCCGAGTACTGGTTTGGAGGTTGTGATGGATGACACAATGCTTGAATCCTGTTATTGTTATCTTCATCTTCATTACCACAGTTTCTGGCTTTCTCACGTTGGTTGGGTTAGCTTCTAACATTTGCATAGTAACTATCTGAATGCTATATAGCTCTGTGGATGCTTTCATTCCCCATTGAAACTGCTTGCTTATGCTGTTGATAGAAAAGTCATGGTGACATAGCTGTTCTACCTCTTGAAACTGCAGGTGGTCAGTCGTTTTAAGCATTTCTTAGGCTAGTGATATGATATTGGTGCATCATTCAGTTACTTTGTGCTACCTTTTGTGCTTTGAGAAGCTTCTCCTGGTGAAGAAGTTAATCCTATGCTATTTGGCCTGTAAATTCTTATTTCTGTACTTTCTCGTTGACGCTGCAGAGTTTGAATTCTAATAATTCAGTATCTGCATCTTTTACTACTCATCTCAACTTAGAAGTGTCAATATTGGTTACATTTTTAGGGGAGGTTACTACTTAAATTAGTATTTACTATATATTATTAACGTTCTTATATGATTGTGGCTGCGTTTTTTTCTCTGCTCTAGAATTCGTTTGCCTATATTTATTTCTTGCCAAAGTATTCACGTTTGCATAGGGGCGGTCCTTTGTGGGAACAAATGGTTTGGTAATTTCTGTTTCTCAATTAGTTGTTGATCATTCAATATGCTCGTGTATCATGTTTGCCCAGTGCCCGTCACTACTTTCTATATGTAATTTCTGAGCTGCTAAATTTATTTGGTTAGTAAGACAGTACATCTGCTGAGAAAGTCTTGTCAGTTACATCTTGAGTTTGTCCTTCTGTTTAAGTTGCACATAGAACGTAATTTTTATGTGCTGAAGTACTGTTTCATATTGCCTGCCACAGGGTAACAGTATCTACGTGAAAATCGAAGCAATGCTAAGTCAGTTACATTATTGTTTCACGCATGGCACATAGTTCATTAGTACCTTATCTGGTGTTAAAATATCTGAAGTATTATGCTCTGACAAACTGGTAATGTTTTCTGCATCTAGTCATCATTTCTAGATGTGCCGCCGATGTTGTTTCTGTGGCTGTTATTATGCAGCAGCTGCTAGGTGTTATTGTTTGATATAGAAGTCACATTATTGTACTACCTCCGATCCATAATAAGTGTCGCAGTTTTGAGCTAACCGCAGTTTAAAACTGTGACACTTATTTTGGATCGGAGGGAGTACTATAATGAGATTTAATGCTGCATGGTCAACACTTAGTTTATTAGTAGCTTAACCGATGTTAAAACATATGAAGTATATTGCAGATAAATTAGTGACGCTTCTGCATTACGTTAATTGGCTACAAGGCCATGGATGTTAGACCTTATTATCCAGCAGATGCTGCCAGTTAGAGTTCGATCTGGAGGCGGCAATTCTTTATTAAGCTGATATTACATTATTGCTTGCTTTAGAACGTGTAGTCTGTCAGTAACTAATCTGCAGTTACAATATGTGATGTGTTATGCTCGGATGAACTAGTGAGTATTTGTGCATTTAGTCATCTCTTACAGAAGTGAAGGGAAAGCTGTTGATATTAGACAATATGATGCAGGTGCTGGGTGTAACCATTCAATATGAAGTCTAGGTTACTGACATTATGCTGTGTTAGCAATTAGCATGTTTACGTAGGAGCTCCACATTTATCAATATTTCGTTGGTGAAATGCTGCATATTAAGTTATTCAGTAATACTTCAGTAATACTCCCTCCGTTCCAATTTAATTGACTTGCTATCCACCAAATGTGGATGTATCTAGGCATGTTACATGTATAGATACATCCACATGTGATGGATAGCAAGTCAATTAAATTGCAACGGAGGGAGTATGTTTTAGTAAAGTACTGATGGTTTCTTCATTTACGCATCAGTCATACATGTGACGACAAAATTGTTAATTGCAGATGTTAGATGTTAAGGTTCCAAACTGAAGTAGTGCTATTTTAGTAAACTAATAATTGGTCTGCTGATCTTCCTCGGATGCATTCTAGTGTATCAAATGTGACATCAAAACACAGCTATTATTACATTGTTAGCATGATTATTCGTCGTTTCATGCACCATATATTAGTTACTGCTCACCTATAATTAAATCAACTGCCCTATTCAGTTTTGATAAATTAGAAATGATTTCGGCGTTTACTCATTACGCCTGCAGCGGCATGGGAATTGATGCTGAACTCTTAACTTTGAAACTAAAGTAGTGTTATTTTGAAAAAACTAAGTTACAAATCTCAATCTTATTAGTCGATTAGTTGAGACTAAGACATAAGTTGCTATGGTGGTCTTGGAAACATTGTTGTTGTTTATTGGTGCTTGTTTTTGCAGTTGTATTGATGGCAATTCCTACTTACTGGTTCTTGTGTTCATTAACTGTACTACAAGTCATTGTCTCAGCTGATCTTCACTCAACAGTGAATGCCATACTGTTCACGTTGCGACTACTATAAATGATGTACTACTTGATTGGAGGATCTAACGTAAAAAATTATAATCACAATGAGAGATCTGAACGTATGGTGGTAGAAAATGATAGAATTGCCAGTTTTCATATACTTCGTCATATATGTGATATATGAAGTTAGTGTTCAGTTGCTACTTGCTAGCAAGATTGCATCATACTAGCTTTATGAAAGATGAATAGTTCTATTAGTACACAGTTTAAAATTAAAATAGCTATGTCATTAAGATTTCACAAAGTAGTGGCGATTTGTGCAATTCAGTAGTTAGACGTGTAACGATTATCTACTTGGTGCTAATTGCTAAACTTTATTTTGTTGTAAACTAAGCAATCAATTTATGAGACTGCAGCTTTCTTTGGGTTATATTGGTGATCATTGACATGTGCTCCGTGCAATTATTTGCAGTTGATTCATATTCGCTCTGTAGAAATGAATACATGTTCTAAAAAAAACTGAGTAGATGTTTTGTTGCATTAAATAATATGTGCTTGCTATGTTAAATGTGAAAACTAATTAGTTACACTTCTGGCGAAATTGATTACTGCTTGCATATGCTAATTGCCATAATCATATTCTGCAGTTCAGTTGTGTTGGATAAGAGACATTACACGTGCAAAGTTAATTTATTGATTGGAGTATATCTTGTGATTTCCATGTAGTAAAACTAAACACCATTCTTATGGTTTATATCCAGCAGAGTACTAAACATTAAATCTTCATTAGCTTACCAGCTGCCGCATATGACAAAATGCTGATGAGTATATATTTTGACTTCCATGTAGTAAAACTAAACACCATTCTTATGGTTTATATCCAGCAGAGTACTAAATATTAGATCTTCATTAGCTTATCAGCTGCGGCATATGACAAAATGCTGAATACACTTGTTTGGTCCTTCATGCCTGTATTATTCCTGTTTTATGAACTTATTGCCAAAATAGTAATATTCTGCTGAGAATGAAACCGGTATACTAATTTGTAGAGCTTTGCTTGCTAGCAGAAGTTTTAGTCTTCTAGCTGAGCGGGAGAGTAGGATATTGTCTATCTGATGGTTTTGCTGTTACCTGTTTCAGGATTATAACATTGCTGTTGAACTGTTATACTAGTAGACTGAATATTAGCAATCAGGATTGACCATTGGCTGCTGCATTATGATGGGCCAATGGTCAATAGTGATCATTACAATGCCATGTTGGGTTTGAAATTTGCAATCAGTATTAGTATAACATTGCTGTTGAACTGTTATGCTAGTATGTCCTCCTATTTAGTATGGCACACTGCTATGGTTTGAAATTTGCACTTAGTGTCAAAATAAGGTGATGGTACATACCTTTTGACGCTGGCAATATTTTGTTCTTGTGTAACAGTGTAGAGGTATTATGTTTAATCTGATGAATGCTTCACTACTTCAATGCCATTTGCACGCAACAGCTGAAAGTTTCAATAGTTCATTTCAGGTGACCCTCTAATCCTAGCGATAGTTTTGATGTATGTAATGCGGATGGTTTGTTGAGCAGTTTGCTTTACTGTTCCCAAAATATAATGTGCATTGGAAGCATCTAGAATATATTTGTTTTAACGTGTTACGAGGATTTCTTCGGACTCCACTATATCCGGAATATTTAGTTGGTGGGAAACAATTTTTTAAAGTTTGATGTGAGGGAAACATGCAGATATGCAAAATATTCTGTGATACTATCTCGTGGAAGGGTAAAATCTATGTATAACTGAATTAATGTGTGCCACATAATTAATGAATCGCTGTGGATAGAAGATAACAGTATGTACTCCAATAATGAAGTACACGTATACAAAGATGTGAGAACACATTGTAACTGCTTACGTGGAGTCCATAGTTCATTTCATATATTTGACTAATACTCCGTATATGGTTAATTGAGCTATCCCTTGACCTCCAGACGATTTACCTACTACGAGAATTGATTACGTTGATTTGCCCATTCTGCATGGCAAGTGGAAATATGTTTGCCATCTCGTCAGCCCTGGCGTGTGTAACCTCACCGGCCACCACCACCGTTAGTGCGCTACACTTAGAAGTATACACGCACTATACATTGGAAGTACATACTGCATTTGAAAGTGCTAGCGAGCTGAAAGTACACACTTATAACTATTTTTCTTGAAATTCCTTATTTGAAATGGGGAGTTACTCTGGCCTCTGCATCGAAGAGATGCATACGGCCTTCATTTATTCATACACACTTGTAAGTATTAGCGCGAGGCACTCCAAGTACAAGAAAAACGTAAGGAACACAGCCTCTCGACCTGGGATGCTTCGCTTGTGAGACGAGTTAGCACATGAGTGTACTGCTACATTTCAGACACTTTGAAAAGGTCGTCGTTTTGGCAATACAGTTTTGACTCCTGTTCGAGTAGAAAAAAAGTTATAACATTACTTCTTTTCTGAAAAAGGTGGTAACAAATATATTCAAGTGTCATACGCTCAAAGTCTTGTAATAATATGGAAGTTGTGGTAATCTGTCAAAAAAATCAGTGCTGTAAAATTTATTTTTACATCTCACTTTGGTCAATGATTTGTTTTTCACAAAGAGCACCATGAATGCTATTTCGTCACGAAACTTTACACATATGTAGAACACTTGGATATGCTTGGTGCCATTGTTCAGCAATTTTGAATTATTTTACTATTCTTTTAATTTACTACTCGTTATTTCACTATTTTTAAAATTTTCTACTCGCCAAGAGCATATGAGCTCCGATTGTTCTAAATTTCTGCTTTTCCTGGCCCCACACATGTGCGTTGTGCGCCGACTTTTGGGGCCACAAAATTGGGGGCCTGTTCGGTCTTTCGGGCCTCACTCCCATGGGCCTATGGCTGTAGGCACTTCTATGTGCCAGCTATTGATGGTACAAATTAATTAGTTTGCTTACTTTACCAGTTTATCTGTAACCAAATCATCCTTTAAATGCCATCAATGCCCAGCTGCCCAGTTAATCGAGCTGGATATTATACGTCACCTGAAAATCTATATGGGTTCACTATTACTAGAATGGCAAGTGATCAACTGGTGGCGGTTTGCAAGAGTGGAAACAATTTATATACGGTTAAAAGGAAAGAAACACGCCCAAGAAAACGTGCTGCCAATCTCGATTTTTTTTTTGAACGCGGCCAGCACTCGAACTGCCCGCGAGATTTTTTTTTTGCTGTTTCGTTCTGCTTCGTAGACTAAAAGGTCGAACAATAGTTACTACATAGAATTTGACCCTCCAGGAATGGATACCATCTTGTACATCAGATATCACAGATTCACAGCATGAAAACCAGACAGAGCATAATGTAATTTAAAGTATGGGCAAAACAGATGTAACAAAAATATAGCCTTGCATCCAACAATCACGATACATCATCACATCTTCCTTTCAGATCCATCTGAACAACATAACTCACAATGAGAAAATAGACTGAACGAACCAAAACGACAAGCATGAATCTTAAGCATAGTTTTTCCTGAAGATCTGACTATAGCTCCATGCATGCGCCCACCACTTCATTCCTTAGAGCTGGTCACGTCCACCGAGCGGCTGCCCGGCCTTGCCGGAGGACTCCGGCACGTCTCCGTTCTCCTCCACGACCGGCTGTGCCGGCGCTGCCACCAGCTGCCCCACGAAATCTATCTCCACCGGGGCGGACCCTCCCCTGCGGTACTCCTCCCAAAACGCAGGGTTGGAAGCAAGCTGCCGCACCGTCTCCACTGCGGGTTCCGCCATAGGTGCAGGCGGGGCAATGGCGAGCGGCACTACGGCCAGAGGCGCGGCAGGTGCTGGCGCCGCAAGTGGGGCGTGAAAGTGAACGTCAACCGCCAGCGTTACGGGCTGATTCCTGCGGGTGCCGCTGTGCCACGACAAGTGGACACCAAGGCCGCGCAATGAGTCGAACAGCCTGTCGCATATTGGGCACTCGTACTCCTCCGCTGTCCATAGCGGTGGCGGCGGCGGTGGTGGAGGCCCTCGGTTGTTCCGGTTCCTGGCCATGGGCGAGAAAGGGTTTTGTGAGGGTTGGAAGGTATCTGTAGCTAGCAGGCTAGGCGGTGGAAATGAGGCTGCCTATGGGGTGGTTTATAAAGGGCGGGGGTGGCCGGAAGTCGATCGCAACCAACGGTAAAAAATCGATCAACTATCCATTTCGGGTATCACGTGTGCCCATTTTAGGCACAGTAAGTTGTAAGGTTTTCGACCATGTTCACACACAAAACAAACATGTTCACGTAATCACGTAGGATGAAGTCTGGATAATTAGAGCTCAAACACAAATGACCCCCGATACGTCCTTTAGACAGCAAAGAAATATTTGAGAAATGGACTATTACTATCCAAAGTAAAATCCTAGCTACGGTTCACGTGATGGAAGCAAATAATTTCATTGGACAAGATTTTTATTTGAAAACCCCAATTTCCCTCATTCACGCTACACACATGTTTCTCAAGACAAATCTTTTATAAAACATTCGAGATCCAATATCTCTACTATGTTGTACAAAATTGATAACATCAGATTGACACCACCTTTGTATCAAACAATCCTCAAAAAATGTAGTCATACTAATTCTTGGTCCAATGCAAATCTTGAAAACACACACGACTTATTCATAGGAACAAAGGAAGTTATAAACTCTAGGCTGCAATCGTTTTGCTATTCAATATAAAAATAAATACTTTGACGAAACCATGTGGTTTTGTTTCTTATTACATTCAACAAGACATGATCATTTTAATCCCATGGTTTTTAATCTTTCTTATTCTTAAGAACTCGACCACTTCAGTGTGTGAATATGGATCCGATGGCGCCCTACACCCCCACCCCCGCTCTGGGGACTTCTAGGCCGAACCATGGAGATCTCGACTAGATTCGATGTTACATGGATCTCCAAGCATTTGAATACTCATTGAACCCTGCTCCAGACAAGGCTTTCCACCTTAAGGTTCGTTCAACTTTCGCCACCATGTTCATCGATCGTCTGTATATTACTGTTTCTACATCGCCGCCTCCATTGGTCGTGCCAACTTCCGTCCTGATGAGGAACATGTTGGCATTTTCATATACACATGTTTGGGATGGGGATCCACATGGTTTTCATGTTCTACATATTGTTGATCGGGATTTTTTTTGAAAGGAATAGCGGTAAGGGAAGCCCCTACAGAGGATTTTTTTATAAAAAATAATAAGAACACAAATCTGCATCTGTGAGGACTTGAAGCTGGATGGCTAGATTGTACATCCACTTCCCTAACCAAGTGAGTTAGGCTCACTTCTTTGATCAGGTCTTCTGTTTCTATGTTAATTCCAAAGCTGTGAGATTCATGATTTAAATTGTTCAACTATTCTTGCCCATCCTTCTTTTTCTATTTTGACCTTTGGGGCCCTGGTGGTCCTAATTGGTGCAGTGAATTTTCTTATTAGCTTTATAAGCAATCATCTGAATCATTTTGCTAATCAATATCAACATAACTATTTTTACGAAACCATTTTATTTTGTTTCTTATCACATCTACAACACATGATCATTTTTAATCCTATGGCTTTTAATCTTCCTTATTCTTCCACTTTAGTGTGTGAATAGGGATCCGATGGCGCTCTCCACCCCCACCCCCATTTTGGCGACTTCTCCGGCGAACCATGGCGATCTCCACTAGATTCCATCCTCCATGGATCTCCGAGCCTTTGAAGAATCCCTAGACTCTGCTCCACGCAAGGCTTTCCATCTTAAGGTTCATTCAACTTTGCAACCATGTTCATCAATTGTCAGAAAATCTGTGTTTCTACCTCGTCTCTCTCTCTCTCTCTCTCTCTCTCTCTCTCTCTCTCTCTCTCTCTCCCCACTTTGGTCGTGCCAACTTCAGTCTTGATCAGACGAATGCTGTCATTTCCTTACACTCATGTTTGGTGGAGAACCCAAGGTTTTCAAATTCTACACATTCGTGATCGCGTCTTCCGGTCTCTCCGTTAATTCCATGCAGTGGGATTCATGATTTTCAAATTGTTCAACTATTCTTGCCCATCCTTGTTTTCCTATATCGACCTATGGGGCCAGGCGGTCATAATTGGTACCATGATTTTTATTATTTGATTTATGAGCAAACATCTGAATGACATTTTGTGTCTCGTCGACATCCTAAGCTTATGGGAGCCAACACTATCCTTGTTTCATGCTGTCGACAACGAATTTTGTTTACCTGATCCTATTGTCCGTCCATTTGATCCGGTTTCCTCATATAATGTTCATGCATCCCGCTCAGACACAGTTCGAAATTAAATCCCCCACCTTGCCAACAACCGCCCAATTCAGCCCAACTCACTTCATCCCTTTCTACAACCCAACCTAGCCTAATCCTCATCCATCCATATCCCAATTGACATGCAAGAGATGCCTTTCTTTGGGCCATAACACTTCTGCGTACACCTCCCTGGTCCGTTATCGTATCTGCTATTTTTATGGACATATCTCCCGACAGTTCCTATCTAAACGACTCAAACTATTGATATTTCACATTGCACGAAATCATCCTGAACCGATTGCTCCCATTAATAGCCTTACCGCTTCACCTCCCTCTCCTCTCTTTTCTCGCCCGCCTCACCCGCCTCGACTGCTCCGCCTCCTGACCTAACTCACTTCAGCGGTGACACTGTTATTTTTAAAGCATTCATCAAGTAACATAGATACGCAGTTCATAATATTTCAAGATGTGGCATGTGGGCTGCTCTTGTTCAGTTTACCGTTAATTGATCCCGTGATAGTGCCATAGAAAGAATCCCATACTTTGTTGGACATAGTGTTCTGTGTATCAGTTCTCAGAATCATGGCATTAACCATATGAATTGCACTTTAACTCACGATGTATCGATGATGATGGTCAATTTCCCGCAAGAGGCTTGCCCGGCGGAGAACATAAGAAAATCTATCAATGAATTTGGGAAATTTATCGTTTGGAACATAGACACCACTAATATGGCTATAATCCTAGTAGATCCGAGCTCCTGACATGCTTGATATTCCTATCAACTTGGTTTTAAGCTAACACAAGTGATGATGGACATGGCCATTCATGGATTGTTGTTAATTTTATATTCTGCAATATAATCTTATTGGTGGAATGGGCGGTGATGAAGATCCTTGCCCTGTGATGGTAGCCATCCACATCCCCTCCATGCTCTACCTTTTGGTGGATATGGGAAGATGCAGTTCATGATGATAATAATGGTGAAAACCAACCTGATCTTAAGCTTATGGTGCATACTCCCCCTTAGAGCCCTGCGGATGTGCCATCTCAACCCATGATTCAAGTTGCTGACACCTTTAATATCGTCCATAGCATGCCGACCAGTATTTATTGGGTTGCGTGTACAGAAATTTAAAAATTTCGTATTGCTACGCAACACCTCCCAAGATCTACTATGAAGATACATGCGAATACGAAGATCCGAAGATCCAGATAGAATACGTTACCGACACCGAAGTCGCGGAAGAAGTGTTGATGACGTTTGTCGATGTAGCTTGTTGCCGTCTCTCTCAACCAAGCCTGGTAGAGAGATTCCGGCGCCTCCTTCTCCTCGCCTTGTAACCTTGATCCAACAGTGTGAGGGTCAACCATCGCGGTTCGACAGATCACCCTCCGAGAGCTTGCACGCGTACGCCGAGAAAGGTTTAGCAGGGCTTCGTGATGAAGTGAAAGCACACGTTCGTTGGGAGACCCCAAGAGGAAGGTATGAAGCAGTGCAGCAGCAAGTTTTCCCTCAGTAAGATACCAAGGTTGTCAGATCCAGTAGGAGTAAAAGGCATATCTGAAGGTTGTTGGTGGCGCCGTTTACTTGATCACCAACGTGGAACCTGCACACAACACAATCAAACTAATTTGCCCCAACGAAACAGTGAGGTTGTCAATCTCACCGGCTTGCTGTAAACAAAGGATTAAACGTATGGTGTGGAAAATAGTGTTTAATTGCAGAGAATGAAAAGGAACAATGATTGCAGTTGGTTGTATTATCAGTGTAAAAGAATGGACCGGGGTCCACAGTTCACTAGTGGTGTCTCTCCATAAAAGATAACTAACATGCTGGGTAAAAAAATTACAGCTGGACAATTGATGAATAGAGAGCGCATGACAATGCATATATATGACAAGATGACTACTATGATATTCAATTGGGCAATACAACAAGATACATAGACCGTTGTCCAACAACATCTATGACTATTAATCCACCTTCAGGTTGACATCCGTGTTCCCCGTTGGTATTAAGTTGCAAGCAACAGATTATTGCATTAAGTAAAGTGCATAATGTAAACAATACAATTATCCTTAGACAAAGCATTGCTGTTTTAGCCCTAGTGGCAACAGCACATCCACAACCTTAGACGTTGCTGTCACTCGCCCAGATTACCGGAGGCATGAACCCACTATCTAGCATAAATACTCCCTCTTGGAGTTACAAGCATCTACTTGACCAAAACATCTACTAGTAACGGAAAGCATGCAAGATCATAAATAACATATAAGATAGATTGATAATCAACTTGATCATATTATCAATATTCATCGGATCCCAGAAAACACAACATGTAGCATTACAATAAGATGATCTTGATCATGATAGGCAGCTCTGATGGCGTGAATCACACGCTTGTTGGAAGACCCCAAGAGGAAGGTATGATGCAGTTCAGCAGCAAGTTTTCCCTCAGAAAGAAACCAAGGTTATCGAACCAGTAGGAGCAGCAACTCTTCAGAAGGTTGTTGGTGGCCGCACGGCGCAACACGATCACCAACGTGGAATCTGCACACAACACAATCAAACTACTTTGCCCCAACGAAACAGTGAGGTTGTCAATCTCACGGCTTGCTGAAAACAAAGGATTAAACGTATGGTGTGGAAAATGAGTATTAAATTGCAGAGAATGAAAAAGGAACAGTTTGCAGTTTGTGGTTGTTTAATCAGTGTAAAAGAATGGACCGGGGTCCACAGTTCACTAGTGGTGTCTCTCCATAAAAGATAACTAACATGTTGGGTGAACAAATTACAGCTGGGCAATTGACGAATAGTGAGCGCATGACAATGCATATACATGACATGTTGACTACTATGATATTTAATTGGGCATTACGACATAATACATAGACCGTTATCCAACAGCATCTATGACTAATAATCCACCGCCGGGTTGTCATCCGAGTCCCCCGTTGGTATTAAGTTGCAAGCAACGGATAATTGCATTAAGTAAAGTGCGTAATGTAAACAAACACATATGCCCGTGGACATAGCATCGTTAGGTTATCCCTAGTGGCAACAGCACATCCACAACCTTAGAACTTTCTGTCACTGTCCCAGGTTAAACGGAGACATGAACCCACTATCTAGCATAAATACTCTCTCTTGGAGTTACAAGCATCTACTTGGCCAAAGCATCTACGAGTAACGGAAAGCATGCAAGATCTTAAATAACATATAAGATAGATTGATAATCAACTTGACATAATATTCAATATTCATCGGATCCCAGCAAACACAACATGTAGCATTACAATAATATGATCTTGATCATGTAGGGCAGCTCACAAGATCTAAACATGATGGCACAAAGTGGAGAGACAACCATCTAGCTACTGCTATGGACCCGTAGTCCAAGGATGAACTACTCACGCATCACTCCGGAGGCAGGCATGGCGATGTAGAAGCCTCCGGTGACGATTCCCCTCTCCGGCAGGGTGCCGGGAAGAGGTTCTGAACCCTCCCGAGCTAGGGTTGACGACGGCGGCGTCTCTGGAACTTTTCGTGGATATTTGCTCAGGTACTTAGGGTTTTCGCGTCGGGGGGAATAAGTAGGCGAAAGGGCGGCGGCTGCGGACCCCCGAGGGGCCCACACCACCCTAGGGCGCGGCAGAGGGGGGCCCGCGCCCTAGGTGCGTGTGGCCTCCTGGTGGCCCTCCTCTGTGCTCCTTCGCTCCGTCAGGCGTGTTCTGGAAAAATAGGGACCCCCGTGTAGTTTCGTCCAATTCCGAGAATATTTCCAGACTAGCTTTTCTGGAATACAAAAACAGCAGAAAACAGGAACTGGCACTTCGGCATCTTGTTAATAGGTTAGTCCCAAAAAATGTATAAAAGTGATATAAAGTAGATGCAAAACATGTAGCAATTGGTATAAAACAAGCATGGAACATCAAAAATTATAGATACGTTTGAGACGTATCAGCATCCCCAAGCTTAGTTCCTACTCGTCCTCGAGTAGGTAAACGATAAAAACAAAATAATTTTTGAGGTGACATGCTACTATCATAATCTTGATCATATAATATTGCAAGGCACATGTAAATGAATGAAGTGATCCAAGTCAATGGTCTATAATTTGCTACCAAATAGATAATGAGTAAACAATGAATCACACAAGCTAAACGTTTTCATGAATAGTACTTTCGAGACAAGCATCAAACAGTTTTGCATAAGTGTTAACTCATAAAGCAATAGTTTCTAATAAAAGGTATTTAATCAACACAAAGGAAGAATTTAGTTTCAGCATTTGCTTCAACTTTCAACATATTTATCTCATGGATATTGTCAACACAAAGTAGTATAACAAGTCCAATACATTGCATATAACGCATGTTGTAACAAAGTTGACACTAGTGTTTGCTTGTGGAAGACAGAAAGAATAGGAAAACTGACTCAACATAAAAGTAAAAGAAAGGCCCTTCGCAGAGGGAAGCAGGGATTAAATCATGTGCTAGAGCTTTTAGGTTTTTGAAAGCATATAGAGATTGCATAAAATATTTGATACTCCTCCCAACCTTGCTAACACAAGCCATGGCTAACCGAATCCTCGGGTGCCTTCCATCAATCACATACCATGGAGGAGTATCTATTTTTGAGAGGTGTTTGTTAATTGTCAACGAATGGTAGCGGGTGAGAACAGTATTCTACCTGTCGAACGGACTTTTAAGAGCGGCTCCCATGAAGGACGTTATTTCTACCAGCAAGGCAGATCATCCCTCTTTCTCTTTGGTTTACACACATTCAGGTATTTCACTGTTTGTCATTGCTTACTGATGAATCAGGGCAAAAGTGTGAAGAGAATTAATTGGTTAAAGTTGTAATTAATTGGGACTGGGCACCCCGTTGCCAGCTCTTTTTGCAAGTTATTGGATAAGCGGATGTATATGCCACTAGTCCAGGTGTAAAAGTCCATCACAAATAGAATAAAGAATAACCACACTAATTCCTCATGAGCTAGTAAACATTGACACAAAAAGGGAATAATAACATTTTGAATAATTTAAAGGTAGCACATGAAAAATTTACTTGGAGTGGCAAGGAAATACCACATATAGGTAGTTATGGTGGACACAAATGGCATGGATTTTGGCTCAAGGATTTGGATGCACGAGAAGCATTCCCTCTCAGTACAGAGTTTAGGCTAGCAAGGTTATGTAAGCAAACAAGAATATCAACCCGTACACCAAGTTTTATATGACAAACATATTGCAAACGTTATAAGACTTCATACCGTCTTCCTTGTTAACCAAACCCTGTTATTAGAAAATATCTAGACCTTAGAGATACCACCGATGCAAACCAAATTTTCAACAAGCTTTACGGTAGTTCTTCACTAATAGGCTTAACTCATGTGATGCACAATTTAATCATGATCTACTTGTTAACTCAAAACAATTGACAAGCATCAAGTTATCCATTTTAGTGATCTACAAGATTAAGCAAGTTTTTCCTTATACCAATTACCACATGCAACATTTTCTGAACCAACCAAACACCAATCAATTTATTTCATCAACTCTCCAAACAAATATAAGTGAAGCAAGAGAGTACTTTCTACAAAAGAAAGCTAATAGCTCTGACAAGAGATACATGAAAACAAGAGCTAAAAGCTGAACAGCGCTAGATATGAATACTCAACAAATATAAGTGAAGAATAGGAGTATTCTCATGAAAAAGCGGAGCGTGTCTCTCTCCCAATCAAGAATGCTAGGGTCCAGTCAAGCTTTATTGAAAATAAAAGTGCAATACTGAAAATAAAAGCACACAGACGCTCCAAGAAAAGCACATATGATGTGAAAGAATTAAAATATAGTTTCACTAGAGATGACCTGATAATTTTGACGATGAAGAAGGGGATGCCTTGGGCATCCCCAAGCTTAGACGCTTGAGTCTTCTTGAAATATGCTGGGGAGATCCATGGGAGCCTCCCCAAGCTTAAGCTCTTCACTCTTCTTGATCCTATTATATCATCCTTCTCTCTTGACCCTTGAAAACTTCCGTCACACCAAACTCAAAGTAGATCTCATTAGAGGGTTAGTGCATAATCAAAAATTCACATGTTCTATAAAGACGCAATATGATTTGTTACTTTAAACATTAGCTACAGCCACTGATGTTATGTGAAGCTCTTCCACCCAAAAAAGAATTTCACTCAACACTAGTAAAAGAGAGAATGCAAAATAAAAAGGCATAATCTGTCTAAAACAGAACAGTCCGCAAAGACGAATTTTTTCGAGGCACTTACGACGCTCAGATCGAAAACTCTGAACTAATGAAAGTTTCAGACATTCATAAAGATTACGCACAAAAATTTCAGATTTAATTAACAATCTGGTGATTTTAGGAATTTCGTACAGTGAACAGCAAAAATCTGTTTCTGCGCAGCAATCAAAATTAAGCATCATCTTAACATTAGAGGCTACTCTTGGCACAACAATGCGAGAAAATAAAGATACAAAGGAGTTGCTACAGAAGTAAACACTCCTTGACTCAATAAAAGAAAAATTGCAGAAAAAAAAATGGGTTGCCTCCCATAAGCGCTTTTCTTTAACGCCTTTTAGCTAGGCACAAAGCATGCATCAAGTATTACCAAGTGAAGAAAGGTCTAATTCATCAAAAGCTTCATCAAGAACAGGGTTTGTCACACTAGGACTTTTCAGTTTACGTAATTCTTGGGAAGAAAATTTAAATAGACCATTATGTGACTCACCCTCAAGCTCATTGAACACGTTATCCGTTTTAAACACACCCGTGGGTTTTGGTTTAGAAATTTTTGGCACATACATAAATTTTTGCTCTCTCCCCACAAAAGCCTTTTGCTTTTTAGTTTTAATAGAGGTAAAAGTAGAACTTATTACATCCATAGCCTCCTCTAATTCACCAATCCTAAGATTTTGATTATCTTGAATAGTACTAGTTTCTAAAACAGCAATTCTTTCATTAATGGTTCCCAGTGATTCATCAACTTTGCTAGTACTATCAAGGAGATTTGGCAAATTTTTCTCTATAGACTCCAATTTCTTTATAACATCTTCCAAGGTGATCTCATTTTTAATGTTACTAACAGGTGGTGTTCCTACTAGCTCTCAATAATATAACTAGCTTCCAACGCAGGGTACCAAGAAAGTTACCTCCCGTCAAAGTGTCCAAGACATATCTATACCAGCTAGTTATGCCAACATAAAAATTTCTAAGCAGGATCATAGTGGAATATTTTTTAGTACACCTACGATGAGCATCGCTGATTCTATACCAAGCATCTTTCAAACTTTCTCCACTTTGTTGCTTAAAAGATCGAACCTCAACTTCAGGAACCAAACATGATGAGCCGAACCAGACATGATAACTAACAGAAAACAAAACTGAAAATAAACTAAATGCAAGTAACTAATTTTTTTGTGTTTTTGATAATTGAAAGCAAACAAGATAAAATAAAATAAACTAAGCAAGACAAAAACAAAGTAAAGAGATTGGAAGCGTGAAACTCCCCTTGCAGAAGACTGCTGTCTCCCCGGCAACGGCGCCAGAAAAATAGCTTGATGACGTGAACACACGTTCGTTGGGAGACCCCAAGAGGAAGGTATGATGCAGTCAGCAGCAAGTTTTCCCTCAGAAAGAAACCAAGGTTATCGAACCAGTAGGAGCAGCAACTCTTCAGAAGGTTGTTGGTGCGCACGAAAACGATCACCAACGTGGAATCTGCACACAACACAATCAAACTACTTTGCCCCAACGAAACAGTGAGGTTGTCAATCTCACGGCTTGCTGAAAACAAAGGATTAAACGTATGGTGTGGAAAATGAGTATTAAATTGCAGAGAATGAAAAAGGAACAGTTTGCAGTTTGTGGTTGTTTAATCAGTGTAAAAGAATGGACCGGGGTCCACAGTTCACTAGTGGTGTCTCTCCATAAAAGATAACTAACATGTTGGGTGAACAAATTACAGCTGGGCAATTGACAATAGTGAGCGCATGACAATGCATATACATGACATGTTGACTACTATGATATTTAATTGGGCATTACGACAAATACATAGACCGTTATCCAACAGCATCTATGACTAATAATCCACCGCCGGGTTGTCATCCGAGTCCCCCGTTGGTATTAAGTTGCAAGCAACGGATAATTGCATTAAGTAAAGTGCGTAATGTAAACAAACACATATGCCCGTGGACATAGCATCGTTAGGTTATCCCTAGTGGCAACAGCACATCCACAACCTTAGAACTTTCTGTCACTGTCCCAGGTTAAACGGAGCATGAACCCACTATCTAGCATAAATACTCTCTCTTGGAGTTACAAGCATCTACTTGGCCAAAGCATCTACGAGTAACGGAAAGCATGCAAGATCTTAAATAACATATAAGATAGATTGATAATCAACTTGACATAATATTCAATATTCATCGGATCCCAGCAAACACAACATGTAGCATTACAATAATATGATCTTGATCATGTAGGGCAGCTCACAAGATCTAAACATGATGGCACAAAGTGGAGAGACAACCATCTAGCTACTGCTATGGACCCGTAGTCCAAGGATGAACTACTCACGCATCACTCCGGAGGCAGGCATGGCGATGTAGAAGCCTCCGGTGACGATTCCCCTCTCCGGCAGGGTGCCGGGAAGAGGTTCTGAACCCTCCCGAGCTAGGGTTGACGACGGCGGCGTCTCTGGAACTTTTCGTGGATATTTGCTCAGGTACTTAGGGTTTTCGCGTCGGGGGGAATAAGTAGGCGAAAGGGCGGCGGCTGCGGACCCCCGAGGGGCCCACACCACCCTAGGGCGCGGCAGAGGGGGGCCCGCGCCCTAGGTGCGTGTGGCCTCCTGGTGGCCCTCCTCTGTTGCTCCTTCGCTCCGTCAGGCGTGTTCTGGAAAAATAGGGACCCCCGTGTAGTTTCGTCCAATTCCGAGAATATTTCCAGACTAGCTTTTCTGGAATACAAAAACAGCAGAAAACAGGAACTGGCACTTCGGCATCTTGTTAATAGGTTAGTCCCAAAAAATGTATAAAAGTGATATAAAGTAGATGCAAAACATGTAGCAATTGGTATAAAACAAGCATGGAACATCAAAAATTATAGATACGTTTGAGACGTATCAAGCTCACAAGATCTAAACGTGATAGCACAAGGAGGAGAGACAACCATCTAGCTACTGCTATGGACCCGTAGTCCAAGGATGAACTACTCACGCATCACTCCGGAGGCAGACATGGTGATGTAGAGCCCTCCGGTGATGATTCCCCTCTCCGGCAGGGTGCCGGGAAGAGCTTCAGAACCCTCCCGAACTAGGGTTGACGATGACGGCGGCTACGGAACTTTTCGTGGATGGAGGCTCGGGTATTTAGGGTTTTCTGGACGAAGACATTATATAGGCGAAAGGGCGGCGTCTGGAGGCACCCGAGGGGGTCACGCCACCCCCCGACGCGGCAGGAGGTGGGGCCGCCCCGGCCCTGGCGTGGCTGCCTCCTCGGTCGCCTCCGTCTCTCCTTTGGACTACGTGTACGTGTCGGGAAAATAGAAGATTCTGTCCAAGTTTCGTCCAATTCTGAGAATATTTCCAGAACAGCTTTTCTGGAATACAAAAACAGCAGAAAACAGGAACTGGCACTGTGGCATCTTGTTAATAGGTTAGTCCCAGAAAATGCATAAAAATGATATGAAGTGTATGTAAAACATGTAACAATTGGTTATAATAGCAACATGGAACATCAGAAATTATAGATACGTTTGAGACGTATCAAGCCTCCCCAAGCTTAGTTCTACCCGTCCTCGAGTAGGTAAAATGATAAAAACAAAATAATTTCTGAGGTGACATGCTACCATCATAATCTTGATCAAATAGTATTGTAAAACACATGTTATGAATGAATTGATCCAGGTCAATGGCCTATAGTTTGCTAACAAATAGATAATGAGCAAACAACTGAATCATATAAGCAAAAACTTTTCATGAATAGTACTTTCGAGACAAGCATCAAAAAGTTTTGCATAAGAGTTAACTCATAAAGCAATAGATTCTAAGTAAAAGATATTTAACCAACACAAAGGAAGATTTAAGTTTCAGCAATTGCTTTCAACTTTCAACATATATATCTCATGGATATTTGTCAACACAAAGCAATATAATAAGTACAATATACTAGCATATAAAAAACTGTTGCACCAAAGTTGACACTAGTGTTTCCTTCTGAGATAGAAAGAAGTAGGAAAACTGACTCAACATAAAAGTAAAAGAAAGGCCCTTCGTAGAGGGAAGCAGGGATTAAATCATGTGCTAGAGTTTTTTAAGTTTTTGAAATCATATAGAGAGTAAAAATATAAGTTTTGAGTGGTGTTTGTTAATTGTCAACGAATCAGAAAATGGAAAGTACAATATGACCCCTGCCAACCAGACTTTTAAGAGCGGCTCCCATGAAGGACGTTATTTCTACCAGCAAGGCAGATCATCCCTCTTTCTCTTTTGTTTACACATGCAGATATTTCACTGTTTGTCATTGCTTGTCTGATAAATCAGGGAAAAAATGTGAAAAGAATTAAGCGGTTAAAGTTGTAATTAATTGGGACTGGGCACCCCATTTGCCAGCTCTTTTTGCAAAATTAATGGATAAGCGGATGTATATGCCACTAGTCCGGTGGTAAAGTCTGTTTGACAGGTGACATAAAGACATCCACCCCGTCCTCATGAGCTTGGTAAACATTGACACAAAAAGGAGTAATAAAAGTTTTGAATAGTTTAAAGGTAGCACATGAAAATTTTACCTGGAGTGGCAAGGAAATACCACATATAGATAGTTATGGTGGACACAAATGGCATGGATTTTGGCTCAAGGTTTTGGGTGCACGAGAAGCATTCCCTCTCAGTACAGAGTTTAGGCTAGCAAGGTTATTTGAAACAAACACAGGATATCAACCGGTACAACAAGACTCATATGAAAACATATTGCAAGCATTATAAGATTCTACACTGTCTTCCTTGATAACCAAACCCTTTTACTAGAGAATATCTAGACCTTAGAGATACCAATCATACAAACCAGATTTCAACAAGCTTTACGGTAGTTCTTCACTAATAGGTTTTAACCACATGATACAAAAGCTTAAACATGAACTACTTGGTAACTCAAAACAATTGACAAGTATCAAATTATCCAAGACAGTGATCTACAAGAATATGTAAGTCTTTTCCATTATACCATCTACCACATGCAGCATTTTCTGTTCCAACCAAACACCAATCAATTTATTTCAACACAAACTCTCCAAACAATTATAAGTGAAGCAAGAGAGTACTTTCTCTAAAAGAACTAACAGCTCTGAATAAGAGATGCATGAAAAACAGGAGCTAAAAGCATAGCAGTGCTAGACAAGAATACTCAACAAGTATAAGTGAAGAATAGGGGTATTCAAATGAAAAAACGGAGCGTGTCTCTCTCCCAAACAAGATTGCTAGGATCCAACAAGTTGATCTCAGAAAATAAAATAACAATGCGAAAAATAAAAGCACACAGACGCTCCAACTAAAGCACATATGATGTGAGAGAACTAAAATATAGTTTCACTTGAGATGACCTAATAAGTTGTTGATGAAGAAGGGATGCCTTGGGCATCCCCAAGCTTAGACACTTGAGTCTTCATGAAATATGCTGGGGTGATCCATGGGAGCATTGCCAAGCTTAAGCTCTTCACTCTTCTTGATCACATTATATCATCCTCCTCTCTTGACCCTTGAAAACTTCCGCCACACCAAACTCAGAGTAATTCTCATTAGAGGGTTAGTGCACAATCAAAAACTCACATGACATGACCATTACTTTTTAAACATTAGCTACTGCCACTGATGTTATGTGAAGCTCTTCCACCCAAAAAAGAATTCCACTCAACACTAATAAAAGAGAGAATGCAAAATAAAAGACAGAATCTGTCTAAAACAGAACAGTCCGTAAAGACGAATTTTTTCGAGGCACTTACGCTGCTCAGATCGAAAAACTCAAAACTAACGAAAGATGCGTACATATCTGAGGATCACGCACAAAAAGTTGCAGATTTTTCAATTTTCTGGCAATTTTATAAGAACGAAACGGTGAACAGCAAAATCTGTTCCTGCGCAGAAATCCAAATCTAGCATCATCTTTCTATTAGAGGCTCTACTTGGCACAACAATTCGAAAAAGTAAAGATACAAAGGGGTTGTTACAGAAGTAAACAGCTCCTTGACTCAAAAAGAAAAGAAAAATTGCAGAAATAAAACAATGGGTGGTCTCCCATAAGCGCTTTTCTTTAACGCCTTTCAGCTAGGCACAGAAAGAAAGAATCAAGTGTTTCCAAGGACATTGAAATCTCCCAGCCTTTCGGTGGGGTCATCTTTCTTGATTGGGAAGAAAAACCTTCGATTAATAGGAGTATTGAATTTCATAAACCCATACTTCGCATTGATAAAACCCCCATTACTCTTTAAAAAGGACCTCCCTAGAACAATATGGTTAGGAGATTTTGCAAGAATCACGAAATTCATAGGGATGGTCTTATTTTGAACAGTGACCTTAACATCATTAATAATCCCTATGCTTTTTGTGATTGTTCCATCAGCATGAAAATGAAAAAAGGGTAATGAACCATATTATCATAATTTAATAGATCATAAACCATTTTGGGCATGATGGACATTGTTGAACCAAGGTCACAGTAGGCAAGAAACTTCTCACTACCAATATTAATCTCAATGAATGGTTCCCAATCATTTTTTAACTCAATTAAGGGTTGTTCCTTATGATTATTGCTCAAAGTTAATTCATCAATTGATTTCTCTATCCTGTCTAATTTGGTGAATATCACAGATTCATCTATCATAGGTTAAATCATCAATCCATTCAAAATTTTATAATCTTTTGCTGCATCATACTCAGAAAAAGTTTCCCCTACCATGGCATCTAGGGAACTTTGATATAGAGAAAATAAACCATAGTAGAAATTTTTTATGAGAACCCTCAAATCCATCTTAGGTTGCACTTTCTTATGCAACTCCAACATTCTCCCCCAGGCCTTTTTAAAAGGTTCCCCGTGTTTTTGTTTGAAAGTAATGACTTCTCCTACAGGGGGTACTATGGTAACAGGGCTAGACATGATAGACAAAATAAAAAGTAAACTAAGCAAGATAAAAACAAAGTAAAGAGATTGGAAGCGTGAGACTCCCCTTGCAGAAATCCTCTTACTCCCCGGCAACGGCGCCAGAAAAAGTTGCTTGATGACGTGAAAGCACACGTTCGTTGGGAGACCCGAAGAGGAAGGTATGAAGCAGTGCAGCAGCAAGTTTTCCCTCAGTAAGATACCAAGGTTGTCAGATCCAGTAGGAGTAAAAGGCACCTCTGAAGGTTGTTGGTGGCGCTGTTTACTTGATCACTAATGTGGAACCTGCACACAACACAATCAAACTAATTTGCCCCAACGAAACAGTGAGGTTGTCAATCTCACCGGCTTGCTGTAAACAAAGGATTAAACATATGGTGTGGAAAATAGTGTTTAATTGCAGAGAATGAAAAGGAACAATGATTGCAGTTGGTTGTATTATCAGTATAAAAGAATGGACCGGGGTCCACAGTTCACTAGCGGTGTCTCTCAATAAAAGATAACTAACATGCTGGGTAAACAAATTACAGCTGGACAATTGATGAATAGAGAGCGCATGACAATGCATATATATGACAAGATGATGATACGTCTCAAACATATCTATAATTTCTGATGTTCCATGTTGATATTATACCAATTGTTACATGTTTTATATACACTTCATAGCATTTTTGTGCATTTTCTGGGACTAACCTATTAACAAGATGCCATAGTGCCAGTTCCTGTTTTCTACTGTTTTTGTATTCCAGAAAAGCTAGTCTGGAAATATTCTCGGAATTGGACGAAACTTGGACGGAACCTCCTATTTTTCCAACACGAACACGGAGTCCAAAGGAGAGACGAAGGAGAGCCACGTGGCGCCCACACCATGGGGCTGCGCGGGCCCCCCTGCCGCGCCGTGGGGTGGTGTGGGGCCCACGTGGGTCTCCAGCCGCCGCCCTTTCGCCTATTTATTCCTCCCGACGCGAAAACACTAAAGACCCGAGCCATTATCCACGAAAAGTTCCAGAGACGCCGCCGCCGTCAACCCTAGCTCGGGAGGGTTCAGAAGCTCTTCCCGGCACCCTGCCGGAGAGGGGAATCATCACCGGAGGGCTCTACATCACCATGCCTGCCTCCGGAGTGATGCGTGAGTAGTTCATCCTTGGACTACGGGTCCATGGCAGTAGCTAGATGGTTGTCTCTGCACTTTATGCTATCATGTTTAGATCTTGTGAGCTGCCTATCATGATCAAGATCATCTTATTGTAATGCTACATGTTAAAAAAGTGTTTGCTGGGATCCGATGAATATTGAATACTATGTCAAGTTGATTATCAATCTATCTTATATGTTATTTATGATCTTGCATGCTTTCCGTTACTTGTAGATGCTTTGGCCAAGTAGATGCTTGTAACTCCAAGAGTGAGTATTTATGCTAGATAATGGGTTCATGCCTCTGGTAATCTGGGAGAGTGACAACAACTTCTAAACTTGTGGATGTGCTGTTGACACTAGGGATAAAATAACCGATGCTTAGCTTAAGGGTGCGCCGTTAGGTCTAATGCATTTGTTTACATTACGCACATTACTTAATGCAATTATCCGTTGCTTGCAACTTAATACCAACGGGGAACTCGGTATGACAACCTGGCGGTGGATTATTAGTAACAGACGCTGTTGGATAACGGTCTATGTATTTTGTCGTAATGCCCACATGAATATCATAGTAATCATCATGTCATATATATGCATTGTCATGCGCTCAATATTTTGTCAATTGCCCAGCTGTAATTTGTTCACCCAGCATGTTAGTTATCTTTTATGGAGAGACACCACTAGTGAACTGTGGACCCCGGTCCATTCTTTTACACTGATAATACAACCAACTGCAAACATTGTTCCTTTTCATTCCCTGCAATTTACTACTGTTTTCCACACTATACGTTTAATCCTTTGTTTTCAGCAAGCCGGTGAGATTGACAACCTCACTGTTTCGTTGGGGCAAAGTAGTTTGATTGTGTTGTGTGCAGGTTCCACGTCAGCGCGCCACTGACAACCTTCAGAAGTGATTTCTTGCTCCTACTGGTTCGATTAAACCTTGGTTTCATACTGAGGGAAATTGCTGCTACACTGCTTCATACCTTCCTCTTGGGGTCTCCCAACGAACGTGTGATCCACGCAATCAGATGACTACTATGATATTCAATTGGCCATTACAACAAGATACATAGACCGTTGTCCAACAGCATCTATGACTAATAATCCACCTTCAGGTTGACATCCGTGTTCCCCGTTGGTATTAAGTTGCAAGCAACAGATTATTGCATTAAGTAAAGTGCATAATGTAAACAATACAATTATCCTTAGACAAAGCATTGTTGTTTTACCCCTAGTGGCAACAGCACATCCACAATCTTAGACGTTGCTGTCACTCGCCCAGATTGCCGGAGGCATGAACCCACTATCTAGCATAAATACTCCCTCTTGGAGTTACAAGCATCTACTTGGCCAAAGCATCTACTAGTAACGGAAAGCATGCAAGATCATAAATAACATATAAGATAGATTGATAATCAACTTGATCATAGTATCAATATTCATCGGATCCCAGCAAACACAACATGTAGCATTACAATAAGATGATCTTGATCATGATAGGCAGCTCACAAGATCTAAACATGATAGCACAAGGAGGAGAGACAACCATCTAGCTACTGCTATGGACCCATAGTCCAAGGATGAACTACTCACGCATCACTCCGGAGGCAGGCATGGTGATGTAGAGCCCTCTGGTGATGATTCCCCTCTCCGGCAGGGTACCGGGAAGAGCTTCAGAACCCTCCCGAACTAGGTTTGACGACGATGGCGGCTACTGAACTTTTCGTGGATGGAGGCTCGGGTATTTAGGGTTTTCTGGACGAAGGCATTATATAGGCGAAAGGGCGGCGTTTGGAGGCACCCGAGGGGGTCACGCCACCCCCCAGCGCGGCAGGAGGTGGGGCCGCGCCGGCCCCTGGCGTGGCTGCCTCCTCGGTCGTCTCCGTCTCTCCTTTGGACCCCGTGTACGTGTCGGCAAAATAGAAGGTTATGTCCAAGTTTCGTCCAATTCCGAGAATATTTCCAGAACAACTTTTCTGGAATACAAAAACAACAGAAAACAGGAACTGGCACTGTGGCATCTTGTTAATAGGTTAGTCCCAGAAAATGCATAAAAATGATATGAAGTGTATGTAAAACATATAACAATTGGTATAATATCAACATGGAACATCAGAAATTATAAATACGTTTGAGACGTATCACTTCGCCATCCAAGCTTGAAGCACTACTGGTGTATATGAAGGTGGAGATCTCAACACATGAAAAGGAGAGAGAGAGAGAGATTAGATCTAGTCTAATTGGATAGGTTGCCTCTAATTTGAGGTTCCTCTAATCCAACTTGAAGGGATCTAAATTTGAGAGCTTATTGTGTGTCTCTTGTGTGTCCTCCAAATAGGAGGGGGTGATGTTTATATAGATGGACCAAGGGGTGGAGGGACTTGGACAAGGGGAAAGCTTTCTCCTAGTCCTACTTGGATTGGACAAGGGGAAAGCCCCCCTTGCCCAATTCGGCTAGGGAAGGAGGAGTTGGAGTCGGACTCCAACTCCCTCCCCCCCACCGCCTCTCCTCCTTGGCCGCCGCCGGGTGGGGCCCGTCCTGGCCGAACCGACCAAGGCGGGTGAGGCCCACCCCGGTTTACCGACCTAGCGGGTGGGCCCGCCCTAGGCCGGCCCGCCCCAGGCCACCACCGCCGCCTCTCCCCGTCGTGGGCCGCAAGGCCCACTAGGGTTTGGCCGGGGGGAGCTCCCCCCTTCGGCGCCATGGCCCACCACCACCACATGGTGGTGCGGCTACCTTGGTGGGCCCTTGGGCCCATCTTGGTAGCCCCATGGTGGGCTCCAATTTTATAATAATTTTCCATATTTATTTATTAATTAAATAAATCAATATTTAATTAACATATAATTAAATAATATTTTGTCCAATTAATTCTTCATTTGAATATTTCCTTTTACAGAATATTTCACCGAATTAATTACCTATCATATAAAGCACCTTTTATATGATCCAGGACACCCAGTGTCCGCTGACAAAATATTCTGGATAAATATTTCCATCTTATACATAAACCCTCGGAATAAATTCTGACCTGTGATAGCAACTTCTATCACAATACAATCTCTCTGATAAAACGTATCTATCACGCAGACACTATGTCGGTGATACTCTCTCCATGTTTCAGACCAACCATAATACACAACTAACCAATCCTAGTTTAAGCATGTCCACCCTATAGGTTCGATAACGTGTAGCTATAATTGGATAACCAATCACCGGCCAGGGTCAGGTCCGTGGACGACCTGAATAACTGCTACCGTTATGCGAAGACACTCTGTTGAACCTGCTGGCTATTTAATATATCATTCCCATTACTCGCGATACCAAACTTCAACCGAGATATAGATCCGTGGATGTTACCATGAATCAATTAATTGATTCACTACATCTTTGTCTCATCTCGTTACCGGTAAGTTCCCTTTACTCGTTTCCGTATTATGATATCCCACACGGTGTAACTTCACCATGCATTGTCTGCAGAACATATTGGATACCTTTATATAATACCGAGAGGGCCCAGGGCGTATCTCTCTAATCACCGAGGAGTAATTTTCCATCTCAGAACATTAGGATATACACACACCTTGAAGCCACCCAGTGACTGCCGTTTTGACACCCAGTTATGGTTGTGCCGTTGACAGTACCAAAGTAACTCTTCCAGTATGCATAATCCTAATAACCTCATGGTTATAGGACATGTTATATAAGAACCTTACTGTGATAAAGCTAAGGACAAAAAGACGACTTAACGAAATCTCTTAGCATACCAAAACTTGGGTTTACCCGGCCATATTATTATCCAATAATATGCCACTCATTAATGCTGACATAAACAATGTCCATGACTAGGAAAGCAGTGTCATCAAGCAATCAACAAATTAGTCTGTAAAAGAACCAGGGTATATTTTACGTGTTCATATTCTCTACACGTACGAGTGGGCTTTCCCCTGAATCACGTATCCAGAAACCACCGTAGTTATAGCATAAAGAATACAAATCATAATTGATGAATCAGATGTATAAATACATTGCCTTTTTGGACATACATCCAACATTATCATCAAGGAAGCACCTTTTCCGATACATCATATCAGCCCAAACTTTGTTTATGCTCCTAGAGTTCAGATTCTTGATGTTGACAACAATGATGGTACTAAAAAAGGTGTCTATGACTATTTATTCACATATCCCTGCTCATATTGAAGTATGACGGTTAGAATATGAGAATAACTATGAATCTGATGATTCTGTTGTGTTTGCCTACTCAATAACTAACATAACTATTTATTCAGATATCTATGCTCATTCATAGCATCGTGATATGGATTAGGTGACGCCTAGGCAGCGCTTAGGCACTAGGCGATGGACAAACACCTCGCCTAGGGCGTAAGCGGAACTCTAGGCAGCACAACTAATAAATTGTCTTCTTTAGTAAGAAATCATATTGTATTGCACTTACAAATCTAGACATAACACAATCCAGTTGCAGTTGTTAGTAGTTTACTCATTTATATGCTCTAGATTAGTGTGTATAGATATAAAATAACCAAAATATACACCTGATGGTAAAAATTATATACATGCCTAGGCCACGCCTAGTGCGCTTAAGCATCGCCTAAGCGCTAGGCGAATGCCATCCGACTCGCTTACGCCTAATGCTTTTTCCATCCTTGAATGAGAATGACCGTGAATCTGATTATTTGGTTTGCATCCCCACTCTCAAACGCAAGATTTTTGCTCCAGCAAATGATGTTGATGCGGCGGGGCACATTAGGACATTTGCTAGTCTCATTGTCGGGTACAAAGGGCAATCTAGTCCTACCAGAGTTCGTAAGAAGGGAAAACCAAAGAAAGTTTCTAAAAGCCCTGAACATGATTTTAATGTTGAAATTATTGATGACAAGGCTCGTCCACCACCAATTCGACCAACCATCACCATTCAAATAATTGGCAGGGAGCAATGCCATATACCTCTTGGAGAGATGTCCGTGGACAAGTTGACGCTGCAACGGAAAATACATAAATATACCATATATTGCTTTAGTTTATTTTCTATGTGGGCAAACATATAGGGTATTTTGTGTTTGTTTTATTCCTGTCAGTCTCTTATCTTGGCATTAATTTATGAATCACCTAAGACCATTGGTCAGACTATGTCGGTTGTGTCAGTTATGAATACCGTGTAGTTGTTATGACAAATGTTGCTTTTGCTTGATGTTTTAGTTGAGTATCTGCTATTGGTTATGCCATTTCCTATAATTTCCATTGTGAAATTCTATGATATCTCTCAACAAGTATGCAATGAAAAATATTATGATGCCCTCCAATATGATCATTTTGCGACTATGGATAAAGAATCGGCCTATCTTTTAGAATTATGTTATCAAGACCATGAGCATTTTCCCCTCATGTTTATTAATGAATAGAACATGGAATGTTTTCAACTAAAATTTTGTGGGGAATTAATTATCAGCAGAGATTTGATGAAATAAGAGTAAAAGTTGATGAAACCAATTGCAGTGTTATTTGCTTCCAAATTGTTTTTCGATCATTCATACCTAGGAAAATTCTGATTCAAGTGGTATGCTTTCACATCATCAAATGCTAACTCGGGAGGCATCATAAGCATTTGGAATGGTATTTTATTTAATGGAAATATTTATCATAATCTCATTATCAGTTGACAGTGGAAGTCACTTGCAACTTATCTCGCTTCACATGGATACTCACCAATATTTATGAAACTGCTAATAACGAGGACAAAGTTGAGTTCATCAATTGTTTCAATGATATTGACTCATTTTATTCCAAATTTCGTATGATCATGGGTGATGTCCACCTCATGAGGTGGCCTAATGACAGGACAAAGATGGAGGCAATTCAAAAAAACATGACACTTTTAAATAACATTATCCAAGCACATGATTTAATTGAGATCCCACTCAAAGTTAGGACATATACATAAAGTAATATGCAGGATATCTGTACTACTCGAGAAACTTGATTGGGTTTTCACTTCAGCTGAATGAACCACTGGATCGCCCAATATTATGTGCTTTCCCATGGCAAAAGTTGGCTCTGATCATACTCGTTTTCTATATCAGATTGGTACATATCCCAAAATCTAATTTTTTTTAGATTTGTGAATTCTTGGACAATTTTTTTTGATGGGTTTCATGACATAGACTATAATTGTTGGCAAAAGGCTCCATCCAAAATGACCTTACTTCCACGAGTAATTCCAGATTTCAACAGCTCAGGGCCTTAAAAAATAAAGTAATAATCTCTGCAAGTTGAATAAATTATTGAGCAATGCAATTTTTATTCAGGCCTTTTGGATGGACTTGAATATAAAGGAATACTTGCTGTTCAGGAAAAGAGTTTCAGAAAATCCTAAAGTAACATATTTGTGAATTGTGGGAGGCCAAGAGAACTAACTGGCAAAACAGAGCTAAGATAAGATGAGGTAAATTGGGGAATAAAACAAGTTCTTTCATGATGTTGCCAGACAAAATTATAAAAGAAATTACATTTCTTCAACTAAACATGAGGGAGATGTTTTCATTACCGAACATGAACACAAGGCAATTATATTTTGGAATTCTTACAAAGAGAGGTTCGGTGTTTGTGAAAACCCAATTATTTAACTGAATCTGGAAATCTTGTAGATCCCATGAACTAACTCATCTGGACAACCTTTTTACTATGGAGGAAATTGAGAATGTGATAAAGAAAATACCCAATGATAGATAACCGAGACATGGTTGTTTCAATGGTCCTTTTTTCATGTATAGATACATCCACATGTGGTGGATAGCAAGTCAATGAAATTGGAACGGAGGGAGTAGTTGTTAAGCAATATTTTGTGAATATGGTTAATATAGCTTTTATGAAGACAATATTAACATGCAGACCATCAACACAAGAGATAACTCACAGGGCCCCTCGAGTGATCGGATCCAGAAACGCATGTCAATGCTAAATAAGGTTAAGAGTGAACATAGTGTGCGATTCTAAATTACATGAACACGAAGACTGGTCGGCTTGGAGGTTGTACAAATATTGTGGGCCAAGGAAATGTCATGTAGGTGATGGCTTGTCTTATTGATCTTTGTATATGTTTGGGAGGTGACACATTTAGTTAGAACCCACTACAAACTATTGACCGTGTAGGTGGACTCACGTCATGTCTAAACGTGTGCGAACCTATAGGGTCGCACACTGAAGACGTTGGAAAACCTGATTCAGAATGGATCCGAATTGGACTGTGCATGTACTTATAATGGCCTTCTAATCTAGCGTCCCATTACATGGAGGTCTATGCAAGAGAGAGGAGGATGTGCGTGTTAGGGTTGGTTATTCCGCACCACTCTCCACCACAGTCGCCGCTTTCCCATGCCCTAGGCATCCGCACGGACCTAACAATCCAACGTGCAATGCTTCTTCTCCTAACAGGTGGATACCTATAGAGTTAGAGGCTAAGGGTGAACCGGGAGCTGTTCGTGGGAGTGACATGGACGTGGAGAATTGTACGACTATCCTGCGCCGACTTGCTTCACCAGATTCTAGAACCGCACGTAAAGAGGTGATTTCATGATCTATAACTGTACTTTTTTTTCAGTTTACACGATTGAGACGAAACGGCGGTTACATTTTTGAGTAATCTAATCAGTTCAACAGTAGCATCAACATAGTACTTTACTTTGCTAGCCTTTTTTTTTCTTTGAAGCATGTCAGAAGCTCTGTCTTTCCAATGATTTATAAGGAGTAAAAGGCCTAAGTCACAAGAAAAGAAACACAAGTCCGGCCAGAGACCACAAGCATTACACACCAAAGCATAAAACATCATCCCATGAAGGGCCTAAACGGCACTACGGAACCAGTTGGACAAAGTGCTTTTCACATGCCCTTAACCACGCTTGCCATTTCTCCTTCATCATTGTGATTAACTCCCTTGGTATCGAGGCTTTATTGGTGAAAACACTGGAGTTTCTTTCGCCCCAAATCTCCCAACATACAAAAATGACATAAGAGCGAAGCCCTTTGGTTGACATCCCAGGGAATTTGGTGAACTTGACTAAATCTGATGGGCGTGAAGCGGCAAGGTAGCTGGGACCAAGAGAAGTGAATTACCCAGCCAGCCAGCGATATTGGTACAAATATGTTTGGAATAACGGGGGCGGAACATCACGTGGGCAGCATTCTCCGGGACGCATTTGCAAGGTTGACATAAGGCGTCATGAGACCAGCCACGATTTGCAAGACTATCAGCCGTCTTAAACAACCAAGTGAAGCATAACTTTGCTCGGATTTTGCCAACTGAGCAAGCAAGGATCTCCAGAACAGTCTTAAGCAGATAAAGTGGAGGCCTTTCTATTTATGATTTCAAACGTACATATCATCGTCGGATCACCATTAACAGTGCACATCGAAAAATCTGGAGCTTTCCCATTGTTGATCAATGAGTGAATTAGTTTGTCTATAGCAAGCCTCTTGTGTGAACTCCCTCTATGAGAAGTTGAGAACTACGACTTTCTATTCAGTATGGTGAACCTTTGCATGCATGAAGCATAAGTTATATGTGACTATAGATCTGCAAGATATAGAACATTTTGTTCATTTCAGACTTGAGAGATCATCATCACTATATGCTTACGTGGGCAGTATGTTCTTGATTTTCGATGACATCGAACATGGGTTCGCTTGTGCCCGTCCATTCTTCTCTTTTGGCGAGGAAGTCGGATCCGAGGTTGCAGATCTTCTTGATTGTCGCCACGATGGAGGAGTGCTCATTCTGGAGGCCCGCGCGTCCAGATCACGACGAGACCATCAGTGTCAACACCCTGACCCCAAGCTGGCAAAACAGAAGAAGAAGGGCAGTTGACCCCAGAGGCCGTCGTGCCTTGGAGGCTGAGTACGCCGGCAAGGACGGAGCGGACAAAGCCCGACATGGTGGGGAGGTCAGTGGGGGGTTGGGTGCTGTTTGGCCGAAGCCGAAGTTCTGAGGAAGTCCTCAGAGTGGTCGGAAGCTTTGGGCTGGTTGAGGGACGCAGGACGCCTGAGGCAACGTCGGATGCTATATTCCATGGCAGTCTTGATTCCGATGCTGCCGAGGTACGGGGGAAGCAGGTAGTGCAGGGTAGGGCCGGGGCGATAGAAAGTGGCGTCCAAAACCCTAGCGCCGCCGTATGTGCCGACGATGGCGACAATGTAGACAAGAATAATATGCTTGGAAATGGACTACGTGTAATTCCAATGCTACCCTTCCTCTTATTTTCGAGAGAACCTCGCGGCTGTTTTTCTTTTTAGCAGTAAACTGTCCACAATATATACTCTTGAGTCTTGATGGCTAAGTGTGTACTTGGGGACGGAGGAAATACTCAAAATCTTATGTAGTACTATCGATCTGGACCGTTGTCATACAAAAACAAACGGTGTGCAGACTGACCTGATGTAACTCTATTAACTAACCCATCATGTAAATGTTATCCGTGCAAGCCAATTTCTATGAAGGAGGCCTTCACTCATCTTCTCATTGGACACAATCACAGCTAACCTAGAGGTTCTGAAGCACCGAAAAAATCTTTTTAATTCCCTGACGAGAATGGTAAGGAACTGGGTAGCTATGAGTGAAAGTATGCGCGGTTACAGGAAAGAAACAGGGGAGACAAACACCGTGTGACAGATGCAAAAATTATCAACGTGGGAGACTTGGCCTTTGTTTGCTTAGGATTCAAACTCGGTATATACACTAAGGCAAGGGATGAATGGGCCCCATCGTGTCTATCAGATATTAGACATAGCTGGATAAAATTGTTACCGTTGAATTATTTTAGAAAGTAATACATCTGACAACCTGTACGCGTTAAGACTTAACGTAGTAAGCCATACTTGCCATATATCAGGTAAGATTTGTTTTTCCACTTTGGGATCTATGGCCTATGGGAAGATCTAACAAAAATCACAGTACTAAACAAACAAAATCTCATGAATCTTAAAACGAGGCTCATTATCATCACATACATAGTACTTCTCTTGAAATGATCCATCGAACAACGAAGATCAGAGTACGATTAAACAAACAAGGCGCTGTGGCTAGCATGAATCTTAAAACATGAAAATACCCATCATTTTATGGTCACATAGTTTATTCCTTCAGTTGGATCTAAGACGAGTATCCAACCAGCGTACTGATCACAGGCGCAAAGTAAGGTCCAAGGTGCTCACCGAGCCTTCGGCCTCCTCCCCTGAGCCACCGTTCAGCCGCAGCTCCGTGGCGACGTTGTTGGACGGCCCCGGCGCGTTGTCGTTCACCACGGCGACGGGCGGCGCTGGCGCCCCCAGCAGGCCGAGGAAGTCTCTCTCCACCGGGCCTCCCCGGCGGTTCTCCTCCGAGACGGCAGGGTTGGGTGGAGGGGGTGGCGGAGGTGGGAGGGGCTGCGGCGGCGCCTGCTTGCAGTACCCTCTGGACATGTGGCCACCAAGGGCCTGTTTCGTCGGCCACGTCTTGCGGCAGAAAGGGCATGGGAATTCCTCCGGCTGTGGTTGCCACGCCGCCGGCGGCCATGGGTAGGGTGGGCCGCCGCCGTTCAAGGCCATCTCCTACGAGAAGGGTTTTGGCGAGGGGTGGGTGCTGTAGCTAGCAAGGTTCTAGGCTGGCCAAAATGACCTGGATGGCCAAGTTTATGACATTATATAGACGTGGCTCGCAACGGTCAACGGCAAGCACCACGCCACCTCAGGTGCTGCTACCCTTCAAAAGTTCAGATATCATAGGATGCAGGATATACGACTTGTGCGTCTATATTTTTTTTTCGGTACAAGGCCAGCTTACGGCGTGTTCTATAGGCCAGATAATGACTCTCCGGACCACAATTATCAATCCTATTAGCACAGAAACTTAGCACCAACACGTACGTTACCCTCTAGTTTACATGAACCGCATCACTGAAAAAAAAAAGAGAAGGCTTTGCTCTTGTATTGAGAGCAGGATATGCGCCATGCATGCGAGCTACCGGGCAATAGGGAACGTATCGTGCCATCAGGTACTCAAGTGCTCCAAAATTAGAAAACCTTCATCTTAAAAATCACGAAACATATCTGAAAATAAATAGCGAAATCGACAGAACATAAGCCATGTTGTAAAAAAATCAAATATTATCTTGAAGTACAGGATATTGCTAATGGGCCGGATTCACCTCTAATTTTGAATTAACAGATATAAGCCATGCATCAGATTTTGATGTTTCAATGTTGTGAGTTGGCTTCAGAATCGTTGAGACTTCTAGAGATGGCACAGCAAGCCAGGAGAACTGGATATATGCTCCGAGAGCATATGGTTCCGAATTTTGGTTTCGGATATTTTTGGCATCTCAAATCATCAAGAATCTTGGCATTCTTTTTTCATTTTTGCCAAGTATCAAAAAATTATGGTTGAATTTTGTAATAAAATCCCAAGAAAACTCGAACAAATTTGAATTCACTTTAAATCTGGGGCAAACTCATTTGTCACCAATGTATATTAGCCAAACTAATGCACGGTTTTTTAGCCTGCAAATAAAGACTGAAAATTGGAACCACGACTTCAGTCAAAGTTTCTGGTGGAATATTGGTATCGAATGGAACACGGATCTAGACATCCACACAATGATAAGGGATGCTGCCACCAGACACTCATCTATCAACTTCCTAATGGAGATTTTTATCACGGGTTGCTGGAGCCTGTGGGATCAAAGAAATGGGCTCATTTTCAGAGATCAAAACCCCTCCTGCACTAGATGTACTGCGCAATTCAAAGATTATTTCTATACATCTATGCATAGAGCTAGGCATAGTTTGAAAGAGGGCATGCAAGCCTGGTTGGACACATTGTAATTTCTTTTAACTTTCAACCCTGTAAAGCTACATTATATATTCAATAAAACGTTTTTGACACTAGAGATTTTTCCCTACAGTTTATGGTCAAAAAAAAATTGGAACCACGACAAGAATGAGGAATATGCAAGTAAATATTTGCCAATAGCTAGTCGAGGTCCTAAAAAATTGGTCTGCGTATACGAATAGAATCCGAGAGTGGATTTGGTCTCCGGTGGGGCGTGTAACATGTTACCTCTAGCATCTCGTCGTCCACTATTCTTGTCAAGATTCCTCCGCGGATGGCTATTATAGGTGATTATATGATGTTTTTATGACAATAGCATATGCAAATCTTGATACACTCATGCTTGTGTACCCAAGTAATCCTATTCACACGTACGGTAATATAGCGTGGTTAATAGATGTTTGCCTTTAGACTCGTATGCATAGTGCATGTTTTGCGTCGTGCCGCATCGTGGGCCAGATGGATTCCGCGCGGGAAGCTGGAAAATTCGAGCAAAGGAAGAACTTCTTCATCTCCTGTTGTTGGTCTTAGATCTTGGCCGCGTCGCTGGCATGCGCCTCCGTTTTCTTGAAGCAATCAGACGAAGGTGCTGATAGGCGTCACGAGGATGACGAAGAAGAAATTGCCAACGTCCTTGCCGATGTTGGTGTAGAGGAAATGCTTGTTCTTCATGTCGATGATCAACTTGATGGTTGCTGCAGGCGCGGACGCGATGGTGGTTGTGGTTTTCGCGGCAGCATGAAGCATATATGCTCGATCTTCTCTCGGTAGATTGATATAATTTTCAAACATCATGATATACTTAAAATCCCGATTTTGTACATTATGAACATATATCTTCATGTTGTAGTCTTTGTGTGTGACTCTTTCCTCAATTATACTTTGAGAAGAGCAAATCAAGTGATAAGATTTTCCTCTTTAGTTCTCCAATTAGGCCTTCTTACATAAACATCTTCAAGAAATACTAGAGAAAACGAACTATTTTATCAAAATGAAACGTCCTACCTACGGTAATTTTAGATCATGCGATTGCACCAAGCAATTTTATGGCACAAATTGTTGGGGGATCCTGTAGAACACTAAAATAATAGTTCAGATAGCTTTATCTAATCAAATCGAGAATATACTTTTACTATGGAAAGTTCAGATAGATCTTTTTAGCAAATCGTGTGATTTTTTGTTGCAAAGTTCAGCAAGCAGCCGTGATAATGATAGTCCTATATTGCATGTTGGGTTTTAATAAAAGAGAACCCCATTGTTGTGTGAATTTTACAAACAATATAACCGGAAAAAATGCCATCTCTTTTTTAGCCATTGTTTGGGACAACAAATATTTAATGAGAGGGTTACAATATAATATATCATAAGTGTATTATCGTGTACCGATGTGCTGTAATTTGGAGCTATAAGATATTTTTCTAAACGAAGTATCTATGTATGAATTTCATAACAGTGGGATTTAGTAGAAAATTTGTCTATTAAGTCCTCTCTATAGACGTAAAATCTAATAAGAAGTTTTATTTCCTTCACTTATTTGGATCATTAGTGACAAACATGGAACCTCATACTTTACTTCCTTTGAGTCAATAAACACAATTAGTCGATTTGTCTATGGTTATTTTAATTTTTGTGAAAGACATCTACTATGTGTGTTGTTTCTTGTAAATCAGAAATTAGTTGTAGGCAATGAAGTATAACTCATAAAAAATTCATCGATAATGGGACTATAGGCTTTTATTCTGGTGTACATCAAGTTCATAATTAACTTTCTAAAACCAAATCAAACACAACCATTTAACGTATTATTAAAATAGATAAAGATCACCTAGTGAAAGCCAAGCATGCGACTAACAGGATACTACATAGGGCCACAACTCAACCCATCATTTCCTGTCACGGACAAGACAACAAGAAAACAGTCCAATATGTAGTAACCAATTGTCTTTATTCGAATCTAGCTCGGCCATTGCAGTGAACATTACCAGGAAATTTAGTGGTGAAGCTTCAAATGCATAGGGGCAGAGGTAGCTAGGCCTCAGGATACTACAACTTCAGCCTTATGACTAAGAAAAAAATCTCAGACATCTTTTTAAAATAAGAAAAGAAGGATACACTACTGCGCTTTTTGTGCCCCTGTGCGTACATTAGGTTGTGCAATAATCACATGCACAATCAACAGTTAGCTTATTTATAATAATAGTTATATATTTGTAAAGCGAAATCTGCAAGTTTTGGACATCTCTATCTCCCTCTGTGTGATAGGTTTATTGTATTAGTGTGCTTGCATTTGTAGCGCATGCCAAAACGATACTATTCATTAAGTTAATTAAACTAGAAATGTCATGGTGACACTAAAATGTTTAATTGATTGTTGATCCATTTTGTTGTTTAGTTTTTTGCAACAATTACTGTATTCTGGTCTATGTCACATAGGTTGTTTTGATGATTTTTATGATAGATACTAGATAGTAGTTGCTAGTGATGAATTACCAAATTATAGTAACATTTATCTAGTCATTAAAAATTACTGTGACACCTCGAGAACTTGCATTACAACACTTTGATGGTCGGATGTTATCTTTCACTCCTTGATAACAAGTCACCTCCCCTTCTATAGACTTCCACAAAGACGCTACCTAATATCAACTACTAGATCTCACTACTAACCTTGACATATCATCTACTATCTACTAAGATTTCAAAACTGACATGGTAATCAGTATAATATAATTTTCCTGTATCTCATGGTAGCCGAAAATAATTGTATCTAGAAAGGACAAACGTGAAAAATGCAGAATTATAAATTCATGCCCCTGGAATTCTAGATGTTTTTTACACCCAAGTTCGTTCCGTAGGGAAACCAAAGAACCCATTTCAACTTATTTGATGTATATAAAATTTTCTATGATATGTGGTGCACAAAATAATTACAAAAAATAATGTAGGATTCAACTCACATATAAAAAAATTCTAATGATCTCATTACTAAAGTTTTCTATGAAAGAGGCCCTTGACGTGATGTATAATTTTCAAGCCCTCATGGAAAATATTATGGAAACTAGTCACAAATAGGACCGATGAGTTGGGAGATATATATATTAGTTTATTTAATTGAGAATTAATGCAAGCTGAGGTTAGTGATTTTTTCTATAAATTAGTTTCTCTAAATTGTAAGGGTGATGTTTGAACAATGAGATTCGACATATGTCCACTAATTAGCATACACAGAGACATGGGTGGAAAGCAGGTGCTTGATAGCAAACATAAACGACCACTACCAACTTGTTGGGACTCCCAATACAGAATTGCAGCAATAACTTTCTTCCCTACAAAGTAACTCATGGTTTAATATCAAACAGAACGAATGATATGTAGCCGTCTACTCCATCTAGCAACAATTAAAAGATCTACATGCTACCTTGTTGTCCCCAACTCAAATGAACTAGGTGGTAGTTACAAAAGTAGTGAAAGAAAAGTAATAATATAACTTGATGACAATATAATAAAAGTGTTTTGTATTTTTTAGAATAGTTAAATTCTAATATTAGAAAAACTATTAAACTGAAATCAAAGGTGTTTATTATGTGATAAAATGCAGCAGAGTTCATGGGTTCACTTGACCCTTCTCGCGAGAACATGGATGGCATAAAATAACAACCATAGATATGAGAAAAATCCTGATAGATACGAGTGCAAGTTCATTATTTCCTCACTTATTTGAACCATTAGTGTCAAACATTTGTTGAAACCTCATACTTTAATTCCTTTGAGTAATCCAATATACACAATTAGTCGATTTGTCTATCTCAAGTTAGGAAAATATTCCTACGAGGATATGACACATTATGTATTTTAGATTTTTTTGCAAGACATCTACTATGTAATTGCTACGAGACGGAGTTGAGATTGAGTCCATCAAATGCTTGCCCTCATGCTCAATATTCCTTTTGTTATGATAGCGTGTGGCAAACTCACGTCGATTATAACCAATTGGTGAAAGATATGTGGCATATCGGGTCTGATCGGGAAGGGTTGAATAGTGTGCTGAATGCTCCCACATTGATTCAATAGTATCAGTTCCTAGGGTGAGAGCGAGTTCGGAAATATCAGTGTTAGTAAAGTTCAGAAGAAATACAAGCGATCACGAGTTTAGTTGGTGGTTCGTGGCCCGTCAGAGGAAGAGAAATCAGTGGCGGCCCAAATTCTAGAGGAACTGCGCCAGGTAGACGTATGTATGCTCCAGCGTTTGTGCGGGAAATGTATTTGTGCTGAGGATCAAAATATGAAGTACTTCCAGGCACAAGCTGTGCACCGGAAAAGGATTAATAGTATCACATCTCAGAGAGCAGATGACTGTTCGTGTGAAGCTCCTGAGGATCTAAATGAGGAAATTTAAAGTTTCTACCTTACGCAAGGCTACAACAACATGGGTCAACTTCTAAACATTGTTACACAGAACTTTACTGATCAAATGAGTGATAGTTCTTGAGAAGGTTTTTTCAGCCGAGGAAGTGAAGCGTGCACCCTTTCAGATGGCACCGTCCAAAGCGCCCAAAGTTGACGGTTTCACAGCCGGATACTTTTTTCAGCGTCACAGTGATGTTCTCGGAGATGATATGGTGAAGACTATTCTGGATTTTCCAAATGGCGGTGAACTACTGCTAGGCTTAAATGATACTGCCATTGATTCCCACGGTACGCGTAATCCACAAAATATTCTCAATACCCCCATTGCTTTGCGCCAAGTTCTGTATAAGATTGCTGCCAAGGGGTTTGATGGATGAGATTATGGTGTTGAGCAAAGTGTGTACGTTTCTAAACATTTAGTCACGGATAATTTCCTTGTTGCTGATGAGACTATACATGTGATGAGAAGAAGGAAGAAGAGCAATATTTCTTCCTATGCTGTGAAGTATGACATGTTGAAACCATATAACGGGATCGAATGACATTACTTAGAAACCATGTTGACCAAGCTGGTCATTGGAGATAAGCTTGTGAGGCTGATTATGAAATGTGTTACTTCAGTCAAATTTGCAGTGAAACTCAATGGTGCTCTCCTATTGTACTTCTCACCATTTTTTTAGAGAGTACGCCAAAGGCGTACCTTATTTGAGGCTTACGACATGGCGATCGCATATCACCATTTTTGTTACTAATGTGCTGACAAGGTTTTACTGCTATGATCAACTCTTTTTGTGGTGCATATTTTGATCGACTTCGGGTGAGTGTGAGATCACCATGGTGAGCCACCTTCTATTTGCAGACCCCACTTTATTCTTCATGAGTGTCAAACTCTAGTGCACAAAAATTAAATGACATCCACGCATTTATGCTTCTATTCTGGTTGGACAGTAAAATTAAAAAAGTGACGTGTTATATATCCCAAACACAAACCGCAATCGGATCGGGCTGTTCTCAAGAAAGTATTGGGAATTCATCTGGACGCATTCACAGAGAGGTATCTCGGGCTTCTAACAGCGGTGGGCAGAATCTCGAGTGATACCTTTGCCCACATCGGGGAGAGTTTCCTCAGATGCAAGGCCAGTCAGAAAAGAACCTACGTGTGTAGGGAGAGAGATGTTGTTGAAATCAGTTATCGGGTCTATTCATGTGTACATTATGAGTCGTTTCAAGCTAACAAGAAGGTTTGCTGACAGTTAACGTCGTGCATGGAAAAGTTCTTTTGGAACCATCGACAAGCGATTATTAAGTGGTTGTCATGGTAGAAGCTAGCTTCAACAAAGATTAAAGGTGGCATGGGGTTCAAGTACTTTGAACTAATGTAGCGCTCCTTGGTAAAACATGGGTAAATATTACCCCGATGGTGACTTTATGCATGCAACTGTCATTTCGTAGAGCAAGTGAGCAACGTGGGGGGGGGGGGGGGGGGGGGGGGGGGGGGGGGGGGGGGGGGGGGCATCGGATATTCTATTGCCTAGTTTTTTACATAATACAGTCCGTTCCTTTCAAGGGACCACGGGAGTGCGATCCGAGCGGCCGCACTAGGCTCGGGCCCACGGGAGTGCGATCCGAGCGGCCGCACAGGGCCCAAAATTTTGGGGGCCCAAATTTGAAATTTAGTTCTTATAACAAATAAAAATATTGTACCCATAAGAATAAACAAAATAATCCATGACATATTGATTATGACCTATTGTTTCTTCTATAGGGTAGTGGGCTCGAATTCTCCTGCTGAACATTATCTTTTTTCCTAGTTTTTTAACAGCGAAAACAGAAATAAAGTTTGGTAACCGTAGAGGTAAATTGATCCTGTGACGGTGTGACCTCGGATGCTAACTAGAGATGTCTTGAATACGCCACACAACAACTTGTAAAAGTGATCCTATACATTATCCATTGCTTAAGCAATTAAATTTAAAATTTATCCTTCTTTTCCCGAATATTTCTCGGAGGGAACGAAATTAGCTGTTTAATTATCGGAAAATTCTGAGATCCTTACCTGGGTGTCTGTACATAAGGTCATGGAGTCAGAAGGATCCAGATCGAGTGAGCCCCACCTCCCCCACCAGTCAATTCGTCAGCCTAGCGACGCGAGAAACCCGAGACGACAACCGTCGAGCGATAGGCCGTTAAGCGCCAATTTACATTTTTTTTCCTAACTTCCTTCGGGCCCACCAATTGCCTAATCCCCACGGCCATTTGGCATGAGATAGGTCGTGGATTTGGGGGGGGGGGGGGGGGGGGGGGGGGAGCAGGACCCCTTTCAGAGTTTGGCACAGGGCCCCAAATTTTGCTGGCCCGGGCCTGATCGGCACATCAAACTAGTTGATCGATGTGATGTTTGTGAAGCTATGGAGGAGGATCTGTGTCATGTAGTTCTTACATGCTCCCATGTCCGGCAATATTGGTCTACTAGACATGATATTTTCGATCTGAAGCTTCCCACTCTCTACCGGTCACCTGGGCAAAAGACATAATGCTTGATTGTATGTCTGTATTTCTTGGAAGAAGATGGATGTAAAATTACCACGATTATGTGTTAAACAACCGAGATAGAATAGGTTAGTTGACGTTAACAGACTTGATAGATATTTCGTGTATAGCAAGTTGTAGATTGATACGATCAGATTGGATCGGTATGATCATGTAATTCTGTTGTAACAGTACATGCGATCTAGCATCGCCTATATATATACACGAGAGCCCTATGGGCTAATCACGGCAAATTATCCTTCCTGACTTGGTATCAGAGCACCAAAGATCCTCCCATCTCGTTTCCCATGGCCTCCTCTCTCGCCCTCGCCTCCAGCGCCGCCGGCGCCCTAGCTCTCGCCTCCAGCTCCGCTGCTCCGATCTCAGTCTCCTCGATCGGGAACCTGATCACCCTCAAGCTCACGAGGGACAACTTCTTGCTCTGGAAAACTCAAGCCGTCCCGGCGCTTGCCTCCAATGGCCTGTTCGGCTATGTCGCCGGCAGCGAGAAAGCGCCGTCGCACACCATCACCGAGGGCACGGGAGACGCCGCCAAGGAGGTGGTGAACCCGGCGTTCGTGCGCTGGTTCCAGCAGGACCAGCTGGTCATGATCGCGCTCCTCGGCTCCATGAACGAGGACATCCTCGGCCAGATGACGCAGCTGCAGACCTCCGCCCAAGTTTGGGCCACTCTCCACGAGATGTTCGCGTCCCAGAACCGCGGCCGCGTCATGCAACTACGGTACCAGCTCTCCAATCTGAAGAAGAAGGACCTCTCGGCGTCCGACTACTACCGCAAGATGAGGGGCCTTGCTGATGCCATGGCGTCCATCGGCAAGCCTCTCTCTGATGATGAGGTGCTCGGCTACATACTCGCCGGGCTGGGCTCCGAGTACGAGCCCCTGATCGCGTCGATCACGGCGCGCGACGAACCCGTCAGCCTCAGCAGCTTCTACGGGTATCTCCTCAACGCCGAGCTCCGCCTCGAGCAGGTGGCGTCAACCGGCGACATCCATCCATCCGCCAACGCCGTCGCCGCCACAACTCTGATGGTCACCGTGGAGGCAACGGTGCACGCGGCGGGCATGGCGGTGGCCAGTCTCGCGGTGGTGGCCGCGGCGGGCGTGGCCGCGGCAACGGGCGCTCCAACCTGAAGTGTCAGGTCTGCAACAAGTTCGGCCACGACGCCCTTCACTGCCGCAACCGCTTCAACCACGCGTCGTTCCAGCCCGAGGAGCAGCGCGAGCGCTCCGGCAACGCCGCCAACACGGAGCCGCGGGTTACACCGTGGACACGGACTGGTACATGGACTCCGGCGCACAGACCATCTGACCAGCGACCTCGACCGTCTCAGCGTCCAAGAACGCTACGCTGGCAAGGACAAGGTGCACGGTGCCAACGGGGCAGGTATGTCTATCTCCCATGTCGGTCACTCTACTATTTCTGGCTCATCTAAATTACTTCAGCTTCGTAATATATTACATGTCCCAACCATCAACAAACATCTCCTTTCCGTGCACAAACTTGTTTCTGATAATGATGCTTTTGCTGAATTTCACCCTCATGTGTTTTGTCTTAAGGACCGAGCAACGAAGACGGTTCTGCTTCGCGGTAGATGTCGCAATGGTCTGTACCCGGTGCCAAGCCTTCCAAATAAATCGTCCGGTGTTCCGGCCCCCAAGTTCTCTCCGCTGCCAAGCTTTCTCCGGAACTTTGGCATCGAAGATTAGGTCATCCGTCCAAAGGAGTCGTTGAGTCTGTTCTTAGGTTGAATAAATTCGCTTGTGCACCGTCGCTTGAGTCTAGTGTTTGTGATGCTTGTCAACAAGCAAAAATTCATCAATTACCTTTTCGTGATTCCTCTCATATATCTCATGAACCACTTGAACTTATTCACTCCGATGTATGGGGTCCAGCAATTACTTCAGTAGGTGGTTTTAAATATTATGTGAGTTTTGTGGATGATTTCAGCCGTTTCACATGGATTTACCTCCTTAAACTAAAATCTGATGTTGAGCAAGCCTTTTATACCTTCCAGAAACATGTTGAACGCATGCTAGGTACAAAAATTAAAACTGTCCAATCCGATTGGGGTGGCGAGTACCATCGTCTTAATCGGTATTTTCATAAGGAAGGCATTGCACATCGTGTCTCATGTCCTCACACTAGTCAGCAAAATGGCATCGCCGAGCGAAAGCATCGCCATATCGTCGAGACGGGCATTGCCCTTCTCGCTCATTCCTCTCTCCCCACTCGTTTTTGGGATGAGGCGTTTCTTACCGCGTGTTACCTCATTAACCGCATGCCCACGAGAGTTCTTCAAAACTCCACGCCCATCACTTGCCTTCCAAGAACAACCCGATTACACTTTTCTCCGCGCTTTTGGATGCGCGTGTTGGCCCAATCTTAGGCCGTATAATAACCGCAAACTTATGTTTCGCTCACGACAATGTGTTTTTCTGGGTTACAGTTCTATGCATAAAGGTTACAAGTGCTTGGATAGGTCCAGCGGACGTATTTACATCTCACGTGATGTGGTATTTGATGAACTTGTCTTTCCATTCGATCAATCCTCCCACACCTCGTCCTCACCACCACTCCTAGCTACACCTTCCACTTTTCCTCTACCGAGCCAGCTTTAGTGGATGATCGCATGCGGAAATATGACGTTACTCTGCTATCTAACCCCGTACCCAGCTCGTCTCCCTGTCCTGCAGGTACCAGCCTCGACGAGACGTCGCCATGCACGCCACGTCGCCATGCAGACCCGAGCCATGCAGCCGGTCCAACCCCTGGTGCTTCGCCGGTGATTATTCCTTCACCATCTGGGCCGAGCAGCCCAGTTTCTTCAGCGCGTCGGCCTGCCACGACGCCCGACCCAGCCCATGCTGATGCATCGCCTCCTCCTGGCGGCACCTCGCCGCCTGCGACGCCGCCGGCTTCCTCACCATCGCCTGATACGGCCCGTCGTCACCTGACGCGGCCGGCTCGCCTGACGCCGCTCCCACGGGCGCCGTTCATCCCATGGCGACTCGTCTTCGCCACAACATTGTCAAGCCCGTGGTGCCGCGCGACGGCACCATTCGCTATGACCCTCGGCGTCGTGCGTTTCACGCCGCGCCTCGCTCCTATCGCGACGCCCTTGCTGACGATCAGTGGCGTCCGGCAATGGAGGCTGAGTTCCAAGCCCTGCAGCAAAATGAGACATGGTCGTTGGTGCCCCGACCACCTGGCAAGAACATCATCGGATGTAAATGGATTTTTAAGGTCAAGCACAAGGCTGATGGTTCTCTCGACAAGTTCAAGGCTCGGTTGGTGGCGCGTGGTTTCACTCAGCAGTACGGGCTCGATTACTCGGACACATTTTCTCCGGTCGTCAAACCCGCCACCGTGCGCCTTGTGCTCTCTTTGGCTGTCTCCGCGGTTGGCATTCTCGTCAAGTGGACATAGCAATGCTTTTCTCCACGGAATTCTGACTGAAGAAGCATACATGCAGCAGCCTCCCGGCTTCCAAGATCCGTCGCGGCCTGATTATGTTTGCAAGCTCCGCAAGGCGTTGTATGGCCTCAAACAGTCCCCGCGCGCATGGTATGCTCGTCTCAGTGAGCGTCTCCAGCAGCTCGGTTTCATCCGTCAGCAGCCGATACCTCTCTGTTCATTCTTGTTGATGGAGGGGTCAGCATTTACATGCTTGTGTATGTGGACGATATCGTCATCGTGAGCTCTTCTGAATCTGCCATGCACCGTTTGCTTCAACGTCTGTCAGCCACATTTCCTGTCAAAGATCTTGGCACTCTCAATTATTTTCTTGGTATTGAAGTACTTCGCAATTCCGGGGGAATGACTCTTACTCAGAAAAAGTACGCCCTTGATTTGCTCCAGCGTACTGATATGGCGAATTGCAAAGCAGTTTCAACACCAATGTGCACTCATGAGAAGCTTACCCGTGATGCTGGTCACAAGCTTGATGATGATGGAGCCTTTAAATACAGAAGCACGGTCGGCGCACTTCAGTACTTGACCTTGACGCGGCCAGATCTTTCTTATGCCGTAAACAAGGTCTGCCAATATTTGTCATGTCCCACTGATCTTCACTGGGAAGCTGTCAAGCGTATCCTTCGTTTTGTCAAAGGAACGGTGACCACTGGCTTGACAATACGACGCTCTTCATCTACTTTGTTGAGTGTTTTCACAGACGCGACTGGGCAGGCTGCGGTGATGACAGACGTTCGATGGGTGGGTTTGCTGTGTTCTTTGGACCCAACCTCGTCTCGTGGAGTGCACGGAAACAGCCAACGGTCTCACGCTCATCAACTGAAGCGGAGTACAAGGCACTGGCGAATGGTACAGCTGAAGCGACATGGTTTCAGTCATTGTTGAAGGAGCTGCAAGTTCCTCAACCTCGAGCACCGGTTCTGTGGTGCGACAATCTCGGCGCGACGTATCTCACCGCAAATCCAGTGTTTCATGCCCGCACAAAGCACATAGAGGTGGACTTCCACTTTGTAAGAGAGAAGGTTGCCATGGGAGCTCTTGACGTTCGATTCGTCTCGTCTGCCGATCAAGTCGCTGATGCGTTCACTAAACCTCTCACGAAAGTGATGTTAACTCGGATGCGTTCCAATCTCAATCTTTGTACCGGTTGAGATTGCGGGGGAATGCTAAACAACCGAGATAGAATAGGTTAGTTGACGTTAACAGACTTGATAGATATTTCGTGTATAGCAAGTTGTAGATTGATACGATCAGATTGGATCGGTATGATCATGTAATTCTGTTGTAACAGTACATGCGATCTAGCATCGCCTATATATATACACGAGAGCCCTATGGGCTAATCACGGCAAATTATCCTTCCTGACTTTATGCACTCGATCTGGACTGCAAAAATTCGTCGGACTAGTGATCAGAAGTGTCTTGATTCTCAACTTATGATAACCTAGAAAGGCGAGGGAAAGATCTCTCCTTGTTGGAAATACCTCGTGAGAGTTGTACCACTACGGTGCATCAGTTTTGGCATCCACCTAACCCGGGCAGGGTGAAAATCAATACTGATGGAGCCATGGAGTTGTTGCAAGATTGCACATTTCCTTTATGGGAGCTTGCAAAACCTTTTACTGGCGTTACCGATTCGCTCACTATCGAGGATCTGGCGCTTGCGAGGTGTTATCTTTGCTTAGATTAGGGGTTTCTCACATGTGATTATATATTTAACTAGACTGCTCCGAGGTCGTAGACCCCTGGAGGCCTGGACTTCGGGTCGTGACGCTAGATCGATCGTGGGGCCTATTTTGGACGATGTTGGGGGGGCATCTCTGCTAGTTTTGTTTTGTTTTTTATTAAGCATGTCAAGTGGTGGACTAATAAGTTTAGGGATCGTTGTGCTAAGCTTTCTGTAACCTTCCAGGTTCATAATGCTTGCTACGTGATTGCCCACCGTTTCTTATAAGGAGCCTTCTAGCTGATTTTAATCGTCTATCTGTTATCAATAAAGCTCCCCGTGCTGACAGAACAAAAAAAAGACGTGTGATAGATGAAAACAAAAATCAACGTGCGATATATATATAGACTGCCTTTTTGTTTGCCTAGAATTCAAACTCGGTATATACACTTACATTGAGCACATGAAAGGCAAGCATGGGCCTCATCTTGTATATATCGAGCTTTTCTACGGTGCTTGGGAGGTACCGCCATATATAGGTACCTCTATATAATCAGCCGTTGATTTACCTAAGGTAGGGTGGCCATTCCACGTCCCGCGAATTTGCCCCCATTCAGCTCAGTCGACGGCAATGAGTCCCTCTGCCTTGCTCGGCAACGGCCGCGCGATTTGCATCACATGAGCATGGATGCACCCAGCGACGGCCGTACGTGAGAGATTCATTGGTCCAGGACCGGCCCGGCCGGGCTAGGCGAGGTGACGCTAGGGCGCTCAGACGCAGGGCGAAAGGCGTGAAGTTGTGTCTCAGTGGCTGCACGTACGGCGATGTTCACGATCAGGGCAGTGCGCGATTGCCCGGCGAGGTGGTTGGCCAAGTCCACGAAGCAATGGCGCCCGGCAACTTCGTCTAGAATTTTAATCGAATCAGTGCATTGTGATTGAAAGAACTATACACTGAAATTTTATTCCATGGATCGAGCCTTGCTTAGTTTCTTTACGCTCGAAGCACTGAAGAGCTGATTTTTCAAGCGCGGCGGCGGTGAATCGCCGCTGCGCGGCGAAGCCACAAGACCAGCGTCCGAGCGCGGATGGGTGTTGCATGGGCTGTGCGGTGAGGGTCTGGTATGGGCGCTGCCGATCCTCTCGGTCGGAAGCGTAATTTCTTCAGCCTGATCGCTTGGTAGGTGACGAGGCAAAGCAGCACGCGAGCATGTCGCAGTCGCCGGAGGGGATTAAGGCCGCGATATTACCCTAGCGTACTTGGTACAACCGGCAGGCCGCTCTCGCTTTCGACAACATAGTACCAGCAGGTGCCATCGGATTCAAGTTTGGTGGACGGTTGAGGTGCATTTTCCAAGCATATGAGAACTTGCCATATCAGATATCTGGTTATGTAGACGAGATCTAACAGAATTGGATACAAAATTTTCCGTTGAACCATTTTAAGAAACTAATAGATGCGACAACCTGTACGCATTAAGTGTTTACGCAAGCACACAATGGATAAACTTGTTTGATTTTTTTCTTCACTATGAGATCTATCAGAACATATAGCAAAATCACAGTAACAAATACAAGATTAAACAAACTAAATTATCAAGAATCTTAAAGACAGGACACATCATATCGTCGCATGTATAGTTTTCCTCTTGAGATGATAAATCGAACAAGGAAGACAACAGTGTACGATAAAGCAAACAAGATGCTAGCTAGCATGGATCTTAAACATTGCATTACCATCGAGATGGATCTAACACGACTAGCTAGCCAGCGTACTGATCAGAGATTCAGAGACGCAACGTCAGGTCCAAGGCGCTCACTGAGTCGTCGGCCTCCTCCTCCGCACCATTGTTCACCTGCAGCTCCGCGGCAGCGTTGTTGTTGGACGACTCCGGCACGTTGTCGTTCACCACGCGACGGGCGGCGCTGGTGCCCCCAGCAGGCAAAGGAAGTCTCTCTCCACCGGGGGTTGGTGTTGGTCTCCCCGGTGGTGCTCCTCCGAGAAGGCAGGGTTGGGTGGAGGGGGTGGCGGAGGTGGGAGGGGCTGCGGCGCCGGCGGGTTCCTGCAGTAGCCACTGGACATGTGGCCACCAAGGGCTTGTCTCGTCGGCCACGTCTTGCGGCAGAAATGGCATGTGTAACCCTCCCCGGCTGCAGTTGCCGCGGCAACGCCGGCGGCCGCCATTGGTTGGGTGAGCCGCCGCCGTTCGAGGCCATCTCCTACGAGAAGGGTTTTGGCGAGAGGGGGCGGATCGATGCTGTAACTGGCTAGGTTCTTGGCTGGCCAAAATGACCTGGATGGCCAGGGGTTTATAACGTTATATAGACGTGTGGCTGGCAACGGTCAACGGCAAGCACCATGCCACTTCGGGTGCTGCTACCCTTCAGATGTTCAGATATCGTATGATGAAGGATATACGACTTGTGCGTCTTTTTTTTTTCCAGTACAAGGCCAGCTTACAGGCTTACGGCATGTTCTATAGGCATGTGAGACAACTCTGAATAATGACTGTCCAGACCACAACTATCACTCCTATTAGCACAGAAAGCGTGCTTAGCAGCAACGTGTGCACCTACACGTTACCCTCTAGTTTTACATGAACCGCATCACTAAAACAAAAATCGAAGGCTTTGCTCTTGTATCTAGACACATCCACTTTTGGACAAATAAAAGTCATCTATTTTGAAACGGAGGGAGTAGTAATCATTTACCCGAGACTATAGGATATGCGCCATGCATGTGAGGTACCGGGGCAATAGAGCACGTATCATGGATTTGGCCATGAGGTATTCCAAGTGCTCCACAACCAGAAAACCTTCGTCTGAAAAATCACGGATCATAACTGGAAATAAATACCGAAATCGACACAACATAAGTTTACTATGTCATAAAAATTCAAATCTAATTTTGAAGAATAGGAATTGGTAATAATGGGCCAGAATTACATCTTATTTTGAATTATCAATTACTCATTTTTTTGATATAAGCTATGTGCGAAGTCGAAACAGTGCGCACCGTCACGGCGCCATCCGCTCAGATGCCAAGGGACACGTGGCAGCTCTTTTTGCCGACCCATGTCTTTGAATCTGGCCTATGTCTCATCAATGTCTATTATCCAAACTGCTATGAGTAACAAAATACCCTTTATCGGAAAAGGACTGAAAATGGGAACCTCGGGCAAGAATAAAGAATATGCTGCGAATAGCTAGCTACTAGAAGGGGAAGGCGCGCTTTGCCGCGCCCTTTTGTTTTTTTTTTACCGCTCAAAAGGTTTTGTCCAATGAACTCTTGTTTTCCATCAGATTTTCGTCTTTGGTGAGCTATCCATAGGTTGTTTTTTTATTTCGGCTTGCCCATACGCTTTGATTATACAATGATTCTCTGGAAACAATATGATTTGGTCTTTGAACATGACACATTCAAATAACGATGTTTAGAGCGTGTTCTATATAGCTAAACTATGCTCTTCGGGTGAGGCGTGCTTATAACGTAGCTATATTGTTAATCGACCATTCAGGATCTTATTATTTCTATCTCACAAGCACAAAGGCAGAATTGGAATTATAGGAAAATCTTGAGCTTCCCTAAAAAAAACTTAGCTAGGTGCTGCAGCTAAGGAATTGCAAGGCTTTTCTACACAATAAGTCGTCAAACATCAATTTTAGTTGAGCTGAACAAATAAAAATATAGAATTTTGTTGCACGCAAAAACCACCATCAAAGGTAAAATTTCTTTGATATATTTATCATCGGTACACATAATTTAGTAATGAGCTAGGAAGCACCATGAATCATCCTGACGCACGGTGGTAGAGCATTAAATCTGCAAATTTGAATCCTATTTTTCATTCACGCTCCAGCTTTAGGGTTCTTCCACAAGGAGTAGAGTAGGCTTAGTCTGCCATTGTGTGTTGCAGCCTGCAAGATCTCCAAGTTAAGAGCATGACCTGAAACATTGCCCCAGAAAAGGATGATGCATGATTTAGCCTTTATGGTGACGCCAATTCCAATAATATCATAGAAGATGAGCTGGGGTGGGGGGCATCAGGAAATAAAATATAGCATCAAAAGGTTGCTCGCCATATGTTAACTCTGGTATTTTCCCTCACTTTGTTCATGTTGTACTTGCAAAGAATGACCAGTAGAAGAGACGGAACCATCTGTGCATGTAGACTCAAAGATGTGCCAAATCCAAATCAATAAGACTGATATGTGTGTTGGTACTAAATTTGCTAAATTGCAGGCAGTAGATGCTTCCCTAAGATGAACCCAAAAATACTGGTAGATAGACTTTGTAGTCAACAAAAAATTAAGCATGACTGGACAAAAACATGAAACCAAAAGAAATCCACATAAGGATTTGTAATGTACAAACAAAAATATACTCGCATTTAACATCACAAATTGTTGCGCCTCTTCTACTGAACTTAACATCTGAAAGTAAACGAACAATCCTAAAAGAACAAAGTAAACCAAAATTCTATGACCACATTTACAAAACAACAATGTGAAAGAACAAAGAACTGAACTTAGCGTCTGAAAGTAAACGGTTCATCATGTAGTACATGATCACTTCCTGTCCCTGCATGTCCAAGGTAATTTGTATGCTAAAAATATAAAAGTTGTCGGGCAGGACAAGTCCAGATGATCTCTCGGGGATTTTGTCATACAGCAGACTTCATCAAATTTTCTTAGATTATTTTACCTACGCAATTAGGATAATATAAATATGTCAAGTGACATGAGCCAAGTAAAGAGCTAATATTCACTGCTTGTTTCCGTCACATGAAAATGCAGGGGCGCAAAAGCATATCACCTGTAGATCCGAGAAGCTCTTAACAACCCTGAAGTTCACAAGCCTATTTTCAGTATAAAGAGCTTCAGCTTCAGCCCGACATAAGAGGACAAACCCTTTAAATATGTAAGAAGCGTAACTAATAGCCAGAAGGTTTTCAGAACTCTCTGAGTGACAAGCCAGTTTGTCGTCCATTGTACCGAGCTGCAATCTGCAAGCAACAAAGGGTCATACATTGTTATTCTGTCTTCGGAGTGGAAATTAGTGACTGAAAACTAAAAATAAATAACACAACATCGTTCAGATTGGCAGCAATTGCTTCCCATTCCATATCTATCCTTGAACAATACAACAATAATGTAATGTTATTTTTTAAACAATGTAGAAATGCTTCGTTAAAGCGGAAGTGGCCACAAATGAACCTCGACTGGTTTCCGAATAAGTAGGTTATTTCGAGAAATGAAGCAAACTAAAGAAAAACTCAGATGAGTAAATATTGTCTTCATAATGACCGGCAAAGACTTTCATAACTCTCATCTGCTTTAACACTTTCCACCTTATTTTTAGTAGAAGTCTTGTACAAAAAGATATATAATGTTTCTAAATTGGATATTCAAAATAAATAAATTTGCCCACCATGTGAGTAAGAAAAGATGTATCATTGAGGAGCCCAAAGGGTGTTGTATTCCTAACAGAAATTGACTGCCCTGATTCAGAAATCACCATGATTGAATATTGTTTCGTGTTCACCATCAAATGTACGTATCCTATGGTATACATAAACAAGGGCCTCTTAACGGATAGGTACATATCCTCTGGTATATACAGAAACCAGCACCTCTTTACAGATAGATACATGTCATCTTGTATCCAGAAACCATGACCATCGACTGTGCATATCCTCTGGTATACAGCCCTAATTGCCTAAATTTTTGCAAAATAATAGAGGCCATTGGTAAGTACACATCTTTTGATATACAGAAGCCAGGACCTCTTAACAGATAGACACGGAAAACAAATCAGGGCATTGTTAAAATCTCCTGCCGGTGGTATTAACGTCAGGCATAAGACAAATTGCTTGTTCTCTTACTTATATTCGTTTTTGCATCTTAAGAAATAAATATGATAGTGATGAAAAAAGCAATTTGTTATACAAATAAACCTTCCTGGGCATATCGTAACTTTCAGGTCAGCAATCCCAACATCATTTGATCAAGTAAAACAAGTCTGAAGTAATATTAGTTTAGCTTGGTCAGAAACTGAAATTTAACGCTTGGTAAGCAAGTACTATTTCCTGGATTCGATTTTTAGTTTTCAGTTGCACATACTATTTCCTGGATTCGATTTTTAGTTTTCAGTTGCACATACTATTTCCTGGATTCGATTTTTAGTTTTCAGTTGCATAGTTGGATTCAAAAGCTCATAAATCTTATAACAATCCAAGGAATTCACTAAGTTTCTCTGCCTCCGAAAAAAAAGGAAGAAGCTTTCTGGTAATAAAAAAGGGAGCTAAATATCGATGTTCAAAACGCATGCTGTTATAGTTTATGTTGTATTTCCAAATGTTTCACACTTCCACCACAATTCACAATGGGTATGTCATGGTGGATAATTAGTACTAATTACTTACTGCTTTGAGAAATGAACACTACTGATAAAATAGTACAAAATATTCTGTTAGTCAGAAGACAAAACATCCTAGAGAATACAGATCCACCAAATTTCCATGACAACATTCTATATTTAGTTTAGTCTAATGGCATATCAGTGACCTATTAAAAACAAGAACTTGCTAGACTACAAACAAAGTGATGCTTTGGTTGAAAAATATGTAACTTCCATCACACAAATAGTCAGAAGAAGACTCACTGATTCCTAAGACTTAAGCAGGACGTGAATGCATCTGAATTTGAAGTTACACGTTATACACGGCGTCAGCCAAATCTAGCCCAGCCGCATTATCCAGCCATGGTGCGGTCCTAGATATAAGCCAATCAGCGTGCCTACTTTCCTAGTGCTTCAGCCGGGAGCACTAAGCACTAATCAGCAGCACATGCTGCACGGCTTCACAAGTGAGCCCCCAGCGGGGGGCGCGGATTCGCTGACGTTGGATTCGCTGACTTTGCCTGACTTTGAGTCACTTACATGTGGGGCCCACCATGTGTGGGGCCCACACGTAAGTGACTCAACGTCAGCGGGAGCAAAGTCAGCGAATCTCAACCCCCCAGCGGGCGGCCGGCCATCCGATCATGCACAAGTGCAGGCACAGACTCGCAACCAACAACTCACTGCACATCGTCGTTGTCGCACATCTGAATCTAACAAAAGACACATGGTCACACATGTAGTACAAAATAGGACAGTTTGTAAACAGATCAATAGACAAAGAGAAGATAGAATAGAGTACTGGCCTTGTGTTCATGTTGATGGTAGCTAGCTCCTCTCCTCGCTGGCCCTGTACCATGCGTGTTGGACTGCTAGTGGCGGCATGGGCCGTGCGTCCCGTCGGTAGGGGACCAAAGCAGGGGAACTGTTGAATGAGGAAGGGAGGTGAGAGCAGCGACCGAGTTTCCTGCCTGCCGGGGAAGGGAGCGCTGCGCGCGCAGGCTGCCTTAGTCCACGTCGTCGCAGCTCCAGTGTCGCCTCCAGGATCCAGCACGTCGTCGCCTGTTTGTGCCGAGAGAAGGAGGTAGGGATCCGGGTAAGACGGTGAGCTCCATGAACAGATCAGAGAAAAACAAATGGAGAGTTAGGGTTAAGGCACCTGAATCAGCTGTTCCCAGTGACCTTGCCACCCTCCGCGCCGCCGGCCTCGTCCGGGACGCGCTCCTGCAGCGCCTCCTCCCGCCGGGCACCATGACCTCCCTGTCCGGCTCCGTCCGCTCGGCTCGTCGCTCGCCCTCTGCTTCGCCGCCGCCATCCTCTAGCGCCTCTTCCCGCCAGGCACCGCGGCCGTCCCGCCTGGATCCGTCCGCTCGCCAGCGATGCAGCAGCAGCAGCAGCAGGGGAGGCAGCGGCGGAGGAGAAGGAAGCGCACGGCGGCGGTGGAGTTCACGGGAGAGATGAGGAGGATTGGGGGGATTGGAGGAGAGAGACGTGTGGGGATTGGGGGGTGCGAGTCAACTGCAACCAAAACCGACGTGCGCCAGCGAATCACACGAGGCTACAACCGACGTAGAAATTTACCTGAAACTGACAGGCTGGACCCAAAGGCAGAATGCACCCCAAAGCAGGAATTCCTGCTCGGTTAGATGTTGTATCTGAAACTGACAGGCGGAACCCAAAGGCAGAATGCACCACAAAGCAGAAATTCCTGCTCGGTTTGATGTTGTAGAGATGGTCCTGAACAATTGTTGTGCATATACTAATAAAATTCAGAGAGTGGATTTGATCTCCAGACTCCATGGGGCGTGTTACCCCGTAGGCCGTAGCATCTATCCGTCCACTACATTGTCGTTAAGATTGGCGGATGACTGTTATAGGTGTTATTTTTTTAGAACTCTGTTATAGGTGATTAGATTGTGTGTTTATGAACACGGACGAATGAGCACCCTTAATACAGCTGCGCGCGTACGTGTACCCAAGCCTGTCTATTAACGTATGGTAATATAGCGTAGCTGATAAGTGTTTTTCCTGAACCGCATGCGTAGTGCGCTTTTTGCGTCTTGCCACATCCTGGGCCAGATAGATTCTGTGCGGGGATTGGGTTCTTGCGCGCGGGAAGTTGGAAAATTTATGCGAAAGAACGGCTTCATCATCTTCGGTTGTTGGTCTTAGATGTTAGCCGCGGCACCGGCATGCGCTCCATCTTCTCGAAGCAATCGGGCAGTGGTGCTGACGGGTATCTCGAGCATGACTAAGATAAGTTGACGACGTCCGTGCCGGCCTTAGTGTAGAGGACGTGCTTGGCCTTCGTGTCGATGAGCAGCTTGATGGTTTTTGTAGGCAATGATGCGATGGTGGTGGCGGCTCCGCGGCTGTTGCAGCGGCATCAACCATCTCGATCTACTGACTAGATTACGGTTTGGAGGCTCGATATTGTCTCGACAGTTTCATATATTTCTTGTACATGACGATATACTTCAAACGTGCTCTCGTATACTATGTACATATATCTTCATGTTGTTATCTTTGTGTCTGATTACTTTGAAAGAGCAAAGCAAGTGATAAGTTTTTCCTCTTCAATTCTCTAGTTAGGTCTTCTTACATGAATATTTTCAAGAAATGCTAGAGGAAACAAACTATTCCTATCCAAAGGAAACGTCCTACCTACAGACTACAGTACTTTTGAGTGCACCAAATACATTTTATGGCACAGATTGTTGGGGAACTTGTAACGCACTGAAAAGTTCATCTCAAAATCCTGACGCGCAATCTCTTAATTTCTCTCTTTTAATCTGATCAAATATTGCATATAAAAGCTCTAACTTCCTATATTTTTACTAAGGAAAATCCAGATAGGTCTTTTTAGCAGATCATGTGATAATGTTTTCTTGCAAAGTTCAGCAAGCAGCCATGATAATGGTAGCTAGTTATATATTGCTAGCATGTTGTGTTTATTCTTTAATACAGGATAACCCCTTGGTTGTGTAATTGAAAACAATATAAGGAGGAAACATGACATTTTTTTACAGCCATGTGGGACAACGAATAATGAGGGGGAGAGTAATAATACGAAGAATAAATCCAATCTGCATGGTGTGTTGAAGAGTTCCTCCATTCCTATTGTGCATCGAAACATGCCCTGTGAGCATTTTTGCTGTTTTGTTTTGTTTGATATTCAGCTAATCATGCCCTACTCTCCTTATATCTATAAATCCTCTTTTAGTAATTTAACATAAAATAAGTGTATTATCTGTACATTTTGGCTGTAATTTGGAACTGTTATTGTCTTTCGCCTTAAGTTATTTTTCTAAACAAAGGATCTTCATATGGATTTACTAAGACTTGGATCTTGTAGGAAATTTCTCTATTAAGACCTCTAGATTTAAATATGGTATTATTTGTAAAATATAATAATAAATATTTATTCCTTCACTTATTTGTATCATTAGTGCCAAACATTTGTTAAAACATCATATGTTATTTTCTTTGAGCAGTCCAATATATACAATCGGTCGGCTTATCTATCTCTGATCACGAAAAATATTCCTCCAAGTATAGGACAAGTTATGGTTATTTTAGTTTTCTTGCAAGACATCTAATATATTGTTCCATATAAAACAGAAATTAGTTGTAGAAAAACAACTACAACTCATTTAGAAACTCATAGATTGTGGGGCTATAATCTTTTTTTCTAGTGTTAAGTTTATAATTAAATTATAAAACCAAATCAAACACAGCCCTTTAACCTATGAGTCCAAATATATATTAAAAACATCTAATAAAAGTGAGGCAAAAGAATAATAGAGTAGTACGTAGCACGACAACTCAATCTATTACACGAAGTCAATGACATGACAACAGGAAAATAGTCTAATATGCAGTTCTCACTTATCTTTATTCAACTCTCGGCCATTTACTACCATGTTTACAGAGGCAGATCTGCCTCAGGATACTACAACTATATCTTTATGCCTAAGAGAAAAATCCAAGTCTTCTTAAAATACAAAAAAAGGATGTAGCGTTGCACTTATTGTGCCCTTGTTTTGTACATTAGTTGCGCAATAATTTTGGTCATTGGGCACGGTAATTTAAAATTTTCCGTCTTGCATAACCGTCAAGAGCTACAATGAAGATATACCGCACCCATAATGCGATGATTTAGAATACTTACAAACACCATTGCGGAAAATCTTGTGTTTGTCGAAATAGATGTCGGTGGAGCCTGTTGAAGAACCTCACGTCCACGCCAGGAGGTGAGATTATTGTCGATTCCCTCGTGAGGATCAGTTGCGTAATCCCTCTTTTAGTATCCACGAATCCACTGCGCCAATCCGTCAGCGCTCCGCCGTACAAAGCTCTAGCGCAGACGAAGAGAGACAGCCTTTCGACGTAGTATATGTGGTAGATCTAAGCAACTAGATTAGATTTATATGAGACTAGAGAATTTTCTCAACACATGAGATTAGAGAGAGATTAGAGCTATGTCCAATTGGGGAGCAAATAGAGCAAAGTCTAATTTATAATTTCTCAGATGAGAGGAACATGTGATTTTCGATTGTGTTGTTTTCTTCGATGGGGGAGGACTCACTAGTACAGAACGACACATCGGCAACGGACCAAAAACCCCATCAGAAACGGAGAAACGGTCCATGTCCCGCCCCCGATACTGATGTGAAGAGCTCAATGGCAACGGAGTTGATAAACCGTTGCCCCTAACATGGGCAACGGTTGTTATATTAGATCGTCACTGATATGTTTCACATTAGACACGGAGTTTTGCTAATCACTGTTTCTAATAAGGGTTACAGGAAAACAAAAAAAACACGGTGACGGGCTGTGCCGTCGATGGAGCCCCACTCCATGCGACTAGACGGCCGCCCGGTCGTCACCGTATTCATGTACGACCTGCTTTACAAAAGTTCATCGGTGCGCGTGGCTGGAGCTCTGCTCCTATGTCTTCACGGCCGCCAGATGAATATCGACTGTCTTCATCCTGCTGCACAAAATGTACTGCTCCTGGTGATGGCACCGTGTACGGAGCCCCGCTCCTAGGTCTTCGCGGCAGCAGCATCGTCCCCAAGCATCCACCAAGCCCTTGACACAACGAATATTCTTTGTTAAAAACAACAAACAGAGCTAATAAACAGAGCCAATAAGCAGTAAACATAGCAAACTGTAGTGGGATAAGTAGCTAACAGAGCAAAATAAGTAGCCAACAGAGCAAATACATAGCTGAACATAGCTAACTAACAAAGGAAACCGAGCTAAATAAGTAGCTAATAGAGCAAATACATAGCTGAACAGAGCTAACTAACAGAGCAAACGATCTAAATAAGTAGCTAACAGAGCAAATACATAGCTAAACAGAGCTAAATAACAGAGCAAACCAAGCTATATAAGTACTCTAACAGAGCAAATACATAGTAAAAAGAGCGGTCATTTAACTTAGGCGAGGCGGGGTCGCTTTCCGTTGCGGATTGCGTCCCAGGCGTCGGCGCCGAAGCCACTGTCAGAGGAGACGTCAGAGGAGACCTCATCTTCCTCGAACACCGGAGCGTCCTCCTCCTCCGCCGCCGCCGCCGCTGCCGCCGCCGCATCTGGCCCAGGGCCCTGGCTAGGCAGAAGAGACCGGTGTATGGCCGCCCGGAGCTGCGTCTGGAACAACGCCTCCTCGGCGGCTTCTATCGCGTGCTCGGCGGTGGAGATGCGGACAACTCTCTCCATCGCAGACGCCCGAATGACACCGTCGGCACGCTCGCGCTCATAGGCGGCGCGAGAGAGGAGGAGACATACTTCCAGATCCGAGTCATCATCGTCCGGGGAGGACGAGATTCTGGCGTCGGGGGCCGCTGCCGCCGTGGATCCGGAGGGGATTTGACGGCTCTGCATGAACTCGCGAGAGCGGTCGCCATGGATCTCGTCCCAGTTGTAGGGGAGATCCAGGCTGCGCCTCGGAGGGTGGGAGGAGGAAGATGCTCCATCCTGACTTCCGTCGGCGCCGGAGGGGTTCGCCATCGATGGAGTGAAGTAGGTGGAGAGAGTGTGCGGCTAGGGTTAGGACCTGGGGAGAGTGAGAGTGAGATACAATGGAGTGGGAGATATTTATACGGGCACCGCTTAATGGGCCTTCACATGGGAAACGGAGATTGCCCGAACTCCGTATCTGATATGGGCTTAGCTGCAACAAAGCTGTTGTTTCCTCCGTTGCTCATATATGAGCAACGGAGCTGTTTTCCACCTCCGTTACCATTGTGTCGGTCCCATCGACCGACTAGCGCGCGCACTCACGGAAGCGCGCGGAACTCATTCTTCCGCCGCCTAACTCATGCCGTTTCCATAGAGGGGTATCCGATGTGTCGTTCTGTACAAGTGACTATATATAGTGGGGAGGAGGGGATAGATGCTTGGGGGAGGGGCAAAGCCCTCACCTTGGTGCGCCGGCCCCTCCCCTTCCAATTCGGATTGGACTCCTAGTCCAACTACGAGTCCTTTCCTACTACCCACTTTTCCCTTTTTCTCCTTTTAATTAATATATACTTTCAAAAATCACATGATTAAATAAAGGAAAGAAGGGGGAGATCCAGGCTGCGCCTCGGAGGGTGGGAGGAGGAAGATGTTCCATCCTGACTTCCGTCGGCGCCGGAGGGGTTCGCCATCGATGGAGTGAAGTAGGTGGAGAGAGTGTGCGGCTAGGGTTAGGACCTGGGGAGAGTGAGAGTGAGATACAATGGAGTGGGAGATATTTATACGGGCACCGCTTAATGGGCCTTCACATGGGAAACGGAGATTGCCCGAACTCCGTATCTGATATGGGCTTAGCTGCAACGGAGCTGTTGTTTCCTCCGTTGCTCATATATGAGCAACGGAGCTGTTTTCCACCTCCGTTACCATTGTGTCGGTCCCATCGACCGACTAGCGCGCGCACTCGTGGAAGCGCGCGGAACTTAGCCTTCCGCCGCCTAACTCATGCCGTTTCCATAGAGGGGTATCCGATGTGTCGTTCTGTACAAGTGACTATATATAGTGGGGAGGAGGGGATAGATGCTTGGGGGAGGGGCAAAGCCCTCACCTTGGTGCGCCGGCCCCTCCCCTTCCAATTCGGATTGGACTCCTAGTCCAACTAGGAGTCCTTTCCTACTACCCACTTTTCCCTTTTTCTCCTTTTAATTAATATATACTTTCAAAAATCACATGATTAAATAAAGGAAAGAAGGGGGAGGTGGTGTGGCGGCCTTGGTGGGCCTGGGACCCACACGGCAGGCCCAACCCATGGTGCGGAGCTGCCTAGGGCTCCCAGCGCCCCCCCCCCCCCCCCCCCCGGACTTCCCTCCTTCCCAACAAGTCTCTGAAACTCTTCCGGAACCAAATATACTCTATACATAAAATCATAGGCTCTATCCACCGATATCAGAAACACATCCCGGCATCCCGGGACATCTCATGTTTACCATATTTCTCTCCTAGGACTTTCAGCCCTATACCGGCATTATATGCCTCCCATGATAGTTTCACCGGAACACCTCCAATTCACATCGGACTTGTTCCTGTGACATTAGAATGGCTCCGACCGCTTCTCATAACCACTAACACTACATATTAATTCTCTCAATTAAAGATTAACAAGAACTTAAGCGTGTGACCCGGAAGGTTGGTAACACATATACATGCCTGGAGTACTTATCGGACAATAACCAGCATTGGGATTTAGACGGCCGTACTGGCTACTATGTATTCACGAATAAACGATGGAACCTTTTGTGTTTCTCATTACGCTAATCCCCTTACGTACACGATACCAATGATATCACGAGATGATACAATGTGCTCTACATGATCAAACCATTCGATCACAACACATATAAACTCGTACCAATATCATTCTCTTTTCTCATTCCGTATTCCCGATGTCATGTGATAAATCACACTGTGTATGGCCAGACGATTGGGTGACATCGGTAATACTGAGATGGCCTAGAGTATGTATCTCTCCATCGCTTGGAGGAGTGAACAATCTCCGTTCCATTACACATTCTAGATTATATCCAAAAGCCACAGTTATGATCCCCAATTAAGGCCGGACGTTTGATGATGATCAAAGTATAAATATCGAATGTGCGGTCACTAGATATTCTCATGGCATAGGAATACAGCTAACAAAAACTCCATATATCAATTGCTAACTTCATCATTGACGATTTGTCTCTTAGCAAGATTATACAATTGGGTCAGTTCAGTAATACTGTCATTCCGACAATACACTCTCATAGTTGTGTGACTTATACAAACTTCATAATCAGGAAAACATGATCATCTAACAACAAGATAAGCCAGTCTTAGACACAAAACCAGGAACACTTTGTATTGTCAAATATCTATACACGTGCATCAGAGTTTTTCCTTTGAATATTCACTATTCAATTGCCAATGCAGTTATAGCATAAGGAAATACACATTAATAATAAACTTAGGGATAAATAATAACTTAATATTATTGTCTCCGGGGCATATCTCCAACAATAATCACATGCACAATCAAATATGTAAATTCAGTTATTTATTTCTACACATAAAGCTACGTGTATTGGGCCTCTTTATCTCTGTCTCTCTATGTAGGTGGTGGGTTTATGTGTGTTTGGGTGCGCTTGCATGTGTGAGCACCAGATGTCAAAACCGACATAATTTATTGAGTTAATTAAATCAGGAATATCTTGGTGGCTGTAAAAGGTATTGATAGATTATGATCCATCTTATTGTTCCATTTTTTGCAACAATTAGTGTATTCGCGTCTATGTCACATCTATAATTTTGATAAAAAATTGATACATGCTAGGAAGTATTTCTTAAATATGGTATCACGTTGCTAGTGATGAATTACCAACCAAAAGTCAGTTGTTACCCAGTCATTAAATATTACTTCGGCACCTTCAGGTGTTGCATTACAATACTTTGATGGTCGGATTTCATCTCTAACTCCTTGATAACATGTCACCTCTCCATCTGTGGACGTACACAAAAGTGTGCTACTTAATAACATATCAATTACTACCTAGTAATATTTCACCACTAATCTCGTCATCAGAATAATATAATTGTCCGTTAAATGACGATGAAGGAAAAGAAATGTATCTATCCATACTGAAGGCATCTTTTCTTCGTGGGATTCTAGAAATGAGGAATAGGAAAAATGAAAAACACTAATTTCATGTCCATTGGAATCCTACATGATTTTGTTAGACAAAGTTTTGTCGGTAGAACCATTGGAAATTTTGATGTATGGAAAATTTTCTATGAAATGTAGTGCAAAAGAGTTCTTGCAAAAAAATCCTCTGGGATTCAACTCACATACATTTTTTTCTAATGGTCTCATTTCTCAAATATCCTATGAAAAGGCCCTTAAAGGGATACATAATTTTCAAGCCCTTGTGCAAAATAGTGTGGAAACCAGTCACAAATTGTATTATGAGTTGAGAGGAAAAAATCTAGTTTTTTAATTGATAAATTTTAATGCAAGATGAGGTAAGTGATTTTTCTCTCTAAATTAGTCTTTCCACGTTGTAGGGGTGATATTTAGACAAAGATATTGGAAATGTGTCCATTAATTAGCATGCAAAGAGACACTTTTTCGATAAAGGGAGTTTTATTACTTAAATGAGTTTTAAGCATTACATCCGGCCTATACATAACGAAGATGCACACAGCCGTCACATGTTCTTAAGTGCGAAAAGTAAAAAGATGAATTACATATCATGATGAGAAATTGTAAAGACACCTATGATGGTAGAGGGCCGATCCGCAAATTATGCTGTCATCCATGTTAGGATAAATAGTCTCTCGCCGTGTCCTCCGATCTTGTACACAACTCCGTAAACAGGTCGCGATGCACCACATGTTGCAACGGAGACCATGAACAGAGTGTGGTGTAGCTGTACTCCTGTAGATAACCTGCATGAGAGAAGAATTTTTATCATCAAAAACCTTGTCATTTCTACACAGCCAAAACGACCAAATAACTGCAAGCGTTGTCACCCTATAAGTTGTTTGAACCTATGGTCCACACCATTGAGGCAGTTGCCAAAACTATTAGCAATGCTTCTTGGTGGGTATAATGTAGACCAATCTGGATGATTGACCATATAGAACTAGCAAATTTACACTCGAAGAATAAGTGCTTAATTGTCTCGTCCTTGTGACTGAAGACACACTTTTTACTCCCATGCCAATTGCATAGTGTTGCATCAATAGTTTATTCCCTAGAAAGTAACTCGATGTTTAATACCAAACATAGCGAAGAATATTTAGCGGTCTACTCCGTCTATAGCAACATGTAAAAGGTATAGATGATTTCTTGTTGTCCCCAACTCAACCAAATTAGGTGTTAATAACATCGTTAGTGAAAAAGTAATAATATAACTTGATGAGAATACTTAAAAGTGTTTTCGTATTTTCAGAATAATTATTTCTAAAATTAAAAGTACTACTAAATTGAAATAAAATGTGTTTATTGTATGAGAATATGCAGTTGGGTTCATGGGATCACTTGATCCTTCTCTCGAAAACATAGTTGTATAAAATAACAAGCATAGATATTAGAAAAAGCATCGTAGGTACGAGTGCAAGAGTTCTTGTTTGTCAAGTATGATAATATTTAATTATATGACCAACACGTCCTAATGTCAACTTACCCCGCGTCCATGCAAGTGTGAAGCTAATATATACTCCTCCTAATTAAGCACATGAAATCTACATTGTGTTGTAGTTTATGCACAAAGTACACATCATTATCTTAGGTTTCAAGGCCTCCTTTGATTCACAGGGTAGGAAAAACAAAGCAATAGGGATTGTGTAGGATTGATTTGCCCTGTCCAGTGGAATCCTATGGGCATAGGAACACACCGCAAGATATTTTTTTCCTTTAGGTCCGAGCTCACGTAAGATTTCTTATGAAAATACACTACGGAATTCCTACGGGAACTAGTGTTCCTGCAGGTTACAATCCTTTGAATGAAACGCTTTCGGAAGGAAAAAAATCCACGGGTTTCAAATCCTAAAAAATTCCTTAGCACTTCATGTGAATCAAAGGAGGCCTAAGTCATGAATTTGGGCATCTTTCACGCCTTTCAAGCAGTACATATCCCTTATTACCCCTAGTGAGGTGGTTGGAGAATGGTTCTAAGTGCTATTACTATAACTTTCACGGAGCTAATCACACCTGAAGAGAACGTAATATGACGACTAGAGGGGGTAAATAAGACTTCAACAAAAATAACTGTGAAACCAAATTTGAGATGATAATTAAAACATATAGCGAGCTAGATGAAGTGCAGCCAGCAAATAAGGGATAAATGTGCTGAATGGAGTAGAGATAAAATCAGCTGGACAATTTAACCAATGGAACATATCATGAAAACAGACATAGATGACTCACTGATCAACATGCATATATATATGTGTAAGCTTGGTGAAATTACTAGGGTAAGATTTGTGCATTCTGATAGGGAGAGAAACAAATTTAAGTACACTGCGAGAGGTAAATTATCATGGATCACAAGAACAAGGATAGAGAAATGATCGAGAGTGCTATGAACTGAAATACGAAGATATGGGGACGAGTACACCTGTTTTTCCCCCGTATTTCATGTTGTTGGCACAGCTCTACGTCTCTATTTGGAGGGGATATGCATGCATTCACTCTAATCCGCAAGTCCTTTTACTAGGAGTAACAAGCCCACGGTGACATGAGTGACATCAAGTAGGCTGGATAGTTTTTCCTTTTCTCATTCACACGTTTGAAGAGTCGCCACCAGCCCATATTAATCACGAGATCGGCCCATGGATAAGGCCTGCCGCATGGTACCTGACCAGGCGTTGACGCGTTGTCTTAACAGCTGCAAGCAGTTTAGTACCACATCGGCTAGCTAGCACAAATGGGAGCACCTCAAAAAAAAAAAAAAAAACCACATCGGCTAGCTAGCACAAATGGGAGCACCAGCGACCTTGTAGAGATAGCTTGGGGATTTGCAACCTGACGAGCGAGCGCGATCGCTCGAGCTGTCCGTGCACGCGACGAGGGCTATCCCACGTGCTCATCCCCATCACTTTCCTTCTTCTTCCATGTCCCCTTCATCTTCCTCATCCCCGACCGAGGGCAAGCGCCAGCCAGAGCCGCGGCCAATCCCCATACGATTCGCCGTCGACTCGTCGGGTCTGTCGTTGGTGCTCCGCGAGGTCTCCAGTCGTGCTCTGAACTCCTCGATTTGATGTTCTTCTTCGTCGTCCTCGTGTTTGTCCACGGCGAAGGCGAGCAGGGTGTCCGTCCTCGCGTCCTGTCCCTCCTATGGTGGTCTTCAGCAGCAGCAACAGCCTGCGCCAAGCCCGCGCGGATCCGATCGTGGCCGGCTAGAACAGAGACGCCCGTGGACCTCTACATCGACACCTACAACGGGAGAGGACGCGACTCCTCATCCTCGACCCCTACCGCGTGAAGGGAGGCGTTGCTCCTTGCGCGCCCGGCGCGAAGTGGAGACGCGGTTTCCACACGCGATGGAGAAGGCCAGGGGCGGCGACGCTGGTGTGGTCGAGGCCGGCGGGGGGCAGCGACGCCCATGTGGTCGAGGCCGGCGGCCGCCAGGAGAGGGAGAGAGGGACGGATCGAAGAGAGGGCGTCGAGAGGGTCCCAACGCTGGATTTTGTTGGGCTTTGGCCCATTTGATTGCGAGCGGAGAGAATTGCCAGGGTGACGTACGACGATGTTGGACGAAAGGTTTTGACCTAGTGCATGGGTTGGCAGACTAAGAAACAAAACTCTTCTTTTAGATAGGAGAGATGTTTAGATTACCTGCACCAAAAAAGTCCATTTTATTCACGACAAGAATGGTCAGTAACTGGTGGCTATGTGTGAAATATATGGTCCGGGTAAAAAACAGGAGAGAAATAACGCGTGACCGATGAAAAAGAATCAACGTGCGATAGACATGTCCTCTCTTTTTGTTTAGCCTAAAATTCAGACTCAGCACTTATATCGAGCACATGAAAGGCTTGCATGGCGTTATCTTGTATTTATCAGATATCAAGTTATGTAAACATGATTAAACATAATTCGCAGGTTTGCTCAAATTTAACCTCCAAAAAATATTGATAATTTTTTTTACCGCCGAATCATTTTAAGAAACTAATAGATCAGACAACATGTACACATTAATTAAGTGTTATGCACACATTTGCCAAAAAAAATTACTTGAATGTTTTTTTTTTCGAGATTGACGGGGGGGAAAAAAATCCCCACCGCTTGTTTCATTCATCGAAAGAGCCTGGCGGGCTATGTTCTTACAACAGAATATCAATTGTACAGGGGGATACAGGGGAAGAGAAAACAATGAAAATACATAAAAAACACAACTAGAAGGGGGAACAGCAAGAGCCCCCAAGAGACACAAGAGGTGAGGGGTGTAGTCAAGGGATCACAATGCCGAGACTCTGCAATCATTGCCTCACGCACCGCACCGGCATGCGACTCGAAACCCAGGCACAACTCAGGAGCACCACCATCATCATCGGAGTGTCAAGCCTAGCACCTGGCACTAACCTAGATAGGAAGCTCCGCCACGGAGATCGAAACGAAAGCAGGTGGGGGAGACATACATTGCATCGTCATCGAGCAAAGGTGAGCCGAGACGCCACCAAGAGCACGAAGCTACCACACCGCAACAGTGGCCACTGGAGGGTCTTGGACAAGCACATCCATATGATCAAGACCACGTGAAGGCTGGCCGAAGTGAGAGGAACACACCACCGTCGGCCCCAAGCTGGCCGAACCAACACCACCAAAACACAGCACCGCCAACTCCCGCAGTGACAAACGCCATACTTTTGGGTCTCCAAGATGACGCCTCCAAGGAGATTATGTTGTCGGGGGCACAACACCGTCATCCGATCCGGCAAGCCGAGTCCAAGATTTTCACCCGGAGACCACCCAAGTATTGTAGGCGCTGGAGCTCCACAGCGGCACCTCCTGCGAGGAAACGGTGTTGTAGACACCGCTGCCGCCGGCACGACAAAGTCTGTGCGGGGTTCTCACCCGGAGTTTAAGCACATCCCTACAAAAGAGGCCGTCGAACACCATCACCAACCGCTGCGGCCAACCATACCTCACGGAGAGCACACACGGCCACCACCAACACGAACGCCGAATGCTCCGAGACCGCCGGACGCAGAGCCAGCCACCATACCTCGCCAAGCACCATGCCGGCAGAGTTAGAGGAGCGCTGCCCGAGACCCAAAAACCACCATGGTTCCGGGTGCAGCCCTACAGCAGGCGCCGCCGCGCACCATGCGCACCACCGCACCGCTGCCAAGGAGAGGAACGGCCGCCCAAAGTGCCGATGAAGAAATGGGGCGCCCAGCCCATCGAGGCCCAGTCGAGCCCGAACGGGCCGCAGCCAGCGGAGCTCCACCAAGCCAAACCACCACCACTCGCCGAGCCCCCGCCGCCGCACGTCGCGCCGCCGCCGATTGAGCCCGCAGGAGACCGACCAGAGGAAGACGCGGCGTCGCCGCCGAGCCGCCGAATCCCGCTGAGCCCCGCCGCCAAGGGACCCAGGGAACCGCGAGGATGCGCCACGCCGCCGCCGTCGGCCGCGCAAGCTTCGCCCGGCGGCTTCCTCCGGCGGCGGCGCGGGCAGGGGATGGGTTTCTGGGAGCTTTTTAGCTGGGAGTGGGGAGCCTCCGGAGCCGCCCGAGCGGGGGCGACCCGGGAGGAGGGGGAAGGTGGAGGGGAGGGGCGGGAGGGAAAGGGGGGCGGCGGCGGGAGGGCCTGGCGGCGGCGGGCGGCTCGGGGCGGAACCCTCAAATTACTTGAATGTAAACACCAAGGATAATCTCATACTATTTTTTAACTTTGAGATCTATCCGAACATACAACAAAAATCACAGGAACAAATGCAGATTAAAAACAAAATCCTCTTGAATCATAAAGATGAGACTCCTCATATCGTCAAATATATAGTTTTCTTATTGAGATGTTCAATCAAACAATGAAGACCACATCATACGATTAACCAAACAAGATTCTAGCATGAATCTTAAACATGATAGTACCCATCATCTTATTGTCACATAGTGTCATGTGGTTTAGACATAACTTTCCCTTGTTTCGTGTCGATTTTATGAGGTACACAACCATATTTGTGCGATTTATAGGTGCATCAAGATCCGTGCTAGCTCATTTTTGTCTCTCTCTCTCTCTCTCTCTCAAACAACTTCTTCTTTTGAATCTCTTACAACCTTTGAAGCTGGAAGTTTGCATTTCACCAAAAAAGTTTGAGATAGAATACAGAAAAAATAGTTCAGGATTTTTAATACATATATAATATTGTTTGAATTTTAAATATTTGAAAATTTAAATTTATCAAAATATTCCGAACTATTTTCCCACATTCTATTCTAATGTTCTAAGTGTGAGAGTTCTAAGTGTCATGTGGTTTAGACACAACTTTCCCTTTTACCTCGGCACTTACATCGAGCCCAAGAAAGGCTTGCATGGGCTTTATAGTTTATATATATATATATATATATATATATATATATATATATATATATATATATCAGATATCAGGTTATGTAAACTTGAATAAACATAATTGGCAGGTTTGCTTAAATTTAACCTAAAAAATAAATAGGATACACATTTTACCTCTGGATCATTTTATGAAACTAATAGATCAGACAACCTATATGCATTAAGTGTTAAGCACACATTTGCCAAAAATTACTTTAATCTACGACCCACGTATACTATCGTATGATTTTGGGTTCACTTTGAAAACTATAGGAACATATACACACCAAAAATCACAGGAACAAATAAAGATTAAAAAAAATTCTCATGAATAGTAAAGATGAGACTTATCATATCGTCAAGTATATAGTTTTCTTATTGTAATGTTCGATCAAACAACGAAGACCACATCCTACGATTAAACAAACAAGATGCTAGCATGAATCTTAAACATGATAGTACCCATCATCTTATGTCACATAGTATCATGTGGTTTAGCCACAGCTATCCCTTGTTTAGTGTCGATTTCTGAGGTACACAAAACCCTATTTGCGCTATTTATAGGTGCATTAAGATCCGTGCTAGTGAGCTCCTTTTTTCTCTCTCTCAAACAACTTATCCACTTCGATTCTCTTACAACCTTTGAATCTGAAACTTTGCAGTTCACCAAAAAGTTTGAGATAGAGTACAGAAAAATAGTTCAGATTTTTATTACATATATATAATAATTTTTGTTGCGTTTTAAATATTTGAAATTCTCAAATTTCTCAAAACATTTCGAACTATTTCACCACATTCTATACTAATGTTTCAATGACATGCAAATTTTAAAATCTATATGTTGGATTATTTGAGAGATAAAAAAAGAAAATCTCAAAAAAGTGTGAGGGTTTTAAGTGTCATGTGGTTTAGACACAATTTTACCTTTTACCTCGGAACTTACATCGAGCCCAAGAAAGGCTTGCATGGGCCTTATTTTTTATATATATCAAAAAAATATCAGGTTATGTAAACTTGACTAAAATTTAATCTAAAAAAGAAATAGGATACACATTCTACCTCTAAATCATTGTAAGAAACTAATAGATCAGATAACCTATACGCATTAAGTGTTAAGCACACATTTGCCAAAAAAAAAATACTTGAATCTACACACCATGGATAATCTCGTATGACTTTGGGTTTCACTTTGAGATCTATCGGAACATATAGACAAAAAAATCACAGGAACAAATTTATATCAAAAAACAAAATTCTCATGAATCGTAAAGATGAGACTTATCATATCGTCAAATATATAGTTTTCTTAATTATATGTTCGATCAAAGAACAAAGACCACATCATACGATTAAACAAACAAGATGCTAGCTTAAACATGATAGTACCCATCACCTTATGTCACATAGAATCATGTGGTTTAGACAGAACTTTCCCTTCTTTAGTGTCGAGTTCTGAGGTACACAATCCTATTTGCGCTATTTATAGGTGCACCAAGATCCGTGCTAGCTAGATCCTTTTTTCGCTCTCTCAAACAACTTCTCCTTTCTGATTCTATTACAACCTTTGAATCTGAAACTTTGCCGTTCACTAAAAAGTTTGAGATAGAATTTGGGGAAAATAGTTCAGGATTTTTATTACAGATATGTACTGATCTTGTATTGAATTTAAATTATTTGAAATTTAAATTTCTCAAAATATACTGAATTTGTTTCCACATTATATTCTAATGTTTCAGTGACCTACAAAGTTAGAATCTGTATGTTGTATTATTTGAGAGATAAGAAAAGAAAATCTCAAAACAGTCTGAGTGTATTAAGTGTCATGTGGTTTAGACACAACTTACCCTTTTTTCTCGGCACTTACAACGAGCCCAAGAAAGGCTTGCATGGGCCTTATTTTGTATATATCAGATATGAGGTTATGTAAACCTGATTAAAAATAATTGGCAGGTTTTCCCAAATTTAACCTAAAAAATAAATAGGCCACACATTATACCTCTGAATCATTTTAAGAAACTAATAGATCAGACTACCTGTATGCATTAAGTGTTAAGTACACATTTGCCAAAGATTACTTGAGTGTAAACTCCATGGATGATCTCATATGATTTTTTTCACTCTGAGATCTATCGGAAAATATACACAACAAAATCACAGGAACAAATACTGATTAAAAAAACAAATTCTCTTGAATCGTAACGATGAGACTCATCATATCGTCAAATATATATTTTTCTTATTGAGATGTTTGATCAACCAACGAACACCACATCATATGATTAAACAAACAAGATGCTAGCATGAATCTTAAACATGATAGTACCCATCATCTTATTGTCACATAGTGTGATGTGGTTTAGACACAACTTTCCCTTGTTTAGTGTCAATTTTTTGAGGTAAGTTCAGTGGTAAAACTGTGATTCGTTCTATTAATAACTAAATTTGACACAACCCTATTTGTGCTATTTATACGTGCATCAAGATCAGTGCTAGCACCTTTTTTTCTTTCTCTCAACCAACTTCTTTTATTGACTCTCTTACAACATTTGAATATTAAACTTTTCACTTCACTAATAATTTGAGAAAGAATATAGAAAAGATAGTTCGGGATTTTTATTACATATATATAATATTTTTTATTGGATTTTAAATATTTGAAAATTTCAAATTCTCACAATATTCCATACTATTTAACCCACATTCTAATTATAATGTTTCAGTGACCTGCAGAGTTAGAAATCTATATGCTGTATTATTTGAGACGTAAGAAGAGAAAAGTTCGAAAAATATGGGGTTTTAAGTGTCATGTGGTTTAGACAAAACTTCCCTTTTATCTTTAGATGGATCTAACATGACTAGCTAGCCAACATACTAATCAGACGCCCAAGGTCAGGTCCATGGCACTCGCCGAGCCATCCACCTCCTCTCGTGCGCCTTCTTTCACCTGCGGCTCCCAGGCGTTGTTCGACGACTCTGGCACGTTGTCGTTGAGAATTGAGATATATAGTTTTCCTCTTGTTTTCATCCTCCCATCATCATATCGTCACATGTATAGTTTTCTTCTTGAGATGAATATCGAACAACGAAGACCACCATATACGATTAACCAAACAAGATGCTAGCATGAATCTTAAACATTGTAGTACCCATCATCTTATTGTCACATAGTTTTTTCCTTGCTAGCTGCTAGTAGCTAGCCATCGTACTGATCAGAGACCCAAGGTCAGGTCCAAGGCGCTCACCGAGCCGTCGGCCTCCTTCTCTGTGCCATCGTTCACCTGCGGCTCCGCGGCGGCTTTGTTGGACGGCTCCGGCACGTTGTCCTTCAAGGCGACGGCCGGCGGCGCCCTTACCAGGACGAGTAAGTCTATCTCCACCGGGCGTTAACCTCCCAGGCGGTATTCCTCCCTGAAGGCAGGGTTGGGAGCACGCAGCCACGACAAAATTATTGGACAGGGTGACGGAGTTGGGCCTTTTTTTTTTTCCTGTACATGAGCACGAACTTCATTTTCAGTACTGCAAGGCCAGCTAACTACCATACTCTGAGGCACGTGAGACAATGTCTGGATATTGAGTGTCCGAAACACAACTATCAATCCTGCTAGCAGAGAAGCACGCTTAGCACAAACACGTTGAATAATTCTTGAGTACAGGACACGTTGAATAATTCTTGAGTACAGAACGAACCTATTTCCCTGCCTCTTCTAGTGTCTATCCCATGTCATCTCTCACTACTGTATCTGAAACCAGGTAGAGAGATGGGAATTATGGGATACCATGGAGAGCAGGCAAAGTATATGGTTTGCGATGAAATTTGCATGAACAGATTTGGTACCATGGGTTTGATGGGCATCCACCACGACCATCAGATGAACGAGCGAAAACAAAACAAAAACACCAAAGCCTAGTTCTGCTCTTGCATATCGGCAATCATTTGTGCCAGAGTAGGATATGCGCCATATGGGTTACCGGGCAGTAGAGATACTCAGCCATTAGATAGCGGCGCTCCGGCTACACACAGTCGAGTTGTGTCCAGGCGTTTGCTCGCGGGTGAAGGTGGGTATTCGGTGCTCTGGGAGCGGGACGCGGCAGAGATGGCCATGAATGGTTCGATCATGGATCAAAGGGGGGAGGCATGTCGGTGCGTCATAGATGACACTTCGTTGGATGTTGCTCCCCTTGGTAGCTATGGAGATGGTGGACACTGGAGGCGGTCCAAGCGGTATCTCACTCTACTTCGTGTGTAGTCTTTTTGTAGCGATGACGATGAAACAGGAGAAACAACGTGTGACAGATAAAAAATTATCAACGTGCGATAGACATGCATCTCCCCTTTTGTTTAGCCTAAAATTCAAACTCAGCAACTTACATTTAGCCGAAGAAAGGCATAGCTCCTTTTTTTCTCTCTCTCTCTCAAACAACTTCTCTTTTATTAATCTCTTACAACCTTTGAATGTAAAACTTTGTAGTTCGCAAAAAAATTAAGATAGAATATGGGAAAATAAGTTCGGCATTTTTTATTAAGTATATATAATGAATTTTTATTGAATTTTAAATATTTTGAAACTTCAAATTTCTCCAAATATTTCGAATAATTTTTCCCACATTCTAATTCTAAGGTTTCAGTGACCTGCAAAAAATTATAAATATATGTGTCGTATTATTTTAGAGATAAAAAAGGTCAAAAAAGTGTTGGGGTGTTGTAAGTGTCATAGACACAACTTCCTTTTTTTCCTTGAGATGGATCTAACACAACTAACAAGCCAGCGCACTGATAAGAGTCCCAAGGTCAGGTCCATGGCGATCGTCGAGCCATCAACCTCCTCTCGTGCGTCATCGTTCACCGCTCCGGGGAATCGCTGGCTCCGGCTCGTTATCCTTCAAGACGACAGCCGGTAGCGCGTGCATCTTGTATATCAGATATCACTATACTAAAACGAGATTAAACATAGCTGGATCCAAATTTTACCGTTGAATCATTTTAGAAAGTAATACATTAGATGTCAAGTACGCTTTAATACTTAATGTAAGCACGTACTTGCCATATCCCGTATGATTTTTTCACTTTGGGATCTATCGGAACATCTAATAAATTACAGTATCAATGTCGATTACACAAACTAAAATCTCATGAATCTTAAGGGTGTGTTTGGTTCAGATTTTCCTGCCAGATTCACGTTCTGAAAGCCAGAATCTGAACCAAACGTGTTCGGACGTGAACGCAGATTCCTGAACGCAGCTGATTCTCGACGTGCAAAACGAAAGCTGGCCAACACCCAGATTTCACTGCGTTGCGTTCACGGGAAGCGAAGGAAATTACGCGCGATGCCATTCCGAAGTGAAAAATGCACGGTTCGATATTTCCTTCTCTCCTCAAACGCGAACAGCTCCTCTCTTCCGTTTCTTTCCCCATCGCTCGCATCAGGCAGAGGACGCGGCTAGGGTTCCGCCTCACGCCCAACTCCGGCGGCTGGAGGGAGCGCGCCGGACGGAAATCGCGCCGTGCCTTCGTTCCCAGCACATTCCTCCTCTCCCCCGCCCCCAGCCCCGCGAGAAGACAGGCGCCAGCACCTCCTCGCCCACCGTCGCCGCCAGCATCCCTATCCGTCGCGCCGCCTCTTCCAGGAACGCGCTCGCTGCCGGACGGATGGAAAAAGATGCTCGCTTCCAGCACCTCCTCGCCCGCCGGCCGCCGCCACCATCCCTTCCCGTCTCTACTTGATTTCATCTTCCTCCCCCCTCCTATCCCCTGTCCCCTATTGCTTCTTGTGTTTTCAGATTTTTGTTACGATTGGTCAACATGATTATTGATCTGTGCAGTGTGCATTGGTTTACATGATTATTGTGTTTAGAACATGGTTTTGAGAGTTTGCTTGAAAGGTGTTTGTGAAAATGCTTGTAGTAAGAAGAATGCATTTTGTATAAAATATTAAGGACTAATAATTTTCTTCCCAAAATGTCATTTGCATGTCTATTAGTGTACAAAACGTGGTTCTACAATCAGCTAGCATATAAATAATTTCTTGGGGACTCAAGGGCGTTATAGACATTTCCCATCAAATCCACAGTTGGCAGTTGCTCCAACCAAACAACTTCCAGATTTTCCACAGTTGATTCCTCACAGCTGATTTTCCACAGCCGATTCCTCACAGCTGATTTTCAGGAATCTACAGCTCAACCAAACACACCCTAAAAATGAGGCTCATTATCGTCACATATATAGTATTTCGACTGATATGATCTATCAAACAAAGAAGACCACAATATACGATTAAACAGACAAGACACAAGCATGAATCTTAAACATGATAATACCCAACATCTTATTGTCACATAGTTTTTTTTCCTTTAGATGGATCTAATACGAGTAGCTAACCAGCGTACTGATCAGAGGCCCAAAGTCATGTCCAAGGCGCTCTCTCTCAAACAACTTCTCTTTTATTAATCTCTTACAATCTTTGAATCTAAAACTTTGTAGTTCGCTAAAAAAAATTGAGATAGAATATGGGAAAATAATTTCGAGATTTTTTACATATATATAATGAATTTTTAATATTTTGAAACTTCAAATTCTCCAAAAATTTCAAATAATTTTTCCCACATTCTAATTCTAAGGTTTCAGTGACCTGCAAAATTACATATCTATATCTATGTGTCAAATTATTTTAGAGATAAAAAAGGTCAAAAAAGTGTTGGGGTATTGTAAGTGTCATAGACACAACTTCCCCTTTTTCCTTAAGATGGATCGAACACAACTAACAAGCCAGCGCACTGATCAGAGTCCCAAGGTCAGGTCCATGGCGCTAGCCGAGCCATCGACCTCCTCTCGTGCGTCGTCATTTACCGCTCCGGGGAACCGCTGGCTCCGGCTCGTTATCCTTCAAGACGACGGCCGGCAGCGCGTGCATCTTGTATCAGATATAAAGTTACAAAAACAAGATTAAACATAGCTGGTTCCAAATTTTACCGTTGAATCATTTTAGAAAGTAATCCAAGATGTCAAGTACGCTTTATTACTTCATGTAAGCACGTACTTGCCATATCCCATATGTTTTTTTCATTTGGGATCTATCGGAACATCTAATAAAAATTACAGTATCAATGCCGATTACACAAACTAAAATCTCATGAATCTTAAAAATGAGGCTCGTTATCGTCACATATATAGTATTTCGACTAATATGATTTATCAAACAAAGAAGACCACAATATACGATTAAACAGACAAGACGCAAAGCATGAATCTTAAACATGATAATACCCATCACCTTATTGTCACATAGTTTTTTCCTTGAGATGGATCTAACACAAGTAGCTAACCAGCGTACTGATCAGACGCCCAAAATCAGGTCCAAGGCGCTCTCTCAAACAACTTCTCTTTTATTAATCTCTTACAACCTTTGAATCTAAAAACTTTGAAGTTCACTAAAAAAAATTGAGATAGAATATGGAAAATAAGTTCAAGATTTTTTATTACGTACATATAATGAATTTTTATTGAATTTTAAATATTTTGAAACTTCAAATTTATCCAAATATTTCGAACAATTTTTCCCACATTCTAATTCTAAGGTTTCAGTGACCTGCAAAATTACAAATCTATGTGTCATATTATTTTAGAGATAAAAAAGGTCAAAAAAAAATTGTTGGGGTCTTGTAAGTGTCATAGACACAACTTCCCCTTTTTTCCTTGAGATGGATCTAACAAAACTAACAAGCCAGCACACTGATCTGTGTCCCAAGGTCAGGTCCATGGCGCTCGCCTAGCCATCGACCACCTCTCGTGCGCCGTCGTTCATCGTTTTGGGGAACCGCTGGCTCTGGCTCGTTATCCTTCAAGACGATGGCCGGCAGCACGTGCATCTTGTATCAGATATCAAGTTACAAAAACGAGATTAAACATAGCTGGATCCAAATTTTACGGTTGAATCATTTTATAAGTAATACATTAGATGTCAAGTACGCTTTAAGACTTAATGTAAGCACGTACTTGCCATATACAATATGATTTTTTCACTTTGGGATTTATCGGAACATCTAATAAAATTACAGCATCAATGCCGATTACACAAACTAAAATCTCATGAATCTTAAAAATGAGGCTCATTATCATCACATATATAGTATTTCAACTGAGATGTTCTATCAAACAAAGAAGACCACAATATACGATTAAACAGACAAGACGCAAGCATGAATCTTAAACATGATAATACCCATCATCTTGCTGCCACATAGTTTTTTCCTTGAGATGGATCTAACACAAATTAATAACCATCGTACTGATTAGACGCCCAAAGTCTGGTCCAAGGCGCACACTCTCAAAAAACTTCTCTTTTATTAATATCATACAACCTTTGAATCTAATACTTTGTAGTTCGCTAAAACAATTGAGATAGAATATGGGAAAATAAGTTCGGGATTTTTTATTACGTATACATAATAAATTTTTATTGAATTTTCAATATTTAGGAAACTTCAAATTTCTCAACATATTTCGAACAATTTTTCCCACATTCTAATTCTAAGATTTCAGTGACCTGCAAAATTACAAATCTATGTGACGTATTATTTTAAGATAAAAAAGGTCAAAAAAAAGTGTTGGGGTGTTGTAAGTGTCATAGACACAACTTCCCCTTTTTCCTTGAGATGGATCTAACACAACTAACAAGCCAGCGCACTGATCAGATGCCCAAGGTCAGGTCCATGGCGCTCGCCGAACCATCGACCTCCTCTCGTGCGCCGTCGTTCACCGCTCCCGCTCCGGGGAACCTCTTGCTCCGGCTCGTTATCCTTCAAGACGACGGCTGGCAGCGCATGCATCTTGTATCAGATATCAAGTTACAAAAACAAGATTAAACATAGCTGGATCAAATTTTACCGTTGAATCATGTCAGAAAGTAATACATTAGATGTCAAGTACGCTTTGAGACTTAATGTAAGCACGTACTTGCCATATCCCGTATGATTTTTTCACTTTGGGATCTATCGGAACATCTAATAAAAAACTACAGTATCAATGTCGATTACACAAACTAAAATCTCATGAATCTTAAAAATGAGGCTCATTATCATCACATATATAGTATTTTGACTGAGATGTTCTATCAAAAAAAGAAGACACAATATACGATTAAACAGACAAGACGCAAGCATGAATCTTAAACATGATAATACCCATAATCTTATTGCCACATAGTTTTTTCCTTGAGATAGATCTAACACGAGTTAATAACCATCATACTGATCAGACGCCCAAAGTCAGGTCCAAGGCGCTCTCTCTCAAACAACTTCTCTTTTATTAATCTCTTACAACCTTTGAATCAAAAACTTTGTAGTTTGCTAAAAAATTGAGATAGAATATGGGAAAATAAGTTCGGGATTTTTTATTACGTATACATAATAAATTTTATTGAATTTTAAATATTTTGGAAACTTCAAATTTCTCCAAATATTTCGAACAATTTTTCCCACATTCTAATTCTAAGGTTTCAGTGACCTCCAAAATTACAAATCTATGTGTCGTATTATTTTAGTGATATCGTAAGTGTCATAGACACAACTTCCCCTTTTTCCTTGAGATGGATCTAAAACAACTAACAAGCCAGCGCACTGATCAGAGGCCCAAGATCAGGTCCATGGCGCTCACCGAGCCATCGACCTCCTCTCGTGCGCCGTCGTTCACCGCTCCGGGGAACCGCTGGCTCTGGCTCGTTATCCTTCGAGACGACGGCCGGCAGCGCGTGCATCTTGTATCAGATATCAAGTTACAAAAACGAGATTAAACATAGCAGGATCCAAATTTTACCGTTGACTAATTTTAGAAAGTAATACATTAGATGTCAAGTACGCTTTAAGACTTAATGTAAGCACGTACTTGCCATATCCCGTATTATTTTTTCACTTTGGGATCTATCGGAAGATCTAATAAAAAATTACAGTATCAATGCCGATTACACAAACTAAAATCTCATGAATCTTAAAAATGAGGCTCATTATCGTCACATATTTTGACTTAGATGATCTATCAAACAAAGAAGACCACAATATACAATTAAACAGACAAGACGCAAGCATGAATCTTAAACATGATAATACTCATCATCTTATGGTCACATAGTCTTTTCCCTTGAGATGGATCTAACAGGAGTAGCTAACCGGTCGTACCGATCAGATGCCCAAATCAGGTCCACGGCGCTCTCTCTCAAACAACTTTTCTTTTATTGATCTCTTACAACCTTTGAATCTAAAACTTTGTAGTTCCCTATAAAATTGAGATAGAATATGGGAAAATAAATTCTGGATTTTTTATTACGCATATATTATGATTTTTTATTTAAATTTAAATATTTTAAAACTTCAAATTTCTCCAAATATTTCGAACAATTTTTCCCACATTCTAATTCTAAGGTTTCTGTAACCTGGAAAATTTAAAATCTATGTGTCATATTATTGTAGAGATAAAAAAGGTCAAAAAAGTGTTGGGGTGTTGTAAGTGTCATAGACACAATTTCCTCTTTTTCCTTTAGATGGATCTAACACCACTAACAAGAGCGCACTAATCAGAGGCCCAAGGTCAGGTCCATTGCGCTCACCCAGCCATCGACCTCCTCTCGTGCGCCGTCGTTCATCGTTCCGGGGAACCGCTGGCTCCAGCTTGTTATCCTTCAAGACGACGGCCGGCTGCGCGTGCATCTTGTATCAGATATCAAGTTACAAAAATGAGATTAAACATAGCTGAATCCAAATTTTACCGTTGAATAATTTTAGAAAGTAATACATTAGATGTCAAGTACGCTTTAAGACTTAATGTAAGCACGTACTTGCCATATACCATATGATTTTTTCACTTTGGGATCTATCGGAACATCTAATAAAAATTACAGTATCAATGCCGATTACACAAACTAAAATATCATGAATCATAAAAATGAGGCTCATCATCGTCACATATATAGTATTTCGAGAGATGATCAATCAAACAAAGAAGACCACAATATACGATTAAACAGACAAGACACAAGCATGAATCTTAAACATGATAATACCCATCATCTTATTGCCACATAGTTTTTTCCTTGAGATGGATCTAACACGAGTTAATAACCAACGTACTAATCAGACGCCCAAAGTCAGGTCCAAGGCGCTCTCTCTCAAACAACTTCTCTTTTATTAATCTCTTACAATCTTTGAATCTAAAACTTTGTAGTTCGCTAAAATAAATGACATAGAATATGGGAAAATAAGTTCGTGATTTTTTATTACGTATACATAATAAATTTTTATTGAATTTTAAATATTTAGGAAACTTCAAATTTCTCACCATATTTCGAACAATTTTTCCCACATTCTAATTCTAAGATTTCAGTGACCTGCAAAATTACATATCTATGTGTCGTATTATTTTAAGATAAAAAAGGTCAAAAAAAAGTGTTGGGGTGTTGTAAGTGTCATAGACACAACTTCCCCTTTTTCCTTGAGATGGATCTAACACAACTAACAAGCCACGCACTGATCAGATGCCCAAGGTCAGGTCCATGGCGCTCGCCGAACCATCGACCTCCTCTCGTGCTCCGTCGTTCACCGCTCCGGGAACCGCTTGCTCCGGCACGTTATCCTTCAAGACGACGGCCGGCAGCGCATGCATCTTGTATCAGATATCAAGTTACAAAAACAAGATTACACATAGCTGGATCCAAATTTTACCGGTGAATCATTCCAGAAAGTAATACATTAGATGTCAAGTACGCTTTGAGAACGCTTTGAGACTTAATGCAAGCACGTACTTCCCATATCCCGTATGATTTTTTCACTTTGGGATCTATCGAACATCTAATAAAAAACTACAGTATCAATGTCGATTACACAACTAAAATCTCATGAATCTTAAAAATGAGGCTCATTATCATCACATATATAGTATTTTGACTGATTTGATCTATCAAAAAAAGAAGAGCACAATATACGATTAAACAGACAAGACGCAAGCATGAATTTTAAACATGATAATACCCATAATCTTATTGCCACATAGTTTTTTCCTTGAGATAGATCTAACACGAGTTAATAACCATCATACTGATCAGACGCCCAAAGTCAGGTCCAAGGCGCTCTCTCTCAAACAACTTCTCTTTTATTAATCTCTTACAACCTTTGAATCAAAAACTTTGTAGTTTGCTAAAAAATTGAGATAGAATATGGGAAAATAAGTTCGGGATTTTTTATTACGTATACATAATAAATTTTATTGAATTTTAAATATTTTGGAAACTTCAAATTTCCCCAAATATTTCGAACAATTTTTCCCACATTCTAATTCTAAGGTTTCAGTGACCTGCAAAATTACAAATCTATGTGTCCTATTATTTTAGTGATATCGTAAGTGTCATAGACACAACTTCCCCTTTTTCCTTGAGATGGATCTAACACAACTAACAAGCCAGCGCACTGATCAGGGGCCCAAGATCAGGTCCATGGCGCTCGCCGAGCCATCGACCTCCTCTCGTGCGCCGTCGTTGGCTCGTTATCCTTCGAGACGACGGCCGGCAGCGCGTGCATCTTTATCAGATATCAAGTTACAAAAACGAGATTAAACATAGCAGGATCCAAATTTTACCGTTGACTAATTTTAGAAAGTAATACATTAGATGTCAAGTACGCTTTAAGACTTAATTTAAGCACGTACTTGCCATATCCCGTATGATTTTTTCACTTTGGGATCTATCGAACATCTAATAAAAAATTACAGTATCAATGCCGATTACACAAACTAAAATCTCATGAATCTTAAAAATGAGGCTCATTATCGTCACATATTTTGACTTAGATGATCTATCAAACAAAGAAGACCACAATATACAATTAAACAGACAAGACACAAGCATGAATCTTAAACATGATAATACTCATCATCTTATGGTCACATAGTCTTTTCCCTTGAGATGGATCTAACAGGAGTAGCTAACCGGTCGTACCGATCAGATGCCCCAAATCAGGTCCACGGCGCTCTCTCTCAAACAACTTCTCTTTTATTGATCTCTTACAACCTTTGAATCTAAAACTTTTTAGTTCCCTAAAAAATTGAGATAGAATATGGGAAAATAAATTCTGGATTTTTTATTACGCATATATTATGAATTTTTATTTAATTTTAAATATTTTAATACTTCAAATTTCTCCAAATATTTCGAACAATTTTTCCCACATTCTAATTCTAAGGTTTCTGTAACCTGGAAAATTTAAAATCTGTGTGTCGTATTATTGTAGAGATAAAAAAGGTCAAAAAAGTGTTGGGGTGTTGTAAGTGTCATAGACACAATTTCCTCTTTTTCCTTTAGATGGATCTAACACCACTAACAAGTGAGCGCACTAATCAGAGGCCCAAGGTCAGGTCCATTGCGCTCACCCAGCCATCGACCTCCTCTCGTGCGCCGTCGTCCATCGTTCCGGGGAACCGCTGGCTCCAGCTTGTTATCCTTCAAGACGACGGCCGGCTGCGCATGCATCTTGTATCAGATATCAAGTTACAAAAATGAGATTAAACATAGCTGAATCCAAATTTTACCGTTGAATAATTTTAGAAAGTAATACATTAGATGTCAAGTACGCTTTAAGACTTAATGTAAGCACGTACTTGCCATATACCATATGATTTTTTCACTTTGGGATCTATCGGAACATCTAATAAAAATTACAGAATCAATGCCGATTACACAAACTAAAATCTCATGAATCATAAAATGAGGCTCATCATCGTCTCATATATAGTATTTCGAGAGATGATCAATCAAACAAAGAAGACCACAATATACGATTAAACAGACAAGACGCAAGCATGAGTCTTAAACATGATAATACCCATCATCTTATTGCCACATAGTTTTTTCCTTGAGATGGATCTAACACGAGTTAATAACCATCGTACTGATCAGACGCCAAAGTCAGGTCCAAGGCGCTCTCTCTCAAACAACTTCTCTTTTATTAATCTCTTACAATCTTTGAATCTAAAACTTTGTAGTTCGCTAAAAAAATTGACATAGAATATGTGAAAATAAGTTCGTGATTTTTTATTACGTACACATAATAAATTTTTATTGAATTTTAAATATTTTGAAACTTCAAATTTCTCCAAATATTTCGAACAATTTTTCCCACATTCTAATTCTAAGGTTTCAGTGACCTGCAAAATTACAAATCTATGTATCGTATTATTTTAGAGATAAAAAAGGTCAAAAAAAAGTGTTGGGTGTTATAAGTGTCATAGACACAACTTCCCCTTTTTCCTTGAGATGGATCTAACACAACTAACAAGCCAGCGCACTGATCAGAGGCCCAAGGTCAGGTCCATGGCGCTCGCCGAGCCATCGACCTCCTCTCGTGCGCCGTCATTCACCTCTCCGGGGAGCCGCTGGCACTGGCTCCTTATCCTTCAAGACGATGGCCGGCAGCGCATGCATCTTGTATCAGATATCAAGTTACAAAAACGAGATTGAACATAGCAGGATCCAAATTTTACCGTTGAATCATTTTAGAAAGTAATACATTAGATGTCAAGTACGCTCTAAGACTTAATGTAAGCACGTACTTGCCATATCCCGTATGACTTTTTCACTTTGGGATCTATCAAAACATCTAATAAAAAATTAAAGTATCAATGCCGATTACACAAACTAAAATCTCATGAATCTTAAAAATGAGCTCGATTGAGATGATCTACCAAACAAAGAAGACCACAATATACGATTAAACAAACAAGACGCAAGCATGAATCTTAAACATAATAATACTCATCATCTTATGGTCACATAGTTTTTTCCTTGAGATGGATCTAACAGGAGTAGCTAACCAGCGTACTGATCAGATGCCTCAAATTAGGTCCGAGGCGCTCTTACAACGTTTGAATCTAAAACTTTGTACTTCCCTAAATAAATTCAGATAGAATATGGGAAAATAAGTTCCTGATTTTTTATTACGCATATATTATGATTTTTTTATTGAATTTTAGATATTTTAAAACTTTAAATTTCTCCAAATATTTCGAGCAATTTTTCCCACATTCTAATTCTAAGATTTCAGTGACCTGCAAAATTTAAAATCTATGTGTCGTATTATTGTAGAGATAAAAAAGGTCAAAAAAAGTGTTGGGGTGTTGTAAGTGTCATAGACTTAACTTCCACTTTTTCCTTGAGATGGATCTAACACAACTAACAAGCCAGCGCGCTTATCAGAGGCCCAAGGTCAGTTCCATGACACTCGCCGAGCCATCAACTTCCTCCCGTGCGCCGTCGTTCACCGCTCCGGGGAACCGCTGGCTCCGGCTCATTATCCTTCAAGACGATGGCCGGCAGCGCGTGCATCTTGTATATCAGATATCAAGTTACGAAAACGAGATTAAAAATAGCTGGATCCAAATTTTACTATTGAATCATTTTAGAAAGTAGTACGTTAGATGTCAAGTATGTTTTAAGACTTAATGTAAGCACGTATTTGCCATATCCCGTATGATTTTTTCACTTTGGGATCTATCGGAATATCTAACAAAAATTACAGTATCAATGCCATTTAAACAAAATAAAATCTCATAAATCTTAAAAATGAGGCTCATTATCGTCACATATATAGTACTCCTATTTCGATTGAGATGATCTATCGAACAAAGAATACCACAGCTTACGTTTAAACAGACAAGACGCAAGTATGAATCTTAAACATGATAATACCCATCATCTTATTGTCACATAGTTTTTTCCTTGAGATGGATCTAACACGAGTAGATAACCAGCGTACTGATTAGACGCCCAACGTCAGGTCCAAGGCACTCACATAGCCGTCGGCCTCCTCCCCCCGTGCCATCGTCACCTCCGGCTCATCATCGGCGTTGTAGGAGGGCTCCGGTGCGATGTCGTTCACCATATCGAGGGCTGCGGTGACGCCCTTAGTGGGCCGAGGAAGTCTATCTCCACCGGGTGTTGGCCGCCCCGGCGATACTCCTCCCTGAAAGGTCGGGTTGGGAGCACGCAGCCACGACAAAAATTATTGGATGGGGTGTCGGAGGTGGGTGTTTTATTTGTACAAGAGCACAGTGTTTTGGACACTCATATGGATAATTGGATAATGATTGTCCAAAACACAACTATCAATCCTACTAGCAGAGAAAGCGTATTTAGGACAGACACGTGACGTGATAACGTGGGCACCAACACGTTAGCCTCTGGTTTTATAAGAAGAATGAAACAAATAAAACCAAGGCTAGTTCTGCTCTTCCATATCGGCAATTATTTGTGCCAGAGTAGGATACTAGGATACGTGCCATATGGATTACCGGGCAATAGAGATACTGAGCCATGAGGTAGGGGCACTCCGGCCATGTGGATGGTGGGGTGTCACTTGACTGGCGTGCTATGGAGATGGCTCACAAGGGCCCGTTTTTACAGGACAAGGCCAAAAGGTTTTTTTTTTCTGAATACACAAAATTCATTTTATTGTTGGGTCATGCAAAACCGTGCATGAGACTTTCATCTCGTCGGACCTTGGAGGCGGTCGAAGCAGTATCTCACTCTACTTCGTGTGTGGTCTTTTTGTGGTGATGAAGCTGCAAGGAATTGCATTGTGTCGAGGGCATGTAGAGGACGTTTCAACAAGTGAATTTAGATGAAAACATCATGGTGGTCACTCCTGGCATCATCCTCTTCCCTTCACTCAAGTTGATATTCGTTGTGATCATAATGATCGTCCCGGAGTCGGTGCATGATCCAGATGAGTTTCGGTGGTCGCCTAATGATGAATATCTATCTCCCAAGGGTAGCGGAGAAAGCTCTTCGAAGATCCCCCACTAAGACAAGACGGTGACTTGAAACACAGCTTCATATCCCTAGGTGAAAACATGTCATATGGTAGTCTCTGGTCTTACATGATAACGGCAAACTCTTGCTGCCTCTTTCTTCAAGATGTTATATTTCTGCCGATGCTCTGGGTAGGATCCCAGCATCAAGGATAATAATTCTGGCCCAAGCCTTCGCAGGCTGGACACTGGACTCAATGACGTGGAGGTGGGTGTGTGCAGTTTATTATGTATGCATTTGATATGGAAAATAGCATCTTAGTCATATGTGTTAATTTATCACATTTTTCCATGAGTCTACATATTTTGTGAAGGCAGCAACAGATACAAAAACGGTGCACACCATTCGGCAAGTAAGGAACACAGAGAATCCATTACCACGTCTTAGATCCATCATAGTCACAACTTTGTACTCCTTCATTCTAATTTATCATCGACACGGTTGTAAGACGGTTCAATCATTCATCTTCAGTTGAACCTTATTATGAATTGTTTGTTCACGACGTGTTTGGTGGGTAACGAGTATTTCTCGACGGGCTAGAGGTGTAGGCAATGTCTATCAGTCTATGGCGAGAAGAGTGCGATTGAATATTTATCTTTCTATTTATATGTTGTTGTCCTCGTGTCTTCCGGTATACATAGACTAATGGTACTAGATGATAAAAGGAAGGTTGAAGAATGGAAAAAGGCGTGAGACAAGAAAGAGTTGAGGGACGGACCCTAAAGCCCAGTGCAATAGGTGAGAAAGGCCCAACTGAAACTAGACGTTGGGGACCCGAAAAGCTACTCCATCCAGTGGTTATCACAACAGTAATTTTGGTGTTGTACGGGAATCGACAAATCTATATCTCTTATAAAGTAAAACCCCACTAAGTTCATTTATGAATTTTCTATTTTCGCATGCAGCCTATCCACATCACCACATATTCACAAACATCCGATCGTAACCAATTGTCTGTCTCCATCCTCACATCCTCAGCCTGGCCCGTAAACATCAGCAGCCCCCGTTTCTCTATAATAAAGTGGCGTTCCGATTCCTTGAGTCATATACTACAATCCGTTCCATGTTGTTTTCTTCGTCCTACAAAAACGGCACCAGATGACATGCAGCCCATTCCTCATGGTAGGGCCTAGGATGATTAATTCCTCATGGTAGCAGCCACAAACAGCCCATATACAGACCGGTCCAAGCAGCCCATATATATGCAGCCTCCTTCCCATCCTATTTCTTCTGCTCCTTTCCGAAGAAACTGCTCGACTGATTGCTCGCATTCGTTTCCTCTCGCACATCTCCGGCGCATAACCTCTTCCCGGGCGGGATGCCCAAAACGACTCCTTACGGCGCTGCCATGTCTTCCTCCTGCGAGAGCTTTTGGATGCCGCCGCCACCATCACAAGCTCCTCTAGGAACGCCACCATGGGTGATTCATGCCGCCTCCATCGGATCCCCGCCACTGCCCTGATACGATGAGATTCACTACCGTTGTGGACTTTCCTAGCGGTAAGCATGAGGTAAGGAGGTGGATCCCGGTTAGACCTACAAGTTTTTCTGGCGGTAAACATGAGGTCCCAGCCTGAGTATGCTATGACAGTGTGTGCGTGGCTGCGTGCAATGTCCTTCCACATCTGCAGCCTTCTCCATCTATATTCTTTGATCATTTGTTGTATTGTTCAACAAGGTGTGAGCTGATACATGTGTGGTACGGACAATATTGTACTGACAGTTGTACTTATCCTCTGATGTATAAGATGATCTGCAGGCAAAACTTATTCTCTAAAAGACCTCTTTCTTTGTGTAAGCTCTGATGTATAAGATGATCTGCAGGCAAAATTTATTCTCTAAAAGACCTCTTTCTTTGTGTAAGGCATGGCAAATAAATAAAAACTTATCAGCCTGTTCCGTCAGTGCTTTAGAATAAAATCACATTTAGATGAACCTTCCAACATATTTCATTCGTTGCTCTAGGTAATTTTGATAGAATGGTGTAAGCGTTGGACTGAATACTCACCTGTCAGGTTTGTGACTTTGTGTTCCCTTTTTTCCTCATTTCTGCCCGGGAAGGAAGCATTTTTTTTCCCTATACATCTATTGCAACATACTGTATATATGTATGCACGCACCAGTTAGATGCATGATCATACGGCTGCGTTGACCTGGTGTTATATGCTAATAGTGATCACTGTGAATTGGTATGTTTTGCTCATTTTTTGTCATAATAGAAGCTATACTTTTAAAGTTAATTTCGACATGTTGTATTTTCTGGGTGGTGCACATGGAGAGCAATAACGATGCAGCATGTAGTTCGAAGAATCCTGCATTAATAACAGTTGCCCTCTAAAGTACTTATTGTTTACCCACCAAAAGTACTTATTATTTGATTTCTTTTTTGATCTCCGTCATCGTGATTTTGCAGGTCAAATTCCTAAAGATACAGTGATGATAATTGAATACCTCTACAACTGTAAATCGTAGTTTTTATTACACAAGGCATAGAAATTTATTTATAAAAAGAATACATTATACAATGCCCGCCGCAACGCGCGGGGTATCTTCTAGTAGGGTTATATGATTGAAACCTCGATATGTTGACGGTCGATGGAGGTGTGTATGTACGCCACATATCAAAAGGTCACATTTGTATTTGTTACTGTACATATTTATCATGTTTATGTTATTATCTATGTTGTTTGTGCGAAGTTCCACATGAAGCACTTTCCAATATTATTGTTCACATAGGAACGACACCTCCATACCCACCACCCAAATTATCTCTCATCTACAGCGAATTAATCCCACCTTTAAGTCAGTTTTTACATGTTATTTTCAGGTATCCCTCACTGGGCCGATTACCAGTCAGGGAAAGCATAACTGGACTGTGGTCGCGGGGGGGGGGGGGGGGGGCTATTTTTTCTCTCTCTGGCTCCGGCCACAGGTCCTCTTCTAGGGATGTAAACGGATCGGATTTTGCCTCTACCATATCCTTTACCACATTTTTTTTTCATTGGATTCGGATCGGAGCGGATAATGATCGGATGCGGATTCGGAGTCGGATATATGTTGTCGCGGATTCGGGAACGGAAACGGAGCGGATTCGGAGCGGAAACAAAATTAATCGGATATATACGCGTATAAGTAAATTGCCAAACCATACAACCAAAAATAATTGTTCAATAACCTAATAACTAATAAAATTGTACTCCATACTTTTTACAATGACGGTTTAAGTGACTTGATGTTCAACGGACAAACTCGACAACTCACTAAGTGTAAATTATGCTCTATTAGGTTATACATTTCGGTAGAAAATCGGATTATTCGGATTAAATCCGTCGGATTATCCTATTTAATTTTCGGATAATCCATATTTTTGGCTATTTAACATACCATATCCGTGTGTCAAATTCGGAATCGGATATCCTTATCCGTCGGATTCATTAAAATCGGATATGGATTCTTCAAAACGGTTTCGGAGTCGAATATGGTGCGGAAATTATCCTATCCGTTTACACCCCTATCCTCTTCAGAACATAAAGCCCAATTTCAAGTTCCTTGGGCGAAGTGGCCAAACCCACTTGTAGTGTACTGTACTGCTATCGCTCTCGCTGCATCAAACAAGGGAGAATATTCTCAAAAAAAAAAAAAAAGAGAATGGCAGAAACCACTGCAGATCATTAACAACGGAGAAAACGACGGCATTCTTTCTACTCAGGAAACAAAATTATGCGAGCTTTGCTTAGTTTCTGTAGACGGAAAGCAAGATATATACAGTATATGTCAACATCGCAGCACGTGGGAGAGTTTCATACTTTCATTCAGCTTTGTTGCGTGGTTGCAATCGTGATCGATCTGTCGTAAAGACACTGGTGCAAAATTTAGGCCCGGGAAGATACGCCTTTCGTCGCAAAGAAGATGACAATGAGCGTGTACGTGCTATGTGGTTATGTATGTGTGTCATGACACTGACGGGAAATATTGAGCTGGGAGTAGCTACATACTGGACCGAACCTCACTTATAGAGTTATAACTTATAATGGTTAGGGTCAGCCCCATTCTATAGACTGTAATAGAACTGTTTGCACACATAAAGACTGCACTTCATATGCCTTGTTTTGTTATATCAGGGCCACAAGGAACTTCTTACACTGCACATAGCGTTGCTCTTCCAGCACTTGTGAGCTGTGAGTTTGATAAAACGGTGCTTCTTGCACCTGCTGCTTCGCTCGAACTGCCGGGGACCGGGGCGGTCGTGGTCAGAGACAGCTCTATATCCGTCAGTGCAGGTCCTCAAGGTTTGTCGACAGTTCGACGCAGCTCTCCACGGCTGTGCCCGACGGGCCCCGGCGTATCTGCGACACGACGGACGATCGAGACCTGGAGCCGGCATTGCTGAGAGCCAGGGATCACCATCACCTACTAGGGTTCAAAATCCCTGTTGTATCAGTATGATTTCATGGCCACTGATCATGTAATGGCGGCGTGTGTATCGATCGGTATCACTGTTGCATGTACTCCCGGGGGGAGAAAATGCCTGTCGAAGACACGGCGCACGAGCCATGACCGCTGAGCGGACTTGGCCGGTTGTCCCTATGCTTCGGCCAACGCTCTGCTGGAAATTCGTACGTGTACTGAACCAATGAGTCATGGCACATGACTGTAGGAATATTGCCCCGGCCATGAACATCAATTTCTAGCATAGTACTAGAGGCATGGGCGAGATATTGTTTTGGCGGTAGTCCCCGTTTGGAAGACAGAGAGTTGAGCTGGGAGCTGGTCCTCACATTCTCGCAGAAATTATTTCCAAGATTATTGGCGCACAAGTTAGTTCCACTGCAACCGCACATACGCGTAATGGCTGGGAGAGACAGGACCACGATGCAGCAGGAAAATTGTATAGCTGAAGATGAAGTACGAACCACTGAGACAGAGCATAGATATCGAACGCAAATCTTGTCTCTGCTCACCAAGTCTTTCGTGTGGATGAGTTTCTTCTTCCTACGCAACCAGATTGCACAGTTATGGTCGAGAGAGCAAGCAATCATTCATTCATCCACAGAGACAGATGAAGCAAAACAAAACTTGTGAGACCATCCATCCAAGTACTCAAAAAAGTTGCTCTTCGATGTTCAGTTATTCCGCCATAAACACGAGATGGTCTACAACAACACGACACGGAGAGATGATGACGCCAATGCAATGACAGACAAACACACCGGCGGCCATGTCATGGCCACCGATACCACCGGCCAAACTAAACCGATGATGACTAAAATACAGAAAAGGTAAAGATGGAACTGACAACAGCCGCGGACATCAGACACGCTACTCCTTGCACCTGCTGCAACTCTTCTTGGGCATTGGCACGGTGATAGTCTTCCTTGTGCCCAGATGCTCTCTGCTATCTAAAGACTAGACAACCATATGTAGGTAGATGGATGGATACTTGGTGTAGGATTTCTTCCTGGGTTCTTCCTTACATTCCTGCAGCACGGTTGATCACGACGGAGATCGATCTTCACGGCTAGAACTTGTTGCTGTACCAGAAGACGCCCTTGCGGTCCGCAGGCTCAACGTAGATGCACTCCTTGGCCTCGCGCCATGTGGCCTTGGCGACGGGGGTGGGGTCGAACTGGTAGTACTCGCCGAGGATAGGCTTGATCGCCTTGGTCGCCTCCATGGCATGGTAGTGCGGCATGGTGGAGAAGAGGTGGTGCGCGACGTGCGTGTCCGTAATGTTGTGGAACACGCGGTTGAGGATGCCGTAGTCGCGGTCCATGGTGGCGAGCGCCCCCCGCAGCCAGTCCCACTCTGTGGAGTCGTAGTGCGGCAGCGCCGGGTGGGTGTGCTGCAGGTAGGTGATGAGGACCAGCCATGCGTTGACGATCAGCAGAGGCACGGCGTAGATGCGCACCACCCACCAGAACCCGAACGCCGACGCGAGCTTGAACAAGGCGAACGCCGTGGCCAGCACGCCGACGTCCGAGATGAAGATCTGGGCACGTTCCCGGTCGTTGTAGATGGGGCCGTAGGGGTCGAAGTGGCAGGCGAAGCGCGGGTACGGGCGGCCTGAGGCGTTCGTCGCCAGGTACAGCGGCCACCCAAGGGTGAGCTGCACGGTGATGTGCACAAGACGGCCGAAGGGGTTGTTGTAGATGTAGGGTGTGTACCAGGCCAGCGCGTCCTTCTGCTTGGGGACGAACACCTCGTCACGCTCCATGGAGCCAGTGTTGGAGTGATGGCGACGGTGGCTGTACTTCCAGGAGAAGTAGGGGACGAGCAGCCACGAGTGGAGCACCAGGCCGACGATGTCGTCGAGCAGCGAGTAGTCGGAGAAGGCGTGGTGGCCACACTCGTGCGCGATGACCCAGACGCCGGTCATGACGCAGCCCTGCACGATCCAGTACAGCGGCCAGGCGCCAAGCTGCAGCACGCTGGGCAGGGTCGGGATAAAGACCAGAGCGGCGAATAGGAGGGCCGCCACGATGACGAGGTCATGGACCACGTAGGAGAAGGACTTGATCACCGAGCGCTCGAAGCAGTGGGGTGGGATGGCCTTCTTGATCTGCCCCAGCGAGAACGGCGGCTTGTCCGTCGGCGAGCGCTGGAATGTCGCGGCGGCACTGGTGCGGCCGAGCTGCTCCTGCTTCTCCCGCTCCTTCTCCGTCATTCTACCGCCGGCACCCATGTTGCTGCGGATAACAACAATAAAAAAATCAGATAATGTATATGAAGATACACCATAACGTGATCTGAAGGTGCATATATGAACAATGGTACATTCTAACGGGATAATTCAAGACCGCTATGAATGAGAATGTCAAGAACAGTAGCAAGTTGGTAATACTATACTCGAGTTCTTCTAGTGAGCGAGAGACAGAGAAACAGAGCCCCGCACGAGGGGGTTATATCATTCAGGCACGGTGGTGCTATGCTCCCATGCCACGATCAACCCATCTCTCTTTTCTCTTGGCTGAAGGACATAAAATATTCCGAGATGACATGGCAAATTGGCGATCTCAGTATGTGCGAGCCCAATGGCATCTGCGACATCCTCAGATTCCCTTTCGGGTGTGTGTACCACGGCTGCTTCACATGTACCCTGCTAAATCCAGATCTGGCCATGCCTCTGAATAAGAGACTCTCTGAATAATCACACAAAGACATAGGTTGCCCGTACCGTAGAACAGTAGTAAAACGTAGGGCGGTAGAACCGTAGAAGACGGAGAAATGGTGGTCGACTGATTGGACGATTTAAAGAAGTTTTGGTGTAATTGAGTACTAAGACGACCCCCTCGAGGAAAATGTGTTGGGGTTAAGACTCTGGTGAGATTAGAAATTCAGAATGCTTGCGTAGTCTAACTCTGAATCTGAAGACTAAAAAGGTAGAGATAGCATTCACCAGAACTCGTGTTCAAAGACGGCAACTCATCCAAAGTCCGATACGCATATGCAGGATGCCGTAGCATGACCAGACACAGCCTGCATGGTCAAATATAAACCATCCGCCATCTTGACCGGGCGGGTTCCCGATTCAGATGCCGTCTCGCTTGAAAATAAGAAGAAAGATGGTAGCGTTGCTCCCACGGCCAAACGGCGAGACAGATAGCGATGTTCGCCTTTCTTTGCTGATTCTGGGCATTAATTCCTGATTAGCCGTCGATTAGGACCGGCTTGCTGATTCGGGGCATTAATCGTGGATTATGATTGCCGCCGGGCGCGTTTGGTTAGGACTTAGGAGGACCAGAGTGTGGCACGTGCGGCTAGCCTACAGAGCAAGTACAGGGTGCCATTACCCCAAGTTGGAAGTGCGGGTAGGAAGAAGAAACAAGCGGAAGTGGAGGAGAGGACCAGCCTGCTGCCGTGCTGCGGCGTAGGGTAGCGCACCCAGATCTGCGCCTTTGTACATTTGAGCGCCTCCAGCTAAGCTATCCCTGCCGCCGGAAATGTGAGAGCTTTGTGAAAAAGAACAGCCAGTGGTAGTGGTGAAAATGAAACGGTTGGTGTGGTGCAGGCCGTCCTGTGGGATCTGGGCTCCACACGGCCGAATATTTGCAGGCTCTGAACCATGCAGCTCTGTCTCTCTGTCTGTATCTCGGCCCAGACAAGCGGCCGTGGCGTCACCACCATCCAGACTGACGCCGGTATCTGACATCGGGCGTGAATCACGATGCTCTTTTCTCTATGTCAACCGCACGAGCAGCCGCCGCAGACCGGCGTGCGAGAGGCGGGCGATGTGTTTCTTGAAAGGAACGGCCAAACTTTCTTCTTAGGATAGTACTCTAACGACTTGGGCATGGGAAGCATATGGCTCCGTCGGCCGGGTTCCGTTTGTTTGGAAAAGGGGAGATTTTCTGTGTCAGCGATAACGACCACGGCAACAACTTGCCTCTTTCAAAACCTGATGACGACTGTAGATACAACTTTTTTGTTTTTTGATTGAGTACATGGAACTTGACCTCTTTGAAAACCAAACGCTTGCCTGTTCTCAAAGGTCAATTTGTACCTACGGCCAGTACTCAACGCCAGAGAAACGAAGGATTATCTACCGGCGAGGCCTAATAGCGACAGGGAGGCCGTGCCAGAAAGACGGCATTTTTTTTAGAAACCTAGTAAAATTGAGTGGTAACGTCAGAGGAGCAGAGATCAGGACCCAAAAGGTATACGGAAAAATCTGATGACCATGCGCAACGAAATCCTACAGATCTGGTCAATCGTCTGCAACGGCTCGCGAGGCGTGCAAGGTCTTCCCCGCCCGTCCGCGGTCTCTCCCGCCGTCCGGCATCTCTTCCATTCGCTCTCCCCTGTTGCCCACCTTACGTGGGGAAGAACCATTCGGCGCTTCCACACGCATGCTCGCATCGATGGCCGGCCCCTTCCGTTCCAGATCTCGCTCAGGAGGCTGCGACGAGGAGCTGAACCGCAGTGCCACTTGCCCGTGGCGGCGGCGGCCTCGGTATTATCATCTCCCCCACCGACCAAACGGAACAAGCTCTGCTCGTCGTCGGCGGCGGCGCCGGAAACGGACAAACTCCCCGTGTGATTCCGAATCCCCCACTATCCCCTATCCGGAAACCACCCATCCGCCGGACGAAGCAGAGCGCAGACGAATCCACGCCATAACCAAACGAATCTACGAATGAAAGGACAAGACGAGAAATTCGCGAGGCCGGCCAATGCATACATACATACCTGATAGGGGTGGTCGAGATGGGCGGAGAGGGGCAGATCGGGCGGACACCCTGCACACACGCGAGCGAGCTCCCGCGCGCACACCCTTCCCTCTCCTCTCCTCGCCCTCGCCTCTGCTCCTCTTGTTGAACGAGTGGTTTATGCGAGGGGAGGAGAAGGCCGCCTCCGAGTCCACCGGTGGGGGACGCTATTTAAAAGCACCCGTCCCCTTAAGCGCCCCCTCACTGGCGTGTGGGCCCCGCGAGACAGATGTGGCGCACTGACCCAGGAAATCTGGCCCCGTACACGTGTCACGATGTGTATCGCGCGTCGAGGGGGCTGTGACCCGGATGGAGCATCGGGGGATGTCAGCCGCCCGTTGCTGCAATCCGACGGACGAGGCTGCGCCACTGGAACGGGGTGTGATTCACAGGATATACAGTTGGCGTTTTTGTCAGGCGGCTGAGGGTTTTTTGATGGGATCCATGCCATTTTCGATCGACGTTTCGTGGGCGCAAATGAGCCGGCCGTTCATTTCTGTGAGATCAATGTCCAACATGTTGTGTCTTGCCGCTAAAAAATAAATTGTCTTTTTTGCTTCGATGGTTGATGTACTTTTGTTTTGAGCTTGGCTGATTAATGTACTCCCTCTGTTTTTCCAATTACTCCCTCTGTTCCAAAATTATAAGACTTTCTAGCCTTTTTTTTTTACTTTTTCCTGATTGCGTCACCCATCGCCCGTTATCTTCTCGCGTTTCTACTCCGACAAGAGTATCCACCTCCACCGGCCAGCTCCTCGACGCCGGTCAACACGGACGCTCGGTCGGCTGCTGCGCCTGCCTCGGTAGACTATCACGGTTGACTCGCCAGCGTTGAGTCTGCACCGACCGGATCCTCCATGCCGGCTATTGCGGCCGACCCGCTGGCGCCGACTATGCACCGACCGGCTCCTCTTCAACAACCGCGCGGAAAGCCAGACGCGACTTCCGAGGGACGGCTCGATGCATCGTACCTGGATCCTTTTGTCTGAACGGTATCCATGGCCGGTTCGTCCTCGTCGTCATCGCCCAGGACTTCAAGGACAATGTCGCCCTCGACTTCGATCTGCACGTCACCATCTGATCCCCGCCATGGCACGTACAGCGCCCCGTCGGTCTGATCAACAGATCGTGGCCTCTGTCTACGCCAAGCATGTCCCGAGCACGCGCCTACCACCGATCGAACTACGGGCTACCCTCGCGTCGCCCCTTCGTGATGTCGCGCCACCGCCGTTAGTCCATGTTGTCGGCTACTAATGTGCCCTCCTAGGCGTGTACACCGACGGTGGCACCCAGCCGTTGCACCGACTTGTGCCCTATAGCTATGCCCCTCGGGCTGTAGCGTTGTTGTACGCGGTCCTCGTCACCATCCCTGGACACCCACGTCCTTGGCTCCCAACGCGCTACCTCCTACGGCGCGGGTCGCCAACGTCCACGCGTGGTCTTCGTCACGTTGTCGGATTCTTCTTCACCTACTTTCAGTACTGTCACCGTGTTGGATGTATGCACAAGAAACAATAAAAGACATTTGCTTCATGATTAATGTATTATGTATTTTATGCTATAACTGCTATGGTCTATAAATGTGAGATTCATAGGAGAACACATACGCACGTGTAGAGACATCATCAAACCCTTTTACCCTTTGTCATGTCCTTTAGACAAACTCATTAATATTAGATGACCATGTTTTCTGGTCATGGACATATGTTTGTCATTATTAATGAGAGGACATTGTTGTCTCAACATTGAGGCTAGGAGAGACCCGTGTAGTTGTGATACAATGAGATCTTATTTGGTTTTCCCACGTATAGTATCATCACAGATTGGTTAACGTATTCGATTCCTTTGACCAATAGAATATGTGGTTGTGTACTCTGGAAAGCTTACTTTGGTATAGTGAAGTATCACGTACGTAACTGGGTGGTAAAACGGCTATAACTAGGTAATCTTGAAGGAATGCATTTAATCATAGTATTTTAAGATTGGGAATTACTCCACAGTTGATAGAGAGATACGTTCAGGATCCACTCGGTGTGATAGTATCGATGAACAAGTCTGCGCAGACAAAGGCATGATGTATATCTTGGGGATACTGAATTGCGGGAACGAGTAACTGCATCATACCAGTAACGAGGCTAATATGACATAGTGAATAAAAGGTTTTATTCATGGTGATGTCATTCGTCTCGCCTCGGGTAATGATGGGTATCGCGAATAAGGGGAACATACTCGATAACCAACATATTCAATAGAGTGTGTTCGTATAACGGTAGTGATCGATGCGGGCGTCCGTGGTCCTAACATTGACTGGTGATTACATAGGCACTTCTAATCACAACTACTCGTTATCGAACCTGTAGGGGTCACACACTTAGGTCGTCAATAGTCTGTTGTGTACATAGGATGGTTCGGAGTAGAGAGCGAGTATCATTCGAAAGGTTCCGACATGTTAGCAATATATTTTGGGTTTTGATCGGACAAGTCTAGTGTTACGAATTATCTTCCGAACACAAGAGGGAGTTGTTGGATTTATTCCGAGGGTTCATATATGGAGGAAATATTTATCCAGAGATTTTGGGTGAGGACATGGTATGTCCCGGATCATGTAAATATGTTTATATGATAAGAGAATTAATTTTGGAAATTAATTCGACATAATTAATAGAAGGCAAATATTGGAAAAGGGAAAAAACTCTGAAGCCCACCAAAAGGGGTTGCCAAGTGGTCCCATGGGGCCCACAAGGCACCCGCACCCTTTTGGGGTGTGGCGGGCCGGCGGCATCCTGGGGGAGAAGCCCCCCCCCCCCCCCCCCCAGCCAAAAACCCTAATGGGCCGAAAGGCCCTAGAGGGGGGAGGCACGACGTCTAGGGCTGACCTAGCTTGGACGCCCCACCCTCCTGGAGGCGGCGGCGCAAGGGGAGGGAGCCCCTTACCCAAGGAAATCTCCCTCCCTCCCTCCTATATAAAATCCCCCACCCCCTCCTCATTAGACTCACAATTCTGAAGGGGATTGAGGTGTCCTCTCATTGCTTGGAGGTGTCCACTCCCTAGATTAAATCTCTCTCCCTCTCTCCCATGTGTTGGGGTTCTCTCCACCTCTTGTACATCAGTAGTTCCTAGTTCTGGCACAACAAAGCGCTACTGGACTTTGACGGATGGACGTATGCGAACTCTCGGAGGGGTGAGACGTCTTAGACGTTTGACCCTCGCTCAGTTGGATCCAGAAGGCTGGACGAGGAATCGGCGACATTCTCACCACCAGGCTTGGTCGTGAGAATCTTCATCAGGCTTCATCGACATCGTCATCAACACCAGTTCCGCATCTTCGTGTTGGTAATGATTCAGATCTATCCCGACTTGCATCTTCATAGATGATCTTGGCTGTTCCATAGGTCAAAAAAAATTAAATTCCTGCATGTAACCCTACACACAGCAATTCTACAGGTAGCCTGCACGGCCACTCCAGGCCGTCGCAGGTCCCGCCGACAACACCTTCTAGAGGCGTCTAGCATGGCCATTCCAAGCCGATGCTGCCTTCGCCGCCTTCTACGTCGTCGTGCACCACGACCTCGTCGCCAACGTCATCATCCCCTCCCCGTCTACATCCACTCTGACAACCGCTGACTACATCTACACCTCCCTCTAACATTGGCGCACGGTTCATGATGGTCCCTGCCCCCGCACGCACCGTAATGGCAACACCGGTGTGTGTCTTCGTCCACAACGTGTCCCCAGGTCTGGCAAGTTCGGGTCGGCGCCTCGTCTTCATCGGCTTCGACAACGTCTTGGGCATATAATCAATGATCTACGGTTGCCTCGACCGTGTCACCGACTTCTTCTTTGCGTACTCGGTTCTGGCAAAACTTTGTTCCTGACGTGCGCCTTGTTCAGGCAAAATTATGGTCGCATCTCGTCCTCGATGGCTCGAACTGCATCGTCTCCGGCAACGGAATCCTCGACGACTGCCTTGACGCGTCTCCGTCACTCTCCTGACGCCCTATGCGCACGCGGCTTCATCGCCCAACGCTCACAGGGCTACCACGACCAAGGCTGCATCGCCCAACGCTCTCAGCTACCTCGATATCGACACAAAGGGCTATCACCTCGCCTAAGCACCTCATCAGCTTCCTCTGCAGTCCAAGCTTCTGCGCCGCGACCCTGTACACGACGTTCCCGCTCCTACTGCGGGGATGTCAGCCTACTGGTTTCTACTTCGGTTTCTCTCCAGTCTGACCGTCCGCGACGCTCTTGTTGTTCACAATGCTACCGCTACGAGCCTACGACTGCGGGGATGTTTTTTTTTGCGAAACACAGTACATCGTAGACGCTCACCCCTATGAACGCAAATACGCACACCCTACCCTATGAGCATCCCCGACAGACTGAGTCGAAAAATCAGGTCTTGGTCTTGAGATTGACGAATTCACCACGGGCGCCTCGCTGTCGACGGGAACATCGACTCATACTGAATAATATCCGTCTAAATGAGAAACACTAGCGTCAAATCTGAGTTTTGAACTCTCATGCGCTGGAGGTATAACCATTCTCATAACCATCCAACCACAAGTTGAATATGAGATATACGGTTATTACGATAGTATATGATAGAGTTAGGATCTGTTTTTCATCTATTGTTTAACTTGGCTTCTACTTCTAGATGATCCATGTGCGCTTTTATATAATCGTCCTTGAGGATCAATAATATATTCAACATATTACGTCAATTTCATAATTCTATAATAATGAATGAGCCCATTTGGGTTGCTGTAGGTGCAAACCGAAAAAGTATCAGTCTTCACGTGACGGCGATCGCGAGCACGTGGTGGCGTGTCCGAAACTGGATCGCAAGGATCGCCCCCGGCCATCGATGGAGACCAAATTTTCGGCAGGATCCATGTGTCAACTTCCTCTTAGATTAACTTAGCCATCCGGCAATCCGCCAACTTGCGATATTTTTCTCAGCAAACGCAACACCGATGGACTTGTTGTTAATCAACTCCATGATGCGATTCTCTCAAAAAGAAAAGGAAAAACCCCATGATGCGATCGCCGGAACACCATGGGACATGCATGGCCACGTAACAGTGCAATAGAATATTCTGCAATCAGATATACGGAAAAGAAAATGCCGGGAGAGGGCCATTGCTCATTTTCGTCTCGGGTGCAGTGGCGGGCCGAGGATTTTAAAAGTGTGTATTCAAAATTTTAAGGGGTGAATTTTTTTTACAGTCAAAAGCATAGTTTTTCCATGTGAAATTGATTATAGCATAATATATTTCTAAATGTATAATGCATAGAAGATATGAGACGATTTTACCATAATATGGTAGAGTTATAGACCTAAATAAGTACCAATTGTTCAACATATCACAGAAACAACATCTGAAATATACAGAGACGGAAAATAGGAAAATGAAAGGAAAGCTTACAAATTATGGGATAACTTTTTCTTCATCTTTTCAGACCCAATGCAACTTTTGCAACCTGTAAAAATCCATCTAACTATTCACGACAACTCAGCCGCGGCCGCCCTGTTCGTGGAGCCGGAGACGAGGAGACTCGAGGGGGTCCAGCAAAGCGCATAAGAAGTGCCGCCTACAGGCCACAAGGTCGACCGCCGCTGGCCGCCTGCCGCGCCCGTCTGGTTAGGGCTGGACGGTTGGTTTAATTAGGGGAATTGGCGGCTGGACGATGGTGAATTCGGGAGATACACGATGCTTTGCGTCCGAGCGAACGAGGGATTGTTTAATTGGGTCAATAAGCTAGTTGGGCCTCAAATAGGAGGGATGATGGACCGATGGAGGAGGGAGTTGGGCTTGAGTACTGATTGCTCCGTCTCCTTTATTCCTCATTTTTTCATTTACGTACATGTTATATACTGTATAGGGGTAGTTTTTTGTCAAAACTTTTGGGTATTCACTTGAATACCCTTGAATTGAACTGGGCCTGCCCCTGCTCGGGTGATGGATTATCCATCATGTATACTCACCGGTGCGTGGCCATGGTGGATATATTTTTATTTCCAAGCCCCAGACACCTCACCGAGTATAATACTGGCGTGGTGTGCTATGATTTTGTCTCGCTTGGGTCATCTGAGTATATTCTCTGGCATGCAAACATACACATCGCTGTACCCATGGTTAGGAGGACTAGTTAATAAGCTGTGTCTTGATGGGCTAGTTAATTAACTGGTGAAAGGAATAGCTAGCAGAATCTTTTGGGGAGACCTGGCATGGCGATGTACCAGGCCGAGCAGTACTCCTACCATGGCGTAGCTGGTCAGTGATCGATCCACGCGATAGGACATATGAAGCGTGTAACTCTTTCTACCTTCTTTTATTTGGCACATGGATCTCGTTTATTTCGTTTTGGTTAGACACTGGTTTCTCTATATGTTAATTTGAAGCCGGCGTTACAACGAAGTCACCTCGATCGGTCCATGTGTGCCGTAAGCACCGGACTTAGTCAGATCAACTGAGCTTAGACTTTTCTCAACAAAAAAATTGAGCACTGTACAGTTTGCAGTAACTCGGCATGCAAAAAACAAAACAATACCTCAGGGGCCGAAAGCCCTAGACGTGCACGGTCATTTTTCCCTTCTCTTCATTGCTGTCGAGCTTGATGCCCTTGTACCACATCGCGCACGCCACGTACACGGCCAGGTCGACGAGCGAGAGCGCCGCGAGGAGGAAGTAGAACCTGTCGAGGTGGCCAGAATTGAGATTTCCCGGGATCCATCCAGGCCTCCTCTCCCCGGCAGTGAGGCTGGTCACCACGCTGACCAGCATGATGCTCACATAGTTCCCGAGCGAGATGGACGCCATGCATAGCGAGCTGCCGAAGCTCTTGACGCCGTCGGGCGCCTGCCCGTTGAAGAACTCCAGCTGCCCGACGTACATGAACACCTCCGACGCCCCGATCAGCGCGTACTGCGGCACCTGCCACAGCACGCTCAGGGAGCTCGGTTGGTCCGGCGCGGACGCGGGCACCCGCTTCAGCCGCTCCACCTCCACCACGCCTGCCACCACCATCGCCCCCATGCCGATCACGAGCCCGACGCCCATGCGCTGCAGCTCCGTCAGCCCCTGCGGGTTCCCGGACAGCCTCGCCATGACTGGTACCAGCACGCGCCGGTATATGGCGATGAACGCCAGCACGCTCAGGATGTCGAACACCGACATGCTCGCCGCGGGGACATGGAATGACCCGATGTTGGTGTTCATGGTGGTGCCTTGCTCCACAAACAGGGAGGCCATCTGCGTGAACACCACTGAGTAGACGATGGTGCACAGCCAGATGGGTAGCATCTTGAGGATGCACTTCACCTCCTCCACCTGCGTCACCGTGCACAGCCTCCACGGGTTTTGCAAGTTCTTCGGATCGCTGTACTCCTCCTCGGTCACCGTCGCCGCCTTGTCGAGATACCTGAGCTGGTCACTGTGCAGGATCTTCCTGATACCGGCTTCCTTGTAAGACTCGTCGCCTTCCAGCTCGTGGAGTAGCTCGCCGCAGGCGGGCGCGTCGGTGCGCCACTTGCGCGATGCGGCGACGAGCACCTGCGCGATTCGGGTCAGCGGGTTGCCGGTGGGCTTAAAGTAGCGGTAGTTGGGGGTGCCGAGCAGGAAGAGCACGAGCGCCAGTGCCGCCGCGCCGGCCGAGACCCAGAACCCCATGACCCACTGGCCAGCGTCCTCGTAGTACACCAGCACCGTGTTGGAGAAGAGGGAGCCCACGTTGAGCGCCAGGTAAAAGTAGCTGAAGAAGGCCACCTTGGAGCGCGCCTCGTCCGGGTCCGTCTCGTCGAACTGGTCTGAACCCAGCGTCGCGATGGACGGCTGGTACCCGCCGTTGCCGAACGCGATCATGTATGTCGACAGGTAGAACAGCGCCACGCCGGCCGTTGACGGCGGGTCGCAGTGCGTCTCCCCGTCGCCGCACCCGGTGGGCTTCACCAGCAGGAACCACGACGCGAGCGACAGGATCACCAGGCCCTGTGTTCAGAATTCAGAAGTTCAGAACAACACACACATATTAATTTTACTGAGCGACAGGATCATCAGTCATCAGTGTTTCTTTCTACTGAGCGTACCGTGACGTAGATCATCTGGAAGACGGCGCAGGTGATGTAGCGGCCCCAGTAGGAGTCGCTCATGAAGGCGCCGATGAGGGAGAAGATGTAGACGGTGCCGGTCCATTTGCTGATGCTGTTGGCAGCCTCGGCGTTGTCCTGGTGGAGCACCCTCCGGAGGAACACCACCAGGTTCACACCGACGCCGAAGAAGGCGCACGTTACGAGTGCATAGTTCACTGCATCATTCAGGCAGTAATCTCGATCAAAATCTCAGATCCAGTTGTTTTTGTACTTTTGTTTTAAAATTTATTAAAAAATCACAGAAGTGTCGTGCTGTTTCCCCAAAAAACAAAAATAAATCTCAGATCCAGTTCATTCATAGCGGGGTCCGAGGAAAACATAGTCCAGCTGAGCAAAATCGAATAACTAGAGCATGATTTTATTTACCTAGCAGCAGGATGGAAGATTTCCATTTCCCAGTGCTTGCTTTGACTGCTGGGTTTCCTCGTCTGTCCATTGACCCATCTTCAGTGATGGGAGATATGGTCTTAGAGTCGACGGTGTTTGTAGCCATCACCATCTTTAGTGAGTTTTCTGAAACTTGACGTTTCTTCTGCTTCATCAGTTCAGAAAATACATTAGAAAGTGCCAAATAAAGAGGAGAAAGTCGTAGTCTCGCTACCTAAGCTGTTCGAATACTTCATGTAAAAGGAGCGGAGTTCAAGTTCATATATATTTATCAGTATTAAGTTTATGAAAATATGGACAACAACTGTTTGTAAATGTATTCAGTGAGCTAGCTGTATAAGAAGAACCGTACTATAACATATTTATTTATTCTATTTCAGTTACTTACATATCGTCTATTCTACGTTTTCCTCTGTTGGTCGGTTTCGGTGTAAATGCAGGACTGCTTATCAGTTCTTTTTTCATACGAAATGTTGGCTTGTACATATGACAAATGTTGTAGCGTCCAATCGTATCATATCAGTAGCGCATACAAGTTGGACGAAATATGTTATGTCCCACAAGGTACCTTGTCTGTTTTGTTCGCTAGCTCGTGCAGACCCGTCAGCAAGTTCTTCAGTATTTGTTGTTTTGTGCAAGATTAGTTCAACCTGCAAGTACAGCTCGTGTCAGCAGGGATGAATCGACCATATCCATTACCATAAAACATGATTAAGTGTGCTTAAATTGATCCGTCCTCTTCCAACATGAAAAAACGAAGTAGAGACGCCGGCGCGCTTATCGCCATGCACTGTCTCCTAGTGGTATCTTTTCTCAGTGGAGAAAAACCATATATATCTAGTATCCCATTTTGGTGTATAAATATACGGATAATCCTATAGGAGTATAGGGTACCACGTGGGATACATGCATGCATAGAACCCAGTTCTGTAGAGTGGTGATATGGAGCTTTGTGTCCTTAGCAGCGCTCGGATCTAAACCATTCCGTTTCAGAATGGTGAAAAGAACAGATCGAAACGACAAGGATACAGTAATCATGCAAGAGTTGGCATCGCCGGATGTACTTGTACTCACGGCAACACAGACATACGGTCTACCATATACCTTCGTTGATGAACCCTCCGGTGCAAGCGCGCAGCTTCTTCTCCGGCGACGGGGACGACGAGCGCTTCAGGAAGGAAACGATCACGGTGTCTAAGACGGGAACCAGCGCGACCTCTAGCCCAGACGACACCTCGACGAAACCGGGCAGGCCTCCAGATATTTACAGAGCAAAGCTCAGGGGGTAGGCTACGTATGGCGAGATCGCCTTCTTGCTTGCTCTCACCGGAGTCGGAGGAGAAGGAAGTGGATGTGTTGTGTTATTTATGAAACCTTTTGTTTTTCGGAGGGTAATTTGACCTTCTTTCACATGTCTTTTTAAAGTTGTCGAGTAATGCCATGTCATATTCCCAGCCATCCAGACGCTTATACGCGAGGGATGGTTCGAGCTTCAGAGTTTTTTTGGGAAAAGAAAGATATCCAAATTGAATTCCGAATTTGCTTGGTAGCCTTGACCTGATGCTCCACTATCACTTTTTTAATCACGAATGGATGTTTTGTCACTTAACTTCTACTCCATCCGTTCCACAATGTAAGTTGTTTTATTCATTTTCCACATTCACATGTGTATAATGTATTTAGACGTGTTTTAGTGTATATGTCCACTCATTTGAGTGTATACATCATGTAGAACACATAAAACATCTTATATTGTTAAACGAGGTAGAAGAAAGTACTAACTACTACTCCCTCCGTATCAAAATATAAGACTTTCTGAAAGGACAAGGATGTCGCCTCGGGGGGGGGGGGGGTGAATGGGCGATTAAAACTTTTCCTGTTTAGGCTTGATAATTGCGAAATAAAACTAGGTGTTTAAATTAACAAGCGAACAAACTAAATAAACTAGGCTCACCTATGTGCACCAACAACTTATGCTAAGCAAGACAAGCAACAAGGTGATAGCAATATAGAATACTTCAAGCACGAAGGCTATCACAATGTAAAGTGCATAAGTAAAGAGCTCGGGTATAGAAATAACCGAGGCACGTGGAGACGATGATGTATTCCCGAGTTCCTCCTTTTTAGGGGAGTACGTCCGTTGGAGAGGTGTGAACCAACACAATGGTTCAACAACCACAAAGGTTTCACCTTCTTATCCGATGAACCGTACCACAAAGGTTTGGTTCACCTTCCACTATCGGAATCCTTCGAGGCGGAAATCCGGAGCCTTTCAACAACGATCCGAGGCACAACCCACAACGGGATTGGGGGCTCCCGAACAGCTACAAGTGACCACACAAGGGTCTCAACCACCAAACGGGCGTCTAGGGTCCAAAGACCCAAGAGTAACAAGTTCACAAGCTTTCAACTTTCACGAATCCTCGTGGAGAGCACAAACCGATGCAACGAAGCAATGGCAAGAGCACAAGTGATCAAATCCTTCACTCTCAAATACCACCACAAGCAACTAATACTTATGGGGGGAGAAGAGAGGAAGAACAACGAAGAACACAACAAATGGAACTGCAAGATCTAGATCAAGAGACTTCCCCTCACTTAGAGGAGAGATGGATTGGTGGAAAAGTAGATCTAGATCTCCTCTCTCAAATCTGTCAAAGATATGCAAGAATCATGGGAGGAATTGGGAGAGGGGCAAGCTTTCCAAGGTCAACAATGGAAGAGAGAGAGGGGGGAAAATGTGCTTGGAAGAGCTGGCTGGCTGGAGGTAGGTGGAGGGGTATTTATACCCCTCCCAGAAAAAGAGCCGTTGCAGCCAACTTACACCGGAGACTCCGGACCCGGAAGGGCAGAAAAAAGGCCGATGCAGGAAACTTGCACCGGAGACTCCGGACCACGAAGGTCGGAGACTCCGGCCGGGGCAGAGACTCCGGGGTCACTCCGGACCAACTCCGGACCCCTATACCGCAAGCGCTGTCCTGTGGAGCTCTTCGCATCAAAACTCGATTGGCCGGAGACTCCGGCCCCTGAGCCCCCTGAGACCGGAGACTCCGGACTAGAAAACAGAAAAGCCTGAAATGCAATAACTTTTGCAAGGAAGTTCCAAACGAGATGAAACCAACGAGGTTGGAAAGGTAGCGACAAGAGCTTTCCAACGTGTCCCCAACGTGTCCCCAGGTCTGGCAAGCTCGGGTCGGCGCCTCGTCTACATCGGCTTCGACAACGTCTTAGGCATATAATCCCTCATCTACGGCTGCCTCGACCGTGTCACCGATTTCATCTTTGCGTACTCAGTTCTGGCAAAACTTTGTTCCTGACGTGCGCCTTGTTCAGGCAAAGTTATGGCCGCATCTCGTCCTCGATGGCTCGAACTGCATCGTCTCCGGCAACGGAATCCTCGACGACTGACTTGACGTGTCTCCGTCACTCTCCTCACTCCCTATGGGCACGCGGCTTCATGTGCGTCTAACTCGACACCGACCACGGCGACCCCTCACAGGGCTACCACGACCAAGGCTGCATCGCCCAACGCTCTCGGCTACCTCGATATCGACACAAAGGGCTATCACCTCGCCTAAGCACCTCATCAGCTTCCTCTGCAGTGCAAGCTTCTGTGCGGGAATGTCAGCCTACTGGTTTCTACTTCGGTTTCTCTCAAGTCTGACCGTCCGCGACGCTCTTGTTGTTCACAATGCTACCGCTACGACCATGGGCGGACGCAGCGTCCCTGCCCGGGCTTCGCTCGTGCTCGCTTCCTACGCGATAGGAAAATTTGCGACCAAATATCATCTGAGCAGGGGCAAAACGAGGCTTGGTGGACCTTCAAGTGGGCTTGTGTAGTTGGCCTGTGCCTCTGTGCCTCATCCTGGAAACCAAGAGACAGCGATGCAAAAATAGACTAGCTAGTAGGGAATACACCCTGGCCGTGTTTGAACTCACTTCATCCTCTCTAATTTACACAACCGTGTTTCGATTTGAAATAAAATGTACACGAAGTATATGTTCATCGACGAGTAGGTGATCGGTTTTGTGTTTAGTCGACTGTAATATTTTAATTTGGACCCGAGTTCGCACCATTTTTAGACGAATTTTGTCAAATCCATCGCACTCGATGTACCTTTTGAAATTTACTTCGACAAGTAGATCGATCTCGCCGTTTCCCCAAGACGGATGCGCTCACCAAACTAGTGGAGAAGGAAAGGAACATACGAGGCCACGTCGCCTGCAAAACCGCCGCCACCACCAAGGGTTTTTCTGGCCAAAAACCCCTCACGCCTCTTGCGTGACCACCTGTGGTAACACTCTGGACTATAAAGAGAGGGCCAATGTTACCAAGCAGGAGTAGGGATTTTCGCCTCCGGCGGACTGAATCTGGGTAACTCCCTGCGTCCCTGATTTGCTCGTGGAAGTTCTCTTGAGAGGACGAATCTAGTCTCACCCAAAAACACCGTTCGAAGCCTCCTTCGTGCCCTCTCCGAACTAACTACAAGGGGTATCCGCTACTCCGGTGTCCATGCAATGAGGCACGACAAGTATTTTGATGTGTTGTAAACATTTGACTGTGTCGTGAGCGTGTAATGTATTATATTCCTGTTTCCGCAATAAAGTAATTTTGAACACAATATTTGCTCCATATTTCCTAAACTTGTTCAATTTTTTTTTAGTTGCACTGTAGCGCGCCCAGGCTTCGACAAATTGCTGGGTCCGCCACTGGCTACGACTGCGGGGATTTTTTTTTTGCGAAACACAGTACATCGTAGACGCTCACATACACGCGTATACACTCACCACTATGAACGTAAATACGCACACCCTACCCCTATGAGCATCCCGACAGACTGAGTCGAAGAATCAGGTCTTGAGATTGACGAATTCACCACGGGCACCTCGCTGTCGACGGGAACATCGCCTCATACTGAATAATATCCGTCTAAATGAGAAACACTATCGTCAAATCTGAGTTTTGAACTCTCATGCGCTGGAGGTATAACCATTCTCCTAACCATTCAACCACAAGTTGAATATGAGATATACGGTTATTACGATAGTATAGGATAAAGTTAGGATCTGTTTTTCATCTATTGTTTAACTTGACTCGTACTTCTAGATGATCCATGTGCGCTTTTATATAATCGTCCTTGAGGATCAATAATATATTCAACATATTACGTCAATTTCATAATTCTATAATAATGAATGAGCCCATTTGGGTAGCTGTAGGTGCAAACCGAAAAAGTATCAGTCTTCACGTGACGGCGACCGCGAGCAGGTGGTGGCGTGTCCGAAACTGGATCGCAAGGATCGCCCCCGGCCATCGACGATGGAGACCAAATTTTCGGCAGGATCCATTAATAAAAGTGTCAACTTCCTCTTAGATTAACTTAGCCATCCGGCAATCCGCCAACTTGCGATATTTTTCTTCAGCAAAAGCAACACCGATCGACTTGTTGTTAATCAACTCCATGATGCGATCGCCGGAACACCATGGGCCATGTAACAGTGCAATAGAATATCCTGCAATCAGCTGCTACGCGGATGGTAGAAAAGAAAATGCCGGGAGATCGAGGGCCATTGCTCGTTTTTCGTCTAGGGTGATGGATTATTCGTCATGGATACTCCGTGCAACCCTAGGTGCATGGTGGATGTATTTTTATTTCGAAGCCCGGACACCTCACCAAGTATAATACTGTACTGGTGTGGTGCGTTATGATTTTGTCTCGTCTTGGTCATGATCGCTGTACCCATGGTTAGGAGGACTAATTAATTGGCTATGCCTTGACGGGCTGGTTAACTAGAGAAAGCAATAGCTAGCAGAATCCTACGGGCTGTAGAGCTGGCATGGCGATGTACCAGGCAGGAGCAGTACTCCTACGATGGCCTAGTCAGTATCAGTGCGATAGGACATGTGAAGTTGTATCTTTTTCCACACGGAACTGGTTTATTTCGTTTTTATTGACTGGTTTCTCCATATGTTAATTTGAAGCCGGCGTTACAGTGAAGTCATGTCGATCGGTCCATATGTGCCGTAAGCACCGGACTTGGTCAGATCAATTGACGTTCTGTACACACACAAACAAAATGCTCACTTGTCATACAAATTTCTTGTGGTAGGTCTCTTTTTCCGGTAATGTTTAACAGGTTTCTTGCTATCACTGCTGAATTCTGTGAAGGACGATAAGTTGCTGCACATTATTTTGGGCACTGTGTACAGTTTGTCATCAGTTATTCGATATGCAAAAATTCAAACCAATACCAGAAGCGGACAACAGTAGGCGTTGCTACTAAACCTAGTTGCACCACTCTTCCGTTCGTACTACTCCCTCCGTATCAAAATATAAGTCGCACTACCAACTTACCACACACATGTATCTAGACATGTTTTAGTGCAAGATTCATGTGAACCTTGTACTAAAACATGTCTAGATACATGTGTGTGGTCAGGTTGTAGTGCGACTTTTATTTTGATACGGAGTGAGTACAATGGAAGTATGGAACAGTATCAATGCTCGGGACTCTTTTGCTGGCAGCAGCGTGCATGCATGTGGAGCGCTGTACGCATTTGCGAGGGAACATACGTGCGCGCGGATTAATTTCAGCGGACTATTCACGTGCTACAGTAAGCGCCCCAAACTCTGTAACTTATGTACCTTGACTAGTAGATGCAGTCCAACAATTTACATCTCGATTCAGCCTGTTACAGCATGTGTCCTCACCCTGCTCACCATCCAAGTGTCGAACCGTGTTGAGGTGATTAATTTAGACAGTCTCTTGTATCTGCTCATCTAATCTCATCTAGTAATATAATCAAGGGGAAACGAAACAGATACTCCATATTAATTGGCGACCCACATACCGAACTGCCAAAAATATGCAAACATCATGCAGACTTGCACACGTAGCTGAGCAGGTTCCAAAGCCGGAACGCCCCCCAAACTTGTGAGTTGGTGCTTGTGTTCATCACGCACGCGCGACAAGAACACCGAAATGAGAGCAGCTGACACTCCACTACTACATCGACAAGTACGAGGCAGTGACAAGCCCGAGCAGCCAAGCTAGCCTAATTTGTTGCCTGCCTCGCGTGCTGAAACCGCTGAGCTGACGGATGCATGGCGGGATGCTCTGTTGTACGTGTCGCCAACGGCGACGACGCGTGGAGAAGCCGCGCGACAAGTGTACGGCGGCGAGCGGCGCCGCGTGCGTCGGCGTGCGCGAGACACGGCCGCGCAACCGTCCGTGCAGTGGCTTGCCGGGCTGGGTGCCCCGCGCGCGCACGAGTTCAGGGTCGCGGTGCTGGGCTCGCTCCGCTTGACGCCTACGAGTAGAAGGATGAGATTGACGTGACGCGAGCCTTTCGAGCGAGGTACAGACTCAGGGCAAGATGCCTCCTATCGATAACATGAAGACAGTTTCAATCTAATCCCTTGTAATATATAATAACTACCTAATATACTCTAACACTCTCCCGCGATCCTAACGGTACAGCCGTGACAACAGTGACATCGTGGACGGTCAGACTGAAGGTAAGAAACCAGTATTCTGACATCCCGTAGTCGTAACGGGAACGTCGTGGACAGCGTGGCGGCACGGATGCTTGGACCGTAGAGGAAGCTGTTTGAGGTGCTCAGGCGAGTTAGTAGCCCTTTGTGTCGATTTCGAGGTAGCTGAGAGTGTTGGACGATGCGTCTTGGTCGAGGTAGCCGTGCGAGAGGGTTGTTGTGGTCGATGTCGCGGTTAGGGATGCCGGTGTCGAGGTAGCCGCACATGAAGTCGCGGGCGCAGGGAACGCCATGGAGTCGTGGACATGAGGCTACGCTGGTGAGGAAGACGGTGACTCGCTCGAGGCAGTCATCGGAGAGGGTGTCGACGCCGAAGACGATCTTGTCGCTGGTGACGAAGCACCACACTGGGTTTGCCAAGCCTGGGGATAGTTCAGGGTCGAAGGCACACATCGGTGTTGCCAGTACCAAGCGTGCGCAGAAGAGGACTAGTACGAATTGTGTGCAATGTCGGAGATACTAGCAGAGGAGACATCTAGAACTGTTGCGAGGCACAAAGCGGCGGAGAGAGAGAGAGAGAGAGAGAGAGAGAGAGAGAGAGAGAGAGAGAGAGAGAGAGAGAGAGAGGAGAGAGAGAGTGCCAGTGCAGGCCGCAGTTGTCGTAGTAGGCGAGAAGGTATAGTCGGTAACGAGGCGATGACGCTGGCGACAAAATTGTAATGGAAGATGACGAAGGTGTAGTCTGTGGAACCTGCGACGGCAGATTACCTCTAAAGGCGTGGCGGTGGTAGTCAAAGTAAGCGAGGAAGAACCCGACGAAATCTATGAAATTACGGCTCGAGGGTGCGGCATAGCTACAGGACGCGAGTCCGTGCAAGGGGTAGAGGCCACTTGCACCGTACACGTCTGGGAAGACGCGTTGGCGGTCGGTTAGAATGTTCTAAGGGCGGCGGCACTGCGGCCCGAAGGGGCGACACAAAGGTAGCCCGTTGCTCTATCGGTGGTGCACACGTGCTCAGTGACGCGGCGAAAATGATCTGGTGGGACGAGGGGGCCACGACAGCCTTCAGAGAGGCCGCAACAACCTATCGGGGGAGTTGGGGCGCAGCAGCTTGCGGATTGCCCGCAGCAGGTGGGAGGTAGGGGATCGTCGATGCCAATGTTAGAGTATAGTGATCGGCGTAGAACAATCGCCGATCGAGGGACCGATAAAGAGAAAAACCGATCTACAAATTGGAAAAAAAACTCTCCAGCCGATCAACCGATTCGGCAGACGAACCGTAACTATGCGTCGTGCGGCGACCTATCGGGAGGGCGCGGTGCGGAAGCGTGTTTAGGATCTAAGTCGGGATCTTGCGGCTGATACCATGTAGAAGGATAAGGTTGACGTAATGCTTTAGATGTTGTATTAAGCAGACTTAGGGTTAGGGCAATAAGCCTTTTAGAGATGGCATGGAAACAATTCCAATCTAATCCCTTGTAATTAATTAACTACCTAGTATATCTCTAACACTACCAACCTCAATGCAGCATGCAATTTCTGCATTTGCGTGGAGTGTCTTGCTAACTCTGTTTTGGGTTCCTGGACTGAAGCTTGTCTATGATTTCGTTAATGAAATGGGGATAACCATAGTTCGAGAAAACACTTTGTTTTGGAAATGGGAAAACTTTATTAAAGCAAGATACATAATTGTTACATCACTCACACGCAAAGCATTAGAAAATCTGGGGGCATCGCCACTCAAACCGAGGGTAGGTGAATATCAGCATGCCATGAGCCACCGAGTTGGCCTCCCTTGACAATCCTGAAATCTCATTTTGATAAGTCTGAACACGATCTTGATACACTGCAACATCCTCATCCGTGGTGCTATAGTCCCTTTTTTTTTGCGAAACACAGTATAACGCAGTCGCTCACATACACGCGCACACACTCACCCCTATGAACGCACGCCCGCACACCTACCCCTATGAGCACCTCCGAGAGACTGAGCCGGCGGGTCAAGTCTGAGATTGACAAAGTCACCACAGACGCTCGCTGTCGACGGGAACGTCGCCTCTTACTAAAGAAAATTCCGCTTAAATAAGAAACACCAGCGTCAAACCTGGGGTTTGAACTCTGATGGGCTGAGGTACGACCACCCTCCTAACCAACCATCCTGCCCCATTTGGACATCGTCAATTACCTTCGAACAGTAAGAATCGACGCACTTTTTTGCTTCTAGTAATGTTGCGTCCCAAATGGTTTGCTACCTCCAGCATAGTCTTGGTAACTTGCTTCGTTTTGCTCGATCAAAATCCAGAGATTTGAGTGTTGAGACGACGGGAAATTTGCATGACTTACTAGGACTCTGGACTCTTGCAGCTGAAGCCGGTACAGAGAGGTAACATGGGCCTATCCAGCAAGCATAGATGACACACTAACTTATTACGACGAAACTTTGTAAAAGCAGATGACCAGCCCATTATACGTTGGTCGAGCAAATTGCAAGCCCACTTTAGATACCTCAGGGGCCGAAAGCCCTAGACGTGCACGGTCACTTTTCCCTTCTCTTCGTTGCTGTCGAGCTTGATGCCCTTGTACCACATCGCGCACGCCACGTACACGGCCAGGTCGACGAGCGAGAGCGCCGCGAGGAGGAAGTAGAACCTGTCGAGGTGGCCGGAGTTGAGATTTCCCGGGATCCATCCAGGCCTCCTCTCCCCGGCAGTGAGGCTGGTCACCACGCTGACCAGCATGATGCTCACATAGTTCCCGAGCGAGATGGACGCCATGCATAGCGAGCTGCCGAAGCTCTTGACGCCGTCGGGCGCCTGCCCGTTGAAGAACTCCAGCTGCCCGACGTACATGAACACCTCCGACGCCCCGATCAGCGCGTACTGCGGCACCTGCCACAGCACGCTCAGGGAGCTCGGTTGGTCCGGCGCGGACGCGGGCACCCGCTTCAGCCGCTCCACCTCCACCACGCCTGCCACCACCATCGCCCCCATGCCGATCACGAGCCCGACGCCCATGCGCTGCAGCTCCGTCAGCCCCTGCGGGTTCCCGGACAGCCTCGCCATGACTGGTACCAGCACGCGCCGGTATATGGCGATGAACGCCAGCACGCTCAGGATGTCGAACACCGACATGCTCGCCGCGGGGACATGGAATGACCCGATGTTGGTGTTCATGGTGGTGCCTTGCTCCACAAACAGGGAGGCCATCTGCGTGAACACCACTGAGTAGACGATGGTGCACAGCCAGATAGGTAGCATCTTGAGGATGCACTTCACCTCCTCCACCTGCGTCACCGTGCACAGCCTCCACGGGTTTTGCAAGTTCTTCGGATCGCTGTACTCCTCCTCGGTCACCGTCGCCGCCTTGTCGAGATACCTGAGCTGGTCACTGTGCAGGATCTTCCTGATACCGGCTTCCTTGTAAGACTCGTCGCCTTCCAGCTCGTGGAGTAGCTCGCCGCAGGCGGGCGCGTCGGTGCGCCACTTGCGGATGCGGCGACGAGCACCTGCGCGATTCGGGTCAGCGGGTTGCCGGTGGGCTTAAAGTAGCGGTAGTTGGGGGTGCCGAGCAGGAAGAGCACGAGCGCCAGTGCCGCCGCGCCGGCCGAGACCCAGAACCCCATGACCCACTGGCCAGCGTCCTCGTAGTACACCAGCACCGTGTTGGAGAAGAGGGAGCCCACGTTGAGCGCCAGGTAAAAGTAGCTGAAGAAGGCCACCTTGGAGCGCGCCTCGTCCGGGTCCGTCTCGTCGAACTGGTCTGAACCCAGCGTCGCGATGGACGGCTGGTACCCGCCGTTGCCGAACGCGATCATGTATGTCGACAGGTAGAACAGCGCCACGCCGGCCGTTGACGGCGGGTCGCAGTGCGTCTCCCCGTCGCCGCACCCGGTGGGCTTCACCAGCAGGAACCACGACGCGAGCGACAGGATCACCAGGCCCTGTGTTCAGAATTCAGAAGTTCAGAACAACACACACATATTAATTTTACTGAGCGACTGGATCATCAGTCATCAGTGTTTCTTTCTACTGAGCGTACCGTGACGTAGATCATCTGGAAGACGGCGCAGGTGATGTAGCGGCCCCAGTAGGAGTCGCTCATGAAGGCGCCGATGAGGGAGAAGATGTAGACGGTGCCGGTCCATTTGCTGATGCTGTTGGCAGCCTCGGCGTTGTCCTGGTGGAGCACCCTCCGGAGGAACACCACCAGGTTCACACCGACGCCGAAGAAGGCGCACGTTACGAGTGCATAGTTCACTGCATCATTCAGGCAGTAATCTCGATCAAAATCTCAGATCCACTTTTGTTTTAAAATTTATTAAAAAATCACAGAAGTGTCGTGCTGTTTCCCCAAAAAACAAAAATAAAATCTCAGATCCAGTTCATTCATAGCGGGGTCCGAGGAAAACATAGTCCAGCTGAGCAAAATCGAATAACTAGAGCATGATTTTATTTACCTAGCAGCAGGATGGAAGATTTCCATTTCCCAGTGCTTGCTTTGACTGCTGGGTTTCCTCGTCTGTCCATTGACCCATCTTCAGTGATGGGAGATATGGTCTTAGAGTCGACGGTGTTTGTAGCCATCACCATCTTTAGTGAGTTTTCTGAAACTTGACGTTTCTTCTGCTTCATCAGTTCAGAAAATACATTAGAAAGTGCCAAATAAAGAGGAGAAAGTCGTAGTCTCGCTACCTAAGCTGTTCGAATACTTCATGTAAAAGGAGCGGAGTTCAAGTTCATATATATTTATCAGTATTAAGTTTATGAAAATATGGACAACAACTGTTTGTAAATGTATTCAGTGAGCTAGCTGTATAAGAAGAACCGTACTATAACATATTTATTTATTCTATTTCAGTTACTTACATATCGTCTATTCTACGTTTTCCTCTGTTGGTCGGTTTCGGTGTAAATGCAGGACTGCTTATCAGTTCTTTTTTCATACGAAATGTTGGCTTGTACATATGACAAATGTTGTAGCGTCCAATCGTATCATATCAGTAGCGCATACAAGTTGGACGAAATATGTTATGTCCCACAAGGTACCTTGTCTGTTTTGTTCGCTAGCTCGTGCAGACCCGTCAGCAAGTTCTTCAGTATTTGTTGTTTTGTGCAAGATTAGTTCAACCTGCAAGTACAGCTCGTGTCAGCAGGGATGAATCGACCATATCCATTACCATAAAACATGATTAAGTGTGCTTAAATTGATCCGTCCTCTTCCAACATGAAAAAACGAAGTAGAGACGCCGGCGCGCTTATCGCCATGCACTGTCTCCTAGTGGTATCTTTTCTCAGTGGAGAAAAACCATATATATCTAGTATCCCATTTTGGTGTATAAATATACGGATAATCCTATAGGGTACCACGTGGGATACATGCATGCATAGAACCCAGTTCTGTAGAGTGGTGATATGGAGCTTTGTGTCCTTAGCAGCGCTCGGATCTAAACCATTCCGTTTCAGAATGGTGAAAAGAACAGATCGAAACGACAAGGATACAGTAATCATGCAAGAGTTGGCATCGCCGGATGTACTTGTACTCACGGCAACACAGACATACGGTCTACCATATACCTTCGTTGATGAACCCTCCGGTGCAAGCGCGCAGCTTCTTCTCCGGCGACGGGGACGACGAGCGCTTCAGGAAGGAAACGATCACGGTGTCTAAGACGGGAACCAGCGCGACCTCTAGCCCGGACGACACCTCGACGAAACCGGGCAGGCCTCCAGACATTTACAGAGCAAAGCTCAGGGGGTAGGCTACGTATGGCGAGATCGCCTTCTTGCTTGCTCTCACCGGAGTCGGAGGAGAAGGAAGTGGATGTGTTGTGTTTGCACCGGGGCTGGGGTGGCTGCGTATTTATGGACGTCGGGAGGCGCTGCGGCAGTGGATGGAGCCGCGGTGTTGGTGACTAGTACGTTTTGGTTTTCTCCTGCGGCCGGGGGAAACCTTAGCTAGGGGACGAGCAGTGCCGGCCGACATATGTGGTGCGGCAGCGTGCATGGCCCGTGAGACAGCTGTTTTCTTGACTGCTTTCCCGGAGATCCTGTGAACCAGGTACGGCTCGGGAAGGCCTAGCCACAGAAAATTACGGTGTAGAGCAGGGTTTGTTACTTGAGCCTGTGCGCCACTGAAATTTGATCCTCAGCCGTCAGATCAAACTTGGCTGTGCTGGATGTCGGTGGCGGTGGGCGGACCGTCGTATTTTCGTGGCAGGTGAAAACTCAGCGCTACGACGCCTGATGCGACGATACCTGTGTGTCGTAACCCTGCTGTGTGTACGTGTGTGTGTGTGTGTGTGGGGGGGGGGGGGGGGGGGGGGGGACAATGTTGTCACATAGTGTCGTCGCCTTATTTGGGGCGGCGGCATGGAGTTTCGGTATTTTTGGTTGTGTCTCGTTGTTAGGTTAGAATTCTATCTCGAAACTCTTTCGGCTCTGTTGTGGGAAGATCTTTACGCCTCCTAAGTTTTGCACGTGACTTCCTTGTCATCGTTCTCGGTCATGTTTGTCTCTGGCAGGATAAACACTCAGCGACCGAGAGCAAGAGGGCAAGCGTTCCTTTTCGGCAATAATTCGATATGTGCTGCAACGATGCTTTGTGTGCTTTCCGAAGGTGCCGTAGTTTTATCTTTAGTCACTAATCTGAGTGACCTCCTGGTGTGTGTGTGTGTGTGGTGGGGGGGGGGGGGGGGGGGGGCTGCTCTTATTTTCTCTTTTATTTTTGATATCTTTGTAAGAGGATTTTGTCTTTAACTTGTATCGGTTTGGCCGTGGCGTTTATTTATAAAGTGGGACGGAAACATATTTTGAAAGATCACGATTTTAATATGAAGATTAAATGTGGGATGTTTTTAGCATGAAGTGAGCCTATGTCACTTGGTTGGAAGATGGAATGTACATGCACCCAAATCTTCCAGGAAAATAATTTCGTTGAGAACAGGGGCGGACCCATAATTTCATCACGCTCGGGGCCACCTTCGTAATTGTAGCTGCAGTACTGCATAGTGCCTGATGCAATGTCGTCGTCAAGGTTGTTATGACTTGCACACAAAGGGCACCGATGTATGTTTCTCTACAGTCTTCGCTGGTGGAAGATAGCGGAGGCGACTTCCGGTGCATGCACACAAGGCACTATCTTTAGAGTTGGTCAGAGAACCGGTGATCGCTACAGGAAACAGGCGGTACGCCGACGGCTTCAAGCCGTCGGCATAGGCCCGAAAGCCGTCGGCAATATGGCCCTCGGCGTTACACGCCCTCGGCTCAGCCTATTTTGCTGTCGGTGTATGAAAAGCCGTCGGCGTAGGCTATGCCGACGGCCCTACGCCGATAGATATTTTTTTCCAATTTTTTTTAATTTTTCAATTTTTATTTTTTCAAATGTTTTTTATTTTTTTTAAAAAATAATTTTTCATTTTTTTTCAATTTTTTGAATTCTTTTCCGAAATTTCCCACTTAACCACACACTTAATATCTGATTAAACACTTAATATCTGATTACACACTTAATCTTAGCCACTCACTTAATATCATGTCATAGTACTTAGCCTGGTCAAACTTCCCATTCGGTCACCCATCATCAAATTGGTCCAGCACAAGCACGCTTAACTTTTAAGTTCCTTCCAAATTAGCTTCCAAATGAGAAGTGAGAACTTACTGATATTAGCATCCTATCAATCATATTAACCCTCGGTCATGATGTTACACTTTTTTATTGTTTAAATTTTAAAAATTTATTTGAATAAATAACAATGATTATGTAATAATATTTTTGAATAAACTAAAATAAAATGAATTTTACGTTATTTTTTCCTTTTTACATTTAATATGGAATAATTCATATCTTTAAATCCGTCAATCAAAATTTGACAAATAAAATGTCTAAATCGATTAGAAAAATGAGAGGAATTCAAATATGACATCCATATCATCTTTTGCATCACAACTAGTGGTTATATCACAGAAACATTGATAGTTTTAGAAAATTTGACCTCTTTCGATGAATAGTCATGGTGGCCATTTTGACCTTTTTTTGAAAAAAATCAAATAAATTGAAAAAACAATCGAAAAAAGATATCATCTGGCATGGAGTCCTTTTATGTGTACTAGTTGCTATAAAAATGATGTACTTGATTTTTGACAAATTGTTCAAAGAAAATCTTCACAAAAAGGTCTATCATGTATAAACATTTATAAGTTTCAAGCCAAATCACCAAGTTATAACCATTGTCACGGCATAGTTTGTGATAAATCTCTCATATTCAAAAAATAGGTGTATCTTGGTACAGGAAACAATGGTTCTGAAGGATTTTTCAAATTATTTTTATAAATATCATTTTCCTTTTTCTAAGTGGCAAAAATGACTTTTTTGTGAACCAAGTACAAAAAATATGGTGCAAAATGGCACCCATCTAATTCTCAGAAAGAGTAGTCAACATTTGATGGATAATCCCCAAGTATTAGAAATTTTCTTGATTTCTACCTAATTTCGCCTAGTTAAATGAGTTTATGTCGATTTTTCGAAAGTAATTTCGCCTAGTTAAATGAGTTTTGTGATGCAAAAGATGATATAGTTGTCATATTTGGATTCCTCTCATTTTTCTAATCGATTTAGATATTTTATTTGTTAAATTTCGATTTACGGATTTAAAGATATGAATTATTCCATATTAGATGAAAGATAGGAAAAAAAGAAAAACATAGGTATGCCGACAGCTTTGCCGTCGGCGTAGCCCTGTACGCCGACGGTTAATCTGTGCCGACGGCCAGTTTACTGCGCAGCCCAGCTCGGCCCCTATGCCGACGGCCCCGACAAAAAGCCGTCGGCGTAGGCGGTGGCCGTCGGCATAGTGAGCCATTCCTTTTAGTGGATGGGCGTGGCCGGGACATAAGGCCCTGTTTGTTTACTTTATCGTTCGTGTTAGTTGTGGTGTGTTTGGTGGCTTCGGCTTGTATGATCGTGCTTTGTAAACCTTTTTGCCAGTTTTTGTTGAATAATAAATGAAATAAAAGCCGTATGCATCTCTTCGATGCAGAGGCTAGGCTCCCATTTCGAAAAAAAACCTTGCAGTTCTCGACACTGGTAAAATGTGAATCAGTGTCTAAATTTAATTATCCAGTGTCTAGAAAAAAATGCGAATGCTCTCCGTTATGTATGCGTGGGTTGAACGTCGTCATGGCACCGCTGATCTAGCTCAACGCCGTTCTCTCCGTTTCAGTACGTACTAGAACTTCAAGCAGAAGTTCCAAAGTGTGCTTGCATCTCTCATTTTCTAGGAAAACACAGCGCTACAGCTACACGCGGTATACAGAGCTCTGAGGTTTAAGAAAATGCCACATGCCACTCGATCGCACATGCACATAATAAAATGCGCGCGTCGCTTGCCGATTCACCGCACACGTATCTATCCTAGCGATCATACAATATACACGCTTAGCTAAGATTCTTGCCTATTTGCGACACAGCTCACGACATCGGCAGGCGGCGCTTAGCTACCTAGAGTGTAGAAGTCTCAACTGTGGAGTGTCTAATTTGCTTTTAAAAAACTGTGGAGTCCAAAGCCAAGTCGAACACATACTTGTCCATACACTACTGACTTCTTACGATCAGACAATAGTCAGCTCGGTCTGTCATATCATATGGTACACCGAATCTCGCACATAATCCGAACTACTAGTAGCTTGGAAAACATGGTTTGCAGCCACAGCTGCCATTTCTTTATTTCATGCAGACAGCGCCATGGCAAGCACTGATCGAGCCGGCAAGACTAAGACTTAGACGAGACGTATGCACAGTAGAATACACCAGAAAAGAGAGGATACGTCTCTTGCATATATGCAGCTTAGCTTGCACAAGTCAATTAAGTGACAGCTCTCTTTCCTTGTCGCCAGCTGCTTTTCTATACGGATATGTCTCTGTTCCTCCGTCGCTGGCATCCACCACCGCCGCAAAGATCAGGCGAACGAACAGGGCCAAAGGTGATAAGCTATCACTGGATCCAGGTCGATCCTGCGCCTCCTGCCCCTGTTGTTATCAACATCACAGGCGTGCATATCCAGCCCGGTGCTTTCCGGCGTCCCTCTAGTCCACGCTAACCTTGGAGCTGGATGTTGCCGTACGTGAAAGCTGACTCGCCGTGGTGTGCTCAGCTTGCTCAGCTCATGCCTAACTCCCGTTGCCGGGAGAGAACTTCTTCTGTTTCCCCCCTCCTGCTTCGAAACTTCCCTTTCGCAAGTTGGAAATTAACGGGTGGATGGAAGCTTTGTTGGATAGGATACAACTGGTTTAGGCAGAAACGAGAATTTCAGAGGAAAAGGCCGTGGCCGGTTGAAAGACTGAAAGTGAGACGATGCCGACATTAGCGACATTAGCGACGACGTTAGCATCATGAGCCCAGAACGGTCCAACAGCCGGGAAAGGGGGGAAAGGTGAGGGAGATGAATGGACATGTTGTTGTTTAGAGCGTGTTACGGCCACGGATTAGTTATCTATGGGATTAGTCATGCGTCAAAGCTTTTGACACCAAGCTGTGCAAGTTGCAAGTTCTCCGCTGGGACATTGGCTGCACCCTGTAAGTTAATTAAGGTGGATGAATTATAATGATGGATCTTGTTTCTGTCTGCAGACTAGTACTCCCTCCGTCCCAAAATAAATGTCTTAGGTTTGCCCAAAAGTGAATCTTATATTTACTAATTGGAGGCATCGTAGAAGGCACCACGTTAATCCTCACGTTTACACTACTATTTACCGTTGGATTAAAAATAAACAACCGTGATTCGTCTGATACTCTGACCGCAATCTCCTTCCGAATCGCCACCAATCTATCCCCGAGCGCTCATCCTTTTCCGTTCTTAGGCAGCCCTAGCCGTGCCGCCGGCGTCTTCCCGAGCTGCTCTCCGATCCCTGTCAACGCTGCCGTCCTCTCGACCTCTGCAAATTTAGCCGCTGCGTGTGCATCCTCCCCATGGCTTCCCTGTCTCGAAGTCACTCATGTGTCATCGAGGTGTATGTCCGTGGATAAAAAAGGCAAGATGAAGGCTCTGTTACTTCTGAGCTATGTTATATCTTTCTATTTTCTCTCGGTGCACTGAGATCAATGAAACAATTTAGCGATCTGGAACTGACTGATGATCTATCACATGTTATATTCACGAACAGGTCAGCATGATCAACTGATCACAACAATAGGACGTCCGGCCGGCCGGCAGCGAACACCAAGAATCACCTACCTTTCGTCAACTTTAAGAGCATGGCGTATGTACTGAAATCTGAAGTTCATCTATGTTGCTTTTTATACGTGATTTCTGCCAGCACTGATTCCGTCTATCTGGAGAAAACAATGCAGCGCAGGAGCTGTTTGATGTAGGTCGGTTGGCTGAAGGTAAAAGCAATTTGAATTAGATCGGGTGGCCTCGCCGGCGTCCATGTATGAGGCTTCCGATTGAACGAACTACGGCGGACTGCTGGGCACAACCTCCTTCACTCCTGCACCCACTCAGCAGGCAAGTGCCTCTCCGTGATTCACAAAATTGTACACAAGCATTTGTTTTCTGCGACTGCAATAACCTATCCAAAACATTGATCTTACGTTCACAACTTTATCAAGCTAGATTTTTGCGAGTGCATTACATGCTATAAATTTAGCTAGAGTAATCTTGAGTTATTACTTCAACTAAAAGTTTGTTCCTGATACAAATTGTGGGGAATCATGGACAGGAGATATAGTTGATGCTTAATAATACTTACTTTATGGTATAGTCCACAATTACCATGTATTACATAGTAAAGACAATACATGTATTACATACGTATACTAAAGACCATACGCTGGTGATCTTCTGGTCTTGGTAGCAGATGCTTCTTGGTTTGAGGAGAAAGTACTGAAACTGATCCACTTTCCTGTAAATTAGTCATCTGATGAGTTACTAGGAACATTATAGGATTTATACAAGTTTTAGAGTACTTGGTAATTTTAACAACCGTCCATCCGCTTGAATCCAACGGCGATAAAATTAGAGCCACCTGAAACTACCAGAATTAAACTACCCAAAACTACCTGAAACTACCAAAATTGTATTATTTTTAATCCGATATTAAAGGGTACTTAGGTAATTCGTCCCACCATCCCCACCCTGTCAGATCCTCTCGTTGTAACTTCACTCTCTTCCCCAGTTCAACGAGATCGCAAACGGCGCCCCTCTCCAAATTCGCGCCGGCAGCAGGTCCCTCTCACCAATCTCGTCACGAGCAGCATGTTCTCGTCATGGGCGGTGAAATCGGCGGTTTGGCTTGCCTCCCGTGCACGCCGAGGTGCTCAAGATCGAGCCACCACGCGGACAAGGATAAGGTGGAGGCGTGCATCTTGGACCTGGTGGTGTGGCTCCAACGCCTCATCAGCTACAACAACAGGGGCAGGCAGAGGCAGGCGGGCCTGGGAGGCAGGTCAGCGAGTAGCAGGTCCCCCGCCTCTCTTTCGGCCTAGTCAGTGCCGAGACCACCGCCCAGCCAGTCGGCACTGCTCAACAGGGAGGACCAGGAGATGCTGCAGGAGGTGTACATTCGGCGGCAGGTTAGGGATCCCCTGAAGAGAAAGAGCCAGGCGATTACGTCGATGACGACCGCCGCCCGCAGGTCGCCAGCGGCGGCGCTGAACAGGGACGGACGACATGCCGGTGGAGTACAGGAGGTGCTCAGATGCAGGAAAAGTCCAGCTGGTCTCCTGCTCGGCAACGGTGGTGAAGTGCAGGATTTGGAGTCCGGGCATCAGCTTCCGCGTCCGACAGTGCACACTATGTGCTTGCTAAAATGCATTAAAGCGCGGGTGTACTCGTTCATTTTGTCAGTGCTCTGTACTAGCTAGCTGATTCACTCTTCGCTCTAGGTCGTGCGTTCTCTCTTTCACCTGCACATGCAGCACTAGCTTAGTAGCTTGTCTCAAATTTGTTTTGTTTTTGACAGTCAAATTTGTATTTTTCAGAATCAATCAGTTTTTCAGAATCAAATTTGTATTTTTCAGAATCAATCAGTTTTGCGCGCGCGCGCGCACACACACATAGAAACTGCAGCTCTTTGCTTTGCCACATTTGAGCAATCAAGCTACAGGGTGGAAAACCACACGGGTAGTTCATATAAACAATGCTGCTCATAGAACCAAACGATTAGGCAGCCACTGTAATCAGAAGAAATGCTCCAAGAATACATCAGCAAGAACCAGAAACTACAGTCTCTCTCGCCAGTCTCTACAAACAGGGAAGCCTGGTGTTATTCCAAACACAACCCCTTCAGCTCAGCTGCACCTCACCAATGTATTTGTACCTGGGAAGAATATGGACAGGGGACTCCCGATCAGCAACGGCTCGAAGGCCTCAGACAAGGCCACGCAGCTGCACGGGCTGGCGCACCACTCCTCGCCATCGCCTCCCTTGACGATGACGACATAGTAGAGGTCGAGCGTGGGCAGCGTCTCCACGAGCCTGCTCCTGCCCTCGTCGCACGCAGCGCACCCGGCGACGGCCGGCCACTCGAACCCGTATCCCAGATGGATGCAGCCACGCAGCTCGTCGAGGGTTCGTCACCGAGCACACGCGCCGCGCAAGGAGATGAGAAGGGCGACGGACAGAAAGGATGAGGGCTCGGCAACATTTGTCGCCCGAGCGGAAAAGGTGTGCTGGCTCCGCGAACTCACGTGTAGAGGTGGCGTCAGCCCAGGGCCGGTCCTGAGATTTTCAGGGCCCGGGGCGAAACTAAAATTTGGGGCCTCAATGTATACATCATCATTATAATAATAAATATATGTGTAAAATATATTTTAGTAAAATTTGAGTGCATCTAAAACAGTACACATATCAAATAAATTATACAAATTACTTTAAAATTTGCATCTAACATTTCTCGATACAAATTCACTTATGATGGGGTCGATGTCAATGTCGTCCAATAATTTTCTCTCGATGCATAATGTTGGCAACCGTTTAACCTCTTCTGGGTCATTATAGACCGTAAGTAGGTCGTCAATACTTTCAACTTTGAACAGCTTGTTTCAGCCGATGCGATAGTCACGGGCACAGTAATATAAATAGGATGCAATAAGCAATGGAGATATTGGGATAACAATCAACTTCTCTCACATGCTCAAAAGTCTCATTAGTTGGTTGCTCTTATTCCGCGGCAACAATCGCCTACTCATCTGGGTTTACCGAAGCACTAGTATTACCCTGAAAAATTATTAATCCTCCTCTTTGTGATTGTACCAAGTCATCACACGTTTTGCTCTTTTCCTCTTAGCACTACCAGATTGATACCTTCTGGCCGACATGATCCAACAGAGTGGTGCAAATAAAGTTACATCAAAATTAATGTTACTAATTAGAGAATTAGATATTACGCCGTCATGCATCACATACAGATACAACTTACAAAAGAAGTGCGCAAAAGATTTACCATGGCCAGCAGGTGAGGGCCCGACGGTGGTGACGACATCCGGGGGCGGCGGTGTCCTGGGGATCCTGATGGAGATGGGATCGCCTAGATGCTGCTCACGCTCGATGGCCAGATCCGCCGCGGATCATCCGAGATGAGGTACAGAGAGGAATCACAGGCGAGGAGACGAAGAGAACAGAACTACAGAAGAGAGCCGAGGTGTCACGATCGTGCGTGTGCGAGCGAACAAGGATGGGATCGATCGACTGGGCCCTGTGCGTGCTATCTGTCTCCTTTCCATGGGCCACGTTCCTAACTTCCTATAGCCTGGACGGCCTATTTCTTTTTTTTCTGTTAAATACATATACGTATCTATACAAGTATAGTACCTATACTACAACGTACCTGGTGTGGGCCCTAGATTTTGGGGGCCCAGGGCAGCCGCCCACCCTGCCACCCTCCAGGGCCGGCCCTGCGTCAGCCCCGCAGTGCGAGGGGCGTCGACGGATGCGGGCGGCGGCGGCGCGCTGACATGGAGAGCGGCCAGGGGCTTGCTGCGGCGCGACTGTCGTGAGAACGAGGTTGAATGGAGATGCAAAAATTATCCGTGAACAAAATGACTATCATACCCCAAGTGATTAGATCTAGTTTTTTTGTTAATGATTGGATGGCTGAAATATTTTAGGGGGGATTGATTGAAATCCAACGGCTAAAATATTTTAGGATGAGAGCTACCTGAAACTACCGGTGGTAGTTCTCCAAGCACCGTAAAAGAGCTCTAGGATTTATTATATGTTTAGTTAAACTCTTACGTCCTTTGCACATCAATTAAATAAAAAACGCATGCAGTATTATTTTTGAATGCATGAGGTATGTACAGTTGATTTGCAATTATGAAAGATCATTCATCAGTAAACCGCAGCACTTTCTGTGCCAAGCTTACCAGCACACAAATCATAGTAATTACAATTTTTTCTTGCAATTTCTGTGTGTCGAATTTGGTGCACTTTGGGCCAACTACGGCCGACATTCTCTTCTTCCTCATTATTGCGCCACCTAGGGCTCGACCTTCCATCAGATTTTGCTCCCATTTACCTACACCTGTGAGGCACGCAGTACCAGCCGCGAGGCTTGATATGAGACGTCCAAGCAGAGCTGCTCAAGGGAGTTGTTGTGCAGCTGCAGCATTCGTCATCTCGACAAGAGTCGATACAAACTGGAGAGCAAATGATGGTGGGTGGCAAATGTGTACGATGGTCTGTCCAGCGCACCCTGATTATTTCTACTATAAGTATGCATCTATATTCTGTTCCTTTTGTTACTTCATCAAATCTCTACAAGATGAACATGCTTTAAATTTCCTCTGGGTAAATCGAAATTTCAAAATCGATCTAAATTTGCTAAGTGTCTTAATTAAAAGGTACTCATGTTCTGTGTTCAATAAACAATGGTTTAGATGATAATTCAGACAATGCCAATGCCTGACTTTTATTTATTTGCAGTCTTTAGGTTGCAAAGGATTTGATGGGATCAGTATTAGCTATATCTTGATCGGTTCAAATGCTTCAGGAAAAAGGTCGGCTTTCGTCTTTCTCATGTATATATGTGGATTACAAACTTCAGGCTAACTTTTTTTTTAGAAAAGGAAACTTCAGGCTAACTACACACGTGTTATCATTCTTTGCTTTAGTTGTCTCTGGTGCACGGGCATATTATTTAGGCTTCAAGTTTTGCAGTTTTCTGCAGGTTGTGGGGCATAATCTGTTAAACTTTGCTCTACTCATAACCACAATGCTCAATTTCTTACATTTTTATTTGGTCTGCAATCAGATGTAGGTGTCATCTCTTTTATAGAATAAATAGAACGATCTGCTCAACTTATCAAATTGGCTACACAAGAACTAATCATTAGTGTAAAGCAAGGATAGTGCACCTCCTGTTGACCTGTTCGGTGCCCATTATATCCACATGCACTGCAAGAGCAGAAACGGCAGCTACAACATTAGCACCAAGAAATTTCTGGACGGCACTGATATTTGTTGAGGTCATAATATACTCTCAGCTATAAAGGTTTCATGGGTCAGCTATGTTCTATGCTTCCACTGGATGCTACCATACAGAATCAAGAACATAAGTTGGTAGTGTCATTATAGCTCCTTTAAATAAAGTCATTAAAATAAAGCGGATGTAGCTCTAACTCACAGACTATAACATGTTTTGATTTGAAGGCTATATTTAAATGTCCTCATCTCTATGATCAGAACAATGCAATATCCTAAGAGGTCAGACATGTAGGGAAATTCCATCACAACATCTCATTGCAGATTTGAAAACGTGCTTTATTATATCCGGCGTGATGTCTCCAACTCAAATTTGTGTTCTCAAAGATGATAAGAGAGATGCAGTGTGAACAATATTGTTTTTCTCTAAGAAAACTTTTTAATATTTTCCTTTTTTCCAGTTATTAACTCCTACGTTTGCTCAGTGACAAATTTTCAGAGTCAATCGAAACAGCCAACAATGGTTTGTGCTGTTCTTTAGGAGTAGTATTACTGAGACATGGGTGGGCATGGGTGCAAAGCAAATAATTACTGTTATAACTCAGTTCACTTTACTGCACGGCGTACAAATTATTCTATTGTATTGTCGTAAACTATTTGGAGTTCAGTTCATAATACCATATTTACAAGCTTCATTGTTAATATCGACCTGCTCAGTCATATTGTTTAACCAAACTGAAGAGGTTGAAGTAATGTTCGAACAAGTCTATTTAATTGTTTACTCTATAATAAATAGTGTCCATCTTCAGAGGAAAATAAATTAGAGTATTTTGTTCAGTTCACCCATATTATCATTGTTTAACCAATTATACTAAAGATTATCTTGATATTCATATAGTTGGTGTTTACTTCTCTTGGATAGATCAATTGGCCCAGTAATCAGGTAAATTTATCATTTCCTCCTCGGTAACACAAAGGGGTTGGATTGTTCCAACACATGGGTCCTCCAAGGTCAATGTCGATGTTGCAGTGATATGATCGAGAGAATAAGGTGCAATAAATACTCTCCCCTTTAATCTTATAAATCTTTTCTTTAGTTGATCATTAAATTCCGTGGTGACGATTAGTAAGTAATATGTCCTCGATATGGAATTAAATATAGCTAAAATATTTTCGTGTTATTCGGACATGTAAATAATTGTCACATTAATTGTAGGAACCTATTACATGATTATACAATCTTCTCTCAAAACATAACCCTCTACTTCGCATGTAACCTGACAGCAAAAGGATTCACTGTTAAAAATATCATTGGACTGTTATGTAATCAGTGTATATTTTTCTGTAAAACCAATACTAGCCCGTGCAATTGCACGGGTTGACGGCTAGTGTATCTAAACATGTTTCATGTATAGATACATCTACTTTTGAGCAAATTTGAGACACTTATTTTTGGACGGAGGGAGTACAATTTAAACAAGTTCAAATTGTGTTTCTCCGACATATTATATGAGAAAATGACGGCTAAAGATGTATGTGTACGTTTGGTTCTTCTGTGAAGCCTGGTTAGGTGAGAGAGAACATACATACGTGGTAGACAACCTGTGGTACAAGTACAACCCGTAGGAGCAAGGCTCACTGTTTGTTGGTGGCGCTCTGCGAGAACGGACTGTGTGGGTTTTCGTTGATGCTCTTCGTCCAAAAAATCACAGCTGGTTATATAATGAAATATGCCGAAGCCTGTTCCCCTCCATAAGAGCTCTCATGTATATTTATAGTCACACATGATACAATAAGTTTGTTACAACTAGGAGAACGGGTCAGAGGCTCAGTGGCAAAGGTAGCAGTGGCTAAACCTATCAACCAGAGTTTGAATCCCGTGAGCGAAATTCTCAAATTCTCACAAAGTAGCAATTGTTCTATAAAAGTAAGCCACGAAGGGTTAGTCCTGGTTGGTCTCATTTTTTTAAAGTTTGTTACTACTACCACTCGCATTGTGCTCCGCGTTTACTATCATTACGTCGTCCCCTCCAAGCGACCGAGGGAGAGAACCCTAGTGGGCCGCCATTGCCATCCTCCTCCCTTATTATGTCCCCTTGCAGCACCCGGATCGGAGGCCGTTGCCGGACAAAGCCGCGAGGTGCCGGTTATGGGGGCAGTTGGATCAGATCTCCCAGTGGTATTATGGAAGGAACTGACGGTGGGGTATCTTCTTCACGTCTTCCTCTGTGTTTGCAGCGTGGCAACTCAGGACAGTGACCTAATCTCCTGCTGTTGGAGCACAACGGGAGGCGTAACTGTGGGATGGTGTTAGGGTGATGCAGTAGGGTGGGGTGCGCAGGTGCCCATGCTGCTCCCGTGCCGGCGGTTCTCCTGTAGCGTACATGGGTTGCAGAGACGAGGAAGGGGGTTGTGCGTGGTGGATCTTGGGCGTCTTCCAGATGGGCCAGAGTGTACTCGACAAAGGCCTCACTGCAACATTCTGGTGACAGCGGTTGCGTGCCACGCATGTCGTATCGGCGTGTTGTGGCAGCATATGCCATAATCTGTTGGCAACACGGGAGTTTTGAAATTAGACGGTGGCGGACACTGTGGTCATGTGGACGAGACGGTGGCAGGATCTTGGATATGGTAATGGTATTCAACTCCATGCGTCGAGGTCGATGGCGTTATGGTACTTTTGGAAGCTTGGCTTTGGGGATGAAAATCCTGAGATCGACTTATGGTTGGACTCGTCATCATTGGCGCACTTTTGCCTACGAGTCATGTTCTTTTTGGTACTTTCGGTATTTTACCATAAGTTAGTGGTAGTCTGTTGGAGTTACTGTCACGAAGCATACTGCCTCAAGTTTTTTTGTCGACTTATTCAGCTTTGATGTCGGGCTTTACTTGACTTTTGAATAATAAATAATATATGGCTTTGTGCATCAATCGATATAGAAGCCGGGTTATGCTCGGTTTAGAAAACACAATCGGGAGGCTAACAGCCTACCAAAGTAGACTAACAACCCTTAGCCGATTGGGAAAAATAACTACCTATCCTAACAATATAATATTTTCAACGTTGCCTCTCACTAACAACTTATGTTGTCATACTGAAAGCGGTTTAGTAAACCATATGCAACCCGATCATCAATAGGTATGAATCTGATGTTCAAAAGCTTGCTTGTGACTCTTTCTTAAACAAAGTGATATTTCACTTTTGTATGCTTAGTCATGGCATGGGACACTGGATTTGGAGATAGGTATGTGAGACCAAGATTGTCATACCTCAACGATGCAAGCTTTGACCAAGTTCCATTAACAATGTTTTCGCTGAAATAATCTCATTGTTGCATTAGCTAGTGATTTATACTTCTTCTCGGTACTGGATCTAGGTAAAGTATCATGATTACACACACTCTAAGCAATAAGATTTTACTACAATAAAACTACAAAATCACCTGTTGATCTCCTATCATCAGGACAGTCGACCCAATCTATATCCTAAAATGCACATAGTAGAGTCTGACTTGACAAATGTCAAACCAATAGAATAGATGATGTGTACTCAAGATGTCACATAATTTTCATACACAATTGATCATTGGATGTAAGTAGGTGAATGAAACAACTCACATATTTCAATGACATATGTTTGGCCTAGTAAGGGTCAGCAACAATACTTCTGTACCGAGTGTAATCCTCACCACCAAGTGGCTCGCGTTCTGTGAATAACAATATTTCCGAAGCTGATAAAAGGGGTAGTGAATGGTTTATACCCCTTCATACCAACTCTTTAAAGTAAGTCTGCACGATATTTCTCGGGATATTATAATTCCGTTGTTCTCACAATCTTTACCTCATTTTCTAGAAAAAGTCGAAGATGTTTTAGGTCCTTCAAAGCAAAATCAGCTCGCAAGTCAATAGCGAGTGCTTCAACAGCCTTATATTCGGAAAAAGACTGAAGCTCCGTGGAAAAATGAGAGAATATCATGCATGAGGATGGGTTACAACCAAGCTCTACTCTAGCTGAAACATGTTCGATCCCAAAGATAGAGAAATATGTGGGAAAGAGGGAATCTAAAGCTACATGTGAGGCAATTGTAGATGATCTTCTGGAAAGATCCGACAAACTTTATACTTATATGTCTAGACTGACCAACATGCCCAAATTTCATCCCATATTTGGGCTAGAAATGGGGGTGTCCGGGTGTGTCCGGGCATTCGCCATGTCGGATGCGTCCTACCAGGATAATGTTTTTCATTTTTCTGTTTCTCTCTCCACCCCCATCAATCATGTGCAAGTGATCAGACTATTTTGGGGACATGGCTGCATGCACCAAAACGAGGATTCAAAGCGGACACGTCCGAACACTCGGACAAATGAGTGGCCAAATTAGCCTAGTATGGTTCCTAGCTAATGCATGTGCCACCAAGTTGGCCTCCCTTTGCAATCCTCAAATCTCATCTTGATAAGACGTTGTCCACAACATGAACACGATCTTGATGTACCGCACCATCCTCATGGTGGTGCTATTGCCTCCATTTGGACAACATCAACTACGATCGAACAATCATAATCGACAACCACTCTGTTGCATCCCACACGATCGCGCAGGTGCGCCACTTGCGGGACGTGGCGACGAGCACCTGCGCGATGCGGGTCAGCGGGTTGCCGGTGGGCTTGAAGTAGCGGTAGTTGGGCGTGTCGAGCAGGAAGAGCACGAGCGCCACCAAAGTTTTAAATAGCCGGCTATAGCCCAGCTATAGCCTGGCTATATATAGCCTTTCGAGAGGCTTCGGGTTATGGCTATGACCTTCATAGGCTAAAGTGATAATAGCCGCTAATAGTCCGGCTAAATTGATTTAGCCCCTTAGCCGCTAAAATTTCGGCTGAGGGGTCCAAAAAATTTGGACCAAAATTTGTCCGCTCGGCCATATATCAGAGCCATACTGAATGTTGTAATATGTGGACATAACTACGTCTAGTACTCCTGGTTATTTGTATCTCTTATGTGACTACATTAATATGTTATGCATCAGTAAATCATTGATCGATATATATATATATATATATATATATATATATATATATATATATATACGAATATATGCTACCTAAATTTAAATTTTTATCATTATTTAGCAAAACGGTTACGTTATAGCCCGGGCTATAGTCTTTCATAGCTTCTGAAATCAGCGGGCTAAATGCAATAGCCGGTTATTTTAAACTATGCCCATGACCCACTGGCCGGCGTCCTCGTAGTACACCCGAACCGTGTTGGAGAAGAGGGAGCCCACGTTGAGCGCCAGGTAGAAGTAGCTGAAGAAGGCCACCTTGGAGCGTGCCTCGTCCGGGTCCGTCTCGTCGAACTGGTCCGAGCCCAGCGTCGCGATAGACGGCTGGTACCCGCCGTTTCCGAATGCAATCATGTACGTCGACAGGTAGAAGAGTGCGACGCCGGCCGTCGACGGCGGGTCGCATCACCCGGTGGGCTTCACCAGGAGGAAACAGGACGCGAGTGACAGTATCACCAGGCCCTGTTCAGAATTCAGAAGTTCAGAACAACACACACATTTAAGCAGACAAAGTAAGTCTGTGCAATCGATGGATCGATCAATGTGAATTTAGATTGAGCGTACCGTGACGTAGATCATCTGGAAGACGGCGCAGGTGATGTAGCGGCCCCAGTAGGAGTCGCTCATGAAGGCGCCGATGAGGGAGAATATGTAGACGGTGCCGGTCCATTTGCTGATGCTGTTGGCAGCCTCGGCGTTGTACTGGTGGAGCACCCTCCGTAGGAACACCACCAGGTTCACTCCGACGCCGAAGAAGGCGCACGTCACAAGTCCATAGTTCACTGCATCATCCAGATCAGTAATCTCGATCCAGTTCATTCATAACGGTTCGAAAAAAACAGAGGCCAGCTGAGCAAAATCGAATAATTATAGCGTGATTTTATTTCGCATTTTCACCTAGCAGCAGGATGGAAGATCTCCATTTCCCAGTTTTTTGCTTTGACTGCTGGGTTTCCACGTCTGTCCATTGAACCATCTTCAGTGATGGAAGATATGGTCTTCGAGTCGACGGTGTTTGGAACCATCACCATCTTCCGTGAGTTTTCTGAAACTTGACTTTTCTTCTGTTTCATCCAGAAGTTCAGAAAATATATTAGAAAGTGATCCAAACATGGGCGTAATTAAGTTCCCAGTAATTAATATATCCCACATAATACCTTGTGGGTTTTGTTCGCTAGCTCCTGCAGATCCTTCCAAAAGTTGTTCAGTTTTTTTATGTGCAAGGCAGCAAGATTAGTTTCAACCTGCGAGTGAAACCCATGTCAGGGATGAATCAACCATATCCATTGCCACCAAAAGAATTACCCGCGGAATTTTATTTGCAAAACATATCGACTTAATATGATTAAATTTGCTTATAAATTGATTCCTCGCTACTGGATAACGACATGCTATGACATCTCGGCTCTTTGCCGAGTGCCAAAACACGGGCCAGTCGGCGACGAGTCTATATACCTTGTAGCTCCAGAAAACACTCGGCAGAGACGACCACACTTGGCAAAGGAATTCTGTGCCGAGTATTTGCCAGACAGCCTAGCGTTCTGACATTAAATCTACTCCCTCCGTCCAAAAATCATGTCTAGATACATCCACTTTTGGGCAAACTTGAGACACTTATTTTGGTACGGAGGGAGTATCAAAATAGAGACGCAGGCGCGCTTATCGCCATGCGCTGTCTCATCTCGGTTTATATTATTGCTACCTTTTCTCTTTTAAGAAAAAAACATATAGTATATCGAAGACTACATCTTGGTGACAGAAATATATCGAGGTCCTGTGTCTGGTACATGCATTGCATATGACCCGAAGGAGTTCTCTGGGTGCTGAACAGAGTTTTTGTGGCGCCCCGACCGACTGCTATACAGTGATGTTGTGTGTCACCGGTTAAGCGATACAACCGGAGGTTACGGGTTTACCAATCCCCGGCCAAAACCTTTGGCAGGCGTTGCTCGGAATTGATCATCGGCAACGCAACACCCCGATTGATGCCTTAACACAGGCACAACTATCAATGCATAATAGAAAGATCAAGACTTGTGGAACAACTGGCACATCACAGACTCTACGACACAAAATCATATAGTTCAACTCTTATAATAGAGAAAGATAGCAAATTACAACCAAAGGTCACAGACCCAACATTACAACATGCGGAAGCAAATTAAGTTGTTCTAAACAACAAGATCCAAATTATGGCGTAAGAGGCCTACAGATAAACATCCAGCGCCAGCTGTTCCGGGATGTCCCAAGCTGCCACCTGGGAACCCAGACTACTCGTCGACGTCCACAAAGAACCCACCCTCGAGGTCGGTGAAGTCCTCCTCTGAAACAAAACAAACGACGTTGAGTTCGACGAACTCGCAAGATTATATATAGAGCTTTAGCTCGATGAGGCTTTCAAGGTTTTATGGCTGTTTTGCATAAAGCTGATTTTATTTATGAAAACATAACTCCATGGCATCGACTAATCAGAGTATTTTTAAAGAGGGGTAAGAAGTAACTCTTTTCTCTCGATCACCTTTCTCATCATCAACCACTGTACCTGCTCTACAAAGGCACCTCCCCGAATCACCCTCGAGGAAGCTCACCTTGCATTCTTGAGTAGTACCTTTAGTACTCAGTTTTTAATCATTCCGTTCAAGTTATTCTATGATCTTATCGTCCTTTCCCAAGTTGTCCGTAACCGTGGACACGGCTTTTCGAAAAGATTTAACCCTGCAGGGGTGCACTGTGTTTACCTTCGGTACCGCCCGGCTCATTGCCTACGCTTAGCTCTCTTCCGGGAAAGCCAGCTGAGTGGGAACGGTTACAACCTTTACCTTGCTTGAGACTAACCCAGGATCATTAGTGGCGGTAGGACAGGTTCAGTGCCTCCAACACCCTGTCCCGCGGCCACTTATTTTCTTGACACCACCATCCTCATCTCAGTCTTGGCCACCATCCCAACGCACACGCAAATGGAAGCCCGAACTAGAGGACCCTCGGCTAGCCCTTCGCAAGTTAGTCGGTCGACGAGGGCTCCATATATCCCACCGAATGGAAGCGCGCTCATTCTTGGTTCAAGAGGTAAAGAACTCGCACCTAGGCGGCGAGAGTGAGACAAAACACCACCATGCCAAAGTGGCCTCTCATCCCCACCTTTAAGCATTTTATTATCTGTCTCCACAATTCCTCCACCATCATCCAAACATTTCAATATCTGTTTCCAACATGAAATATCCATCAGACGACTAAGCAATTAGCTAAGCATGGCTAAGCAACAACATAGCATAGTTAAGTATCTCAGGCCAACAATACAATCCTATGGATAATTGGAGGGGAAACAGGTAATGGCATCGGAAACTTAATGCAACTATAGGATACTCTAATCCAACAAAATTGACATTTGGAACCGCATGCAATATTGTAGTGGAGAAAATAATTGCGGAAAATAGGATAAGACATGCTCAGAGGGGGGATTATGCTTGCCTTGCTCAACGTGCGGGTAGTACGGATCGTCGGGGTATTGCGGTGTAACCCCGGCTGCTTGATCTATCGAAGCGTAGCAACGGAAGAGCAATCAATCACCACACAAGCTTTAACAGATGCAATGCGCAAACACATGATGACATGACATTTTAAATACCCGGGAGGAGGATGATTCAACTATTCAAATTAAACGGAGTTCGGATGCTTAGAGGGGCGCATCCCGAATATACTGTGGAGTTAGGTCATGAATCATCTTTACTTGTTGATTAGGATAGATGAAACCCTATGGTGAAATTGCATATGAGATGTCATGATCAGGTGATGAAATGCAGGGTTTTGGTGATTAAATATACATGATATTTAGTTTAAAGGTTAGTTCACATTTTTCTGGACATGTTGGTCTATTACACGCATTTTTCCGATACACCGACACAAGTTATTACAATCAATTTCCTCTTTTAATTAAGCCCTGGGTATAAGTTATTTCCACAAGGTACAATTAGTTATCCAATTTAGGAAGAAAAGTAACTGAAACAGTAGAATTTTTGGGTACTTGGACAATTTCGGAATTCATCCGGAATTCCGAACCACTCGGAATAATCCGAACTGGTTCCGAGTTCAATCCGGGAAACGCAAATCGCTACTGGATCCTGTCAGAATGAGGTAAGTAGATAGCCGGAATTTTCCGGCCATCCGGAATTCCGGATGTGTTCCGAACCAATTCCGAGCGAAGAGAGAAAGGGATTTTGTAACCGAGGATTCCAGGCGACGGCGACCTACGGCGCACTGGAGCTACGGGCTTCGTCGGCGCGACCTACACAGAGCACGGGGAAGGGAGAGGAGAGGTCCCGGGGGACGGCGTGCTCACCACGGTCGCGTGCAAGGAGACGGCGAGGCCGGAGGTGGACCAGCGCGGCGGCGCGGAGCTCGACGATGCTCAGCCGTGGTCGGGGAAGACGAGGACGGCGCGGTCGATTGCGGCCCTCCCGCGTCGATTCCGTTGGCGGAGAAGGAGAAGGCGTCGCAGCGGAGCTTTCTGCGGTCTTGGATTTGCTCGGGGAAGCCTCAATCAGCAGCGAGGCGGCGGCGGAGCTCGGCGGCCATGGCGGCTCGGTGAGGAGCAAGGAGAGAAATGGGGAATGGGAGCAAAAATCTCGGGAGAGCGTGGGAGCAGGTGAAACGCAGCGTGCGGCTCGTCTTCCTTGCAGGTGGAGAGGGCAGAAGGGGGCCCGGCGCGGCGTGCATCGCGGGAGGAGCACGGCGGCATGGCTACAGGGAGAAGACGATGGGAGTTTTGCGAAAACCCCCCGGCCATTTTGTGTCCATCACCGTTTGGTCCTTTTCTCTTTTCTTTTAAAATCCAGTAGTACTTTAGGTATTTAATTGGGGCACTAAAACATTTTATTAAAATCTGGAAAAATTTGTGTTGCCTCCCCACATGGTGAAGAAGCTCCACAAAAATTTGTGTCTCAAGATGAAAAGTTTGGAACCACTTTTATTCATAGGGTTGGGGTATGGTATTTTTGGTTTAATTCAAAATGACATTGTTTTAAATATTTGTAAACAAGTGTTAGATATTGTTTGGGGACTCTTGGAACTTTCTTGACAAATATCTTAATTTGCAAACTCCTGTTTAACAACTCAACATCATTTCAATTCCAATGTTGTATTAAACCAAATGAACATGATTATGCATGGATGCCATGATGCATGAGAGGAAAGAAAAGTGAAAATTTGGTCCATATTTTACAATACCAAAAGTGGGCTGTTACAGTTTTGTGCTTATGCACAGCAGCGCTCGAATCTAAGCCAGTCAAACACAGGATGGTGAATACTAGTAGAACAGATCGAGACGGCGATAGAACCATGCAATGGTTCTTGTTTCAAATAAAAAGATAAAACCATGCAAGAGCTGATGTCGCCCGTGCATGGTACATGTAATTAATCACCCTATCATCACACGGACAGCATCAATTGCGCCCATGTGTATACAGGTACGGTCTACTATATACCTTCGTTGATGAACCCTCCGGCGCAAGAGCGCAGCTTCTTCTCCGACGACAGGGAGGAGCACCGCTTCAAAAAGGAAACGAATACCGCGTCTAAGACGGGAACCAGCGCTACCTCTAGCCCGGAAAACACCTCGACGAAACCGGGCAGGCCTCTAGACATTTACAGAGCAAAGCGCACTGAGTAGCTTGCTTGACCTCACCGGCCGGCAATGGAGTTGGAGAAGGAAATGGATGTGTTTGTGAGGTAAAACCGGGGGTGGAGTGGCCGTGTATTTATGGACCTCGGGAGGCGCGCGGCGGCAGCGTTGCTGTGCTGGTACTGAGTCGCGCTCGCAGTGTTGGTAACTACTCCAACTCCGAATAGCTCACAATTTTAATGCCTCGTTGAAAAATAATTTCTATTCTAATGCTTGCAATACACGGGAAAGGAGGAAACAATGAAACTTATGCAGCCTATGAAACAATGCATGGATTTTAAACCATTTGCATCTATGACTCCCACCCAGAAAAAACGCAAACTGAGCCACGTTATGCAGCCTGTTTGGTTGTCTAGTTTTGCTTTTTTTTTTTGCTGCACGCTCATTACAGCCATGAAACTGGTGTTTGGTTACACGCTTTCACCGTGTTATGCTCACCTCATATAAAAATGGTGATCTTACCACCCGTTTAAACTAACCGATCACATTCAATCACACAGACACACATTTAGACATACATGCTAAGCAGTAAGATGATTTAGCAAATAGAAAAGAGCTTCGTTACCACCAACTTATATACGCAACAGGGTAATGCACAAACTGCATACAGTAGCAGCAACATGCAATTACCCTGAACAAAATGCAGTAGTCTCAACAAGTTTACCAGTACGGGCATACATAAGCCCTGGATCAAGTACTAACAGTGGCATCCCATGACCTTGGGTGAACATCTAAAAGGGGCAACACATGCTCCTCATCAAAATTCATTAGTCTACTAAACTTACCAAGTTGGAATTAGTTGTGGTAAGGAAATGTGTTGCCCTTCCACGTCGAGGTGGCGCTCTTAAAAATTGTGAGCTTGAGGCCATGGGTGGTGAGCTTCAAGACGATGGTGTTGGCTTCCCTCCTAATCGTACTTTAGCACCACATCTAGCCAATTCCGACCTAGCACCATCTCGCCGCCGTGTGTGGTCACCTGCACCCACTCGTCGCAGTAGTGGCACGCCATGAGCGGCATGCAACGAGGTAGTGAGATCTGCAGCCATTCCTACAGCGCTGCCTGGAACAATCTTGGGATGACGAGCATCAACAAGTCATCGTCGAGCTGAACGTAGAAGCGACGAGGTGTTAGTGGCCGATCGTCGGTTGCCGGCCCTCGGTGCGGTTCGACAGCTTGACTGCCTGCTCTTGCCTATGGGGGCACCACGGGCCTCTAGCCAGCGGTTGCGCTGGAGCACGCCCTCCAAGCCAGGAGGTGTTTGTGGATGCCTCCTCCTGGCGATTTCCCATTTCGTTTTGGGTACCTTCTCAAAAGGGTGACGCCGGTGAATGGAACAAGGCACACTAGCAAGACATGGAAGAGCGGTGATCACCACGATGGCAAGACATTAAACAGCGGCGATCATCGCAATGTCAAGACATGCACATGGACATGGAGATAGACATGGACAAGCACAAGCGGGGACATGGACAAGCAAGACATGGAGATGGAAATTGACATGCAAGACATGGACATGGACATTGACATGCAAGACATGGACATCGACATGGAGATCTACACAGAGCCTACAATGGCTCAAACCCTAACAGATCTACAAGAACATGGACATCTACATAGAGCATACACAAGATCAAGGACAATAGGATGGCAAGACACGAAAAAACCGCAAATGGGCACAAACCCTTACCCAAATCTAAATCGAGAACGAATCTGCAGGCCGATGACCTAAAAAGGGGAGAAATGTCCACCTATAGTGTCCAAGGACGGTGTGGGTCCTCTCGCCGGCGTCGAAGAAGATGGCCACGCCGCCGGATTGGAAGAAGTTGTCGACGGCAGCATCGGTCCATCCATTCCCGACGGTGGCAAAGATGAAGCCGCAGCCGTCGATGGCGCCTCCGCAGCTTTCCCTGTCTCCCATGTGGTCGCCGCTGCTCGGGGGACGGCCGAGACAAACATGCGACGATGCTTTGAGCATCCGCGCCAAATCAGCCGGAGCCTTGCCGATGATGAGGATCTCCACCCAATACTTGTTAGCGGTGGGGTCGGGCGTGCCAGAATGGTGAGTGTGGAGGGGACGAGGAGGAGGAGCGCCGGCCATGGAGCAGAGGCCGAGAAGGGAGAAACGATGTAGTGGGCGGTGAGGGGAGTGGGGGGTGGGCAGTTAGGCCGAAACTTCGTGTCTCCTGCGCTCCCAACGCGTGCGAGACATCGGCACATGCAGTTCGTCGGGGCCAAGCCCAGTGAAAACGGCTGAACCGGCTGTTTTTCCAGGGCCTGGCTGAGTCTGATTTGAGATTCCTACTATGCAACAACATTGGCTGCCCAGGCAAATAAATAAGCAAAGTTTGCATCCCCACAGCCCGACCCAACCTTCACAGCTAACCAAACAGGCCCTTTGCAATCGTGTGTGGTCGACTGGTTGCACACCCTTTCTGAGATTTTTTTTGGATAAATAAAAAGACACTTTAGGAGTCGAATATATTTAACTTTTAGTGCAGTCTCGCTGAAATACCGAAGAATAACTTATGTTCTGATGCGTTGCAATACACGGAAAAGCCTAACGATGAACTTTGCAATTGTGAGTGTCCCACGAGAGCTTCCTCTATGTGAAGAAGATGGCGAGAAAAAAATGCAAGAAGCGAAAACACCCACTCTCTTGTTCAAACTTGGCATATGCAAGGCTTTTGACTTTGTATATTGCTTGGTAAGATAGTCTTATCTGATGTGCTGCATGTGTCCAAAAAGGCAAAAAACATGTTATACAATGAGTATCTCATAGTGTTATCTCAAATAATTAATGTTCATAAAAGAATGTCTCAATTTTGCCTAAATGTGTATGTATCTACACACTAAAACATATCTAGATACATGCAAATTTAGACAAAGTTGAGACATCCTTTTATGCATGGATAGAGTAGAAAAGTATGGGCGTAAGATAAGAGATCTCGTACAATATAGACAAATACATCATCATTCTTACTAAAAGCTCGTCTCCTAACATTTTTTTTGCTTTCTCCTTCAACTCAACAATGCCCTACGTGACATCGTTAAGGGTAGCCCCATTGTATGTGCTATAATATTTTATAGGGCTTTCCACTAATGCCACGTCACTTGTCCATGTTAGAATAGTTAGTTGCGTGCGTGTTGATCAAATTGTACTGCCCATCCGAAGTATAAGGATCGAGGCTTATCTCCTTATCATGTGTAACAAACCAGATGCAAATCGTTTTGAGGTTGTTGGTTAAACCTTCTATATAACACGCACGGTGTGCCCTCAACGGGGTACGACACCTTAACCCTAATTCACATGGTATCAGAGCCCGTTCCTCCAAAACACATCTAGCCAAACCAATTTCAAATCGCATCCATGTCTTCCTCCTCCTCCAACACCTCGGCGCCGACCAATCCGTTCGGCAGCTGATTGCGTGGATCACACGTTCGTTGGGAGACCCCAAGAGGAAGGTATGAAACAGTGTAGCAGCAGTTTCCCTCAGTATGAAACCAAGGTTTAATCAACCAGTAGGAGCAAGAAATCACTTCTGAAGGTTGTTGGTGGCGGAATATGGCACGGCGCAACACCAAGGAATCCGGCGACCGACGTGGAACCTGCACACAACACAATCAAACTACTTTGCCCCAACGAAACAGTGAGGTTGTCAATCTCACCGGCTTGCTGAAAACAAAGGATTAAACGTATGGTGTGAAAAACAGTAGTAAATTGCAGAGAATGAAAAGGAACAATGTTTGCAGTTGGTTGTATTATCAGTGTAAAAGAATGGACCGGGGTCCATAGTTCACTAGTGGTGTCTCTCCATAAAAGATAACTAACATGCTGGGTGAACAAATTACAGCTGGGCAACTGACAAATATTGAGCGCATGACGATGCATATATATGACATGATGGTTACTATGATATTCATGTGGGCATTACGACAAAATACATAGACCGTTATCCAACAGCGTCTATGACTAATAATCCACCGCCAGGTTGTCATCCGAGTTCCCCGTTGGTATTAAGTTGCAAGCAACAGATAATCGCATTAAGTAATGTGCGTAATGTAAACAAATGCATTAGACCTAACGGCGCATGATAACCCCCAAGAGCAGGGGATCACTGTAGCACCTCTCAATGTGGAAGTAGGGTATCGATCTGCAGGAGCAAGAAGGAAAAGTTATCTATTCCCTACAACTAAAGTGTCACAAGTTTTAGTTGATTATGCACTAAACAAGTTTAAAGAACAAGATGGTTGATTTAATGGATGGAAGTTTAATGTAACAAAACAAGAATGTAAAAGTGTCCCAATCCTCTTCAATGCAAGAGGACAAGACAAAGGTTTTCTCTTATAGGAACAATGGACATGGGTTCATGGGTTCACTCAATCCTCTCTCCCATCTATGGTGATTATCATGTTATAGATAAAAAGTACACACAATTGTCATGCTTTAATGGTAAACTTCTATGACGGCTACATGTCCTAAAACACATAGTTGAAAGAAAATAATCATTTGTGTTGCTAGGTCACCCTCGTAAGGCTAGCGTGGTTTGTTGTCACTCCCACATCATACTTCTTCCTTTTTACCCCCAGATAAAGGATGTTGGGCTGTATTGTGTCACTCAATACATATGCCGTTGTCACATCGGCCATCCCGTACCTACATACATCATACTTCATAATGGACAATATTCTAAACACTAGTGCAATGATTCATATTTCGTGTGCATGACCACATCTCTCTCATCTATCTACACTTGGTGGTGTCAATCACCTCATGACATGGATAAACAAGGCATTATGCATAAATCGAACCATCACATGCATCATAGAATATCTCCAAAGTATGACAAGTCATAAAAGATCCAACACAACGGTAAATGCATAACAAATATCATCTCATACCACAATATCCACCATAGGAATTACATAGATAGATCCATACTTATGCAAGGCACATCATATGGACTTCAACAATGATCATACATAGAGAGATTAGATCAAGTTACCACCACAAACCCAAAGTCCAGGGGGTGGACTACTCCCCCTTCATCATGGTGATGATGGTGGAGATGTTGGAGAAGATGGAGACCACCCCGGCAGCGCCCCGCCGGAGTTTTCCCCCTCCAATCTGCAGCTCCAGGTCTTCTGTTTCGTGGTTTTGTGTTTCTGCGGCGCTCCCTTCCGAAAGCCGTCGGGGGACTATTTTTATAGTCGTTTTTAGGTCAAGACGAAGGCACGGGAGAAGATCGACGGCATCGGAGGCTCGAGGCCCAGGATAGGGGGTCCCACGGCCAAGGAATCTGGCCGCGTGGGCCCACCTCTTTTGGCCCTCGGGTTTCCATTTTTTCGCTTCCTTCGCTCCTACGCTTTGTTCCTTCCAAAAAATGATCCCCGCAAAATATTAGGTCATTTGGACGTCGTTTGGGTCCCTGAAACATCAAAATATAGAAAATAGGGTTTTCTGCCAGTGCAGGGTTAATTCCAGAAAAATAGGGAAACTGTGAAATATTCCCAAAATCAATATAAAACAATGATATAACCCTTATATGATGCAAATATGATTGAAATATAAGTAATATAATGCAAAGTTCATGTATGCATTTTACATGCATCAACATCCCCAAGCTTAACCTATACTCGTCCTCGAGTATGAAGGTGATAAAACTAACATGGACTTTGCTTTTTAATACTATCAATGGATATCAAAGATGATTACTATTGCTACATAGAGTCAAATGATTCATTCTTCAAAGGAATAGCAATATACAAGATAGATTATGAAGTGATATCAAATATTCAATGTAAGGATGTTCAATGATAATTCACAAAGTGTAACATAGAAGAAAGTACTATGGACCAAATGTATGCATAATAAAAAGTAAAAACATCCTATAATGGTCATAGAGTATTCTTGTAAATCTGAATATAAAAGGTGGACACTTTGGAAAGATATATAAATAAGTAGAGGTAAAACATGAATAAGTTTCATCTAGCTTCCAAATGCTTCTACTTAAGTTAATGTTTGCAATGTGGTATCCATTGGTGTGGAGCTCTCATTACCCCTATCATAGCATCTTGAATGGTTAAAGTTTAAAGTGAAAGCAAATATGAGTAGTGTGCTTGACAAAGTATGGGTTGAATGCCTCATGCCCCGTGAATACGAGTACCTACACCACGGTGTTACTCAACTCGGGCCACAAAGCAAGTTCAAGTTAAAGTCATTGTAAGTAATATAATAGCGTCATCAAGAGCGTCAACTGGGGTACCTCTTGCCTCAGGACATGGAAACTAGCCCATGTCAAAATGACAAGACAAACAGACAATGAACAATCTCAGCACTCTTTTATTTACTATTTGTATAGCTTTTTATTATGACGTGCATCACTGAATGTTCACTTTGGTACGCTGTAAATTTCCACCATGAATGATGCATGGCTTAGGTTAGCGGCCCAGGCGTCTCTCTAGCCATTTATACAAACTCCTCAAACTTACTAAGTTTCCGCATTTATTTGGCACCATGATAAGCATCCATAAACAAAAGTACATGATATCAACTAAATATAATTAAGAGCACGTTGAAAGCTTGCCATGTGACAGCACATATGAGCTAACTCCCAACCAAGACTCTTGTCAAGCTCACAACTTCATAATTTTAATCACAATGGTTCATGTTTATTAAGTGCAATAAAAGTAAAGTGTGCATCAAGTTCGTGAGAGCTTTTTAACCAACTTTTCCCATAACAATCAATAACATAAGCATTTTAATTCAGAAGTATAGATAATACAATATAACATGATAAACATACTCGGAATAGCATAAAGCTAATAGGTAGATATGGTGGACTCACTGGAAAAACTTTGGTTGAAGGTGTTGGAAAACAAGTTTTTACTTGTTGGAATTTTTGGGCTAGCAAGAGGGAGAAAGTTGACCGTCTAAATGCATGCATAAGTGTCCATAGAACTAATCAATCCATGTTAAACAAAGTAAAGTAACATTCAGCATCAAAACATGAATAAAAGATAGCTCTTGATAAAACACTTGCAAATTAATACTCATTAAAAAGCACATGAATCATGCAACTATATGTATCTTTTTGAATCAACTCAAACATCCCTTTCCCAATCTTTTTAATAGCATCCAACTTAATTCAACCCAAATTTCCAGTAGCTCTCTCATAACATAAATGAAGTGGTGGTCTCACAAATAAAAACCAAACCGAAATAACAAAAATAAAAGACGCTCCAAGTTTATGCGATAAAGTGCATTGATCGAAAAACAGAAGTTAGACGTGTGCAAACCGAGAGTGTGTTGGTCCAATGGGGTTGTCTTCACATCCCCAAGCTTATGGTCTTCACCATCCTTGGATAACTCTTGGTGCATCTCCTCTAATCCCTGTGAAAAAACTTCAAAACACCGTTTCTCCCATCTCTTTTCTGTGGGGACATTAGTAGTGATAGACAAATGAATTGCTTGCTGCATAAAATCCTTAAACAAAAATTCATATGAATGTCCAGAAAGTGTATAATGTTGTATGCCTACTTATAAACTCAATTGGATAAAAAGATTCAAGTTAAAAGTTCAAAGAATGCATCAAACAAAATGGGACAGAATCTGTCCAGAAAAACAGCAGCAGCAAAACGCATTTTTCTACCCTACTTAAATATGTCGAAAAAATCTGAAAAAATTCACGCTTACAGAGGATGAAAAGTTGCAACTACAGTTCAAATTTCAGCTCATTCGGAGTCACAGAATAGGAATGAAAAATCATACCGTGCACAGATTCGTGCTGGAATAAAATCTCCGAATGCAAAAAGCAACTTTTTCAAGCCAAAATAGGTAAAACTTGGCACTTTATTAAAAATTCCAGAAACAAAACTAAAAACTAAGCCTCTTGTTACAGCAAGAGGACACAAAGAAAATCAAAAATAAAAACAACCGGGTTGCCTCCCGTAAAGCGCTTTCTTTATAGCCATGTAGCTAGGCTTCTTACTTTGGTGATCATGAAGGTTGAAGCTCATGAGGGAGCTTGTTCTTTGGTGTGTCCCTCTTCCTTGAGAAGTGTTCATGCATAATACCAGGGTCCCATGGTGTTATCAATCCAATCAAAATAATATTCAAGTTGAGACCTAGTAGAGAGAAAAACAAAACACAAAAGTAATAACAACAAAGTCTAACTTTCTTTCTATGCATTGGCATTTTGTATATGAATGAAGCACAATAAATAGAAATTTTCCAATGCATATTAACAGTAGATACTTGCAACTTATAGTTATTAGCAACATAAAGAGGGCTCTTATCACCTCCTCTTTCATAATAGTTGCAAGAAGTAAAAGTAAATTCACCCATATAACCATTGGACTCATCCAACTTAGATAATTTAGGTACATAAAGAGGATCATTAAATTTATTATGGAATTCATTAGCATGCTTCCCTCTTTCAAAATAGTTATTAAGATCAATATCAAGTTTAATATCATGGTTGCAACAAAGATTTGGAACTAAAGGTAATTGCAAACCACATAAGTATTTCTCAACATAAGCAAATTTCTCCTCTATGGTGTAATTAGGAGAATCCAGAAACAAAGTAGGACTCTCATGAGTAAGAGTAACATCACAAACAGCAAGTATATCATTTTTATCCTCACATAATTTAGTAACAACTAAACATGGAGGTTTATCAATAAGCATAGGACCATCATCTAAAGCATTATCATATAGCATATTTAAGCAATACTCCTCATTATCATCAATAAGTTCACTAGTAGCATTAATAGAAAGTAAAGGAGCATTATTAGTTTCATCATAATAGCATGAGTTATCATATAGGACCATAGAATTTTTAGTTTGACACTCATCATAACATGGGTTTTCATAAATAACAAAAGACTTTTGAGTTTGAGTGCTACTATCAAATGTTGATGGTGAAGTTGGGAGATCCAATTCTTCCCCAAGCTTAGGTTGGAACACATCCATTTCAATCTCCTCTTCACATACTTCCTCTTCCAAGCTTATGTTTTCATTATCCTTTTCCTGCAAAATATTAGTACTTTCCATGGCAGCAAGAATTCTTTCTTTAACATAAACATTATCACTAAACTCTTTTTTGCAAAGTTGGAGAAGAATAGAAATGTGTCCTTTCATTACACGAGCTTCATGACTAGTTGCAAAAAATTATCAATAAGAAAGTCTATTTCATGGGCTGCAACATAAGCAATATATTTCTCAACTTGTTCTATATCAGGGCATGAAAATTTATTTTCACGATAACAAGCAATTAGAGGATCACTGTTGTGCTTACATTGATAGGGAGAGTGTTTATAGTCTTTTCTAAAGCAGCAAGTTACATCATGTAATTCACAAAACTCAATAGCCATATCATCGAGATGTTCAAGCAATTCAAGCATTCTATTTCCTTCTTTGATAGTAAGCTCCAATAGTTTTGACATAACCTTCCTCCATAGCTTGAAACACAAATCAAAAGCAACACTTAATTTTTATGGATTTTAAGTTTTTAGATGAAAACTGAAAATAAAATGATACTGAACAATGCAAACCGAAATAACCAATGCAACACAAAATGCAAAACTGAAAATAAAATATGCAAACCGAAATATGCAAGACAATAACAAAACAAAATAAAATGATTTGAAGGTAAAGATGGATAAGATGATGCTCACGTAGGTGCAACCTCCCCAAGCTTAGGTGATTGTAAGATATAAAACAAGATAAAATAAATCTAAAGTCTAGTGCACACAAGAATAGAAACTTAAGCGCTACGCTCCCCGGCAACGGCGCCAGAAAAGTACTTGATAACCCCAAGAGCAGGGGATCACTGTAGCACCTCTCAATGTGGAAGTAGGGTATCGATCCGCAGGAGCAAGAAGGAAAAGTTATCTATTCCTACAACTAAAGTGTCACAAGTTTTAGTTGATTATGCACTAAACAAGTTTAAAGAACAAGATGGTTGATTTAATGGATGGAAGTTTAATGTAACAAAACAAGAATGTAAAAGTGTCCCAATCCTCTTCAATGCAAGAGGACAAGACAAAGGTTTTCTCTTATAGGAACAATGGACATGGGTTCATGGGTTCACTCAATCCTCTCTCCCATCTATGGTGATTATCATGTTATAGATAAAAAGTACACACAATTGTCATGCTTTAATGGTAAACTTCTATGACGGCTACATGTCCTAAAACACATAGTTGAAAGAAAATAATCATTTGTGTTGCTAGGTCACCCTCGTAAGGCTAGCGTGGTTTGTTGTCACTCCCACATCATACTTCTTCCTTTTTACCCCCAGATAAAGGATGTTGGGCTGTATTGTGTCACTCAATACATATGCCGTTGTCACATCGGCCATCCCGTACCTACATACATCATACTTCATAATGGACAATATTCTAAACACTAGTGCAATGATTCATATTTCGTGTGCATGACCACATCTCTCTCATCTATCTACACTTGGTGGTGTCAATCACCTCATGACATGGATAAACAAGGCATTATGCATAAATCGAACCATCACATGCATCATAGAATATCTCCAAAGTATGACAAGTCATAAAAGATCCAACACAACGGTAAATGCATAACAAATATCATCTCATACCACAATATCCACCATAGGAATTACATAGATAGATCCATACTTATGCAAGGCACATCATATGGACTTCAACAATGATCATACATAGAGAGATTAGATCAAGTTACCACCACAAACCCAAAATCCAGGGGGTGGACTACTCCCCCTTCATCATGGTGATGATGGTGGAGATGTTGAAGAAGATGGAGACCACCCCGGCAGCGCCCCGCCGGAGTTTTCCCCCTCCAATCTGCAGCTCCAGGTCTTCTGTTTCGTGGTTTTGTGTTTCTGCGGCGCTCCCTTCCGAAAGCCGTTGGGGACTATTTTTATAGTCGTTTTTAGGTCAAGACGAAGGCACGGGGACAAAGATCGACGGCATCGGAGGCTCGAGGCCCAGGATAGGGGGTCCCACGCGGCCAAGGAATCTGGCCACGTGGGCCCACCTCTTTTGGCCCTTGGGTTTCCATTTTTCGCTTCCTTCGCTCCTACGCTTTGTTCCTTCCAAAAAATGATCCCCGCAAAATATTAGGTCATTTGGACGTCATTTGGGTCGCTGAAACATCAAAATATAGAAAATAGGGTTTTCTGCCAGTGCAGGGTTAATGCCAGAAAAATAGGGAAACTGTGAAATATTCCCAAAATCAATATAAAATAATGATATAACCCTTATATGATGCAAATATGATTGAAATATAAGTAATATAATGCAAAGTTCATGTATGCATTTTACATGCATCTGCGCACCCTTAAGCTAAGCATCGGTTATTTTATCCCTAGAGGCAACAGCACATCCACAATCTTAGAAGTTATTGTCACTCTCCCAGATTACCGAAGGCATGAATCCACTATCTAGCATAAATACTCACTCTTGGAGTTACAAGCATCTACTTGGCCAAAGCATCTACTAGTAACGGAAAGCATGCAAGATCATAAATAACATATAAGATAGATTGATAATCAACTTGACATAGTATTCAATATTCATCGGATCCCAGCAAACACAACATGTAGTATTACAATAAGATGATCTTGATCATGATAGGCACCTCACAAGATCTAAACACGATAGCATAAAGTGGAGAGACAACCATCTAGCTACTGCCATGGACCCGTAGTCCAAGGATGAACTACTCACGCATCACTCCGGAGGCAGGCATGGTGATGTAGAGCCCTCCGGTGATGATTCCCCTCTCTGGCAGGGTGCCGGGAAGAGCTTCTGAACCCTCCCGAGCTAGGGTTGACGGCGGCGGCGTCTCTGGAAATTTTCGTAGATAATGGCTCGAGTATTTAGGGTTTTCGCGTCGGGATGAATAAATAGGCGAAAGGGCGGCGGCTGGAGACGCACGTGGGCCCCACACCACCCCACGGCGCGGCAGGGGGGCCCGCGCAGCCCCATGGTGTGGCTACCTCGTGTCTCCCCTCCGTCTCTCCTATGGACTCCGTGTATGTGTTGGAAAAATAGGAGGTTCTGTCCAAGTTTCGTCCAATTCCGAGAATATTTCCAGACTAGCTTTTCTGGAATACAAAAACAGCAGAAAACAGGAACTGGCACTGTGGCATCTTGTTAATAGGTTAGTCCCAGAAAATGCATAAAAATGCTATGAAGTGTATATAAAACATGTAACAATTGGTATAATATCAACATGGAACATCAGAAATTATAGATACGTTTGAGACGTATCAAGAGCCCCGTCACCGAGAGACAAGGCAAGAACAGCTATGTTTTGTGGCTGACCCAAGTCCTCCCTGCAATCCGTGGAGCACGGTTCGAGGGCTTCCTCGATGGATCACGCAAGCAGACACCAAAGGAGATCGTCGTCAAGAACGGCGACACCACCACCAAGGAGGAGAACCCAGACTATGGTGTCTAGGTGGCTAAGGACCAGCAGGTCCTGAGCTTTCTCGTGTCTTCCCTCGCACGGGAGATCCTACCGCACGCCGCCAACTCGCACACATCGGCGGTGCTCTGGGAGACACTTCAGGAGATGTACGCGGCCAGATCGCGTGCCCACACCACCAACACCCGCATCGCCCTCGCCAATGCAGAGAAGGGCACCAAAACCATGGCGAAATATGTCGACATGATGAAGAGCTTGGAGAACGAGATGATCTCCGCCGGCAAGTACCTCGATGACGAGGACATGGTCTCCTACACCCTCGCCGGCCTCAAGGATCCCGAGTACAACTTGTTGGTGTCCGCCATCCTCGCCCGCGAAAATCCAATCACGGTGAGCGAATTGTACCAGCTACTTCTGTCTTATGAGAGCCGTCAACAGATGCTCCGTGGCACATATTGATACGTCTCAAACGTATCTATAATTTTTGATTTTCCATGCTGTTATTATACTAATAGCTACATGTTTTATTTACACTTCATAGCATTTTTTGCATTTTCTGGGACTAACCTATTAACAAGATGCCGAAGTGCCAGTTCCTGTTTTCTGCTGTTTTTCTCCTTCAGAAAGGCTAGTCGCAAAATATTCTCGGAATTGACGAAAATCAACGTGTGCAAATATCTCATCGGAAGACTCCAGAAGCCAGAAGGGGAGACGGAGTGGGGCCACGAGGCAGCCACGTCACCCTGGGCGCGGTCAGAGGTGGGCCCGCGCCCAGCCCTGGCGTGGCCGCCTCGGTGCCCTCCGACGCCGCCCTTTCGCCTATATATTCCCGATGTCCCGAAAACCCTAAAAACACCGATCATATTCCACGAAAAGTTCGTCGCCGCCGCCGTCGTCAACCCTAGATCGGGAGGGTTTGAAGCTCTTCCCGGCACCCTGCCGGAGGGGAGATCCTCACCGGAGGCTTCTACACCACCATGCCTGCCTCCGGAGTGATGCGTGAGTAGTTCATCCTTGGACTACGGGTCCATAGCAGTAGCTAGATGGTTGTCTCTCCACCTTGTACCTCCATGTTTAGATCTTGTGAGCTGCCTAACATGATCAAGATCATCTTATTGTAATGCTACATGTTGTGTTTGCTGGGATCCGATGAATATTGATACTATGAGCAAGTTGTTTATCAATCTATCTATTTATGTTGTTTATGATCTTGCATGCTCTCCGTTGCTAGTAGATGCTTTGGCCAAGTAGATGCTTGTAACTCCAAGAGGGAGTATTTATGCTAGATAGTGGGTTCATGCCTCCAGTAATCTGGGCTCGAGATGACAGAAACGACTAAGGTTGTGGATGTGCTGTTGCCACTAGGGATAAAACAATGATGCATTGTCTACGTGTCATTTGCATTGTTTACATTACACACTTTACTTCATGCAATAATCTGTTGTTTGCAACTCAATACCGGAAGGGGTGCGGATGCTAACCGGAAGGTGGATTATTTAGGCATAGATGCGTTGGATAGCAAGTCTATGTACTTTGTTGTAATGCCCAATTAAATCTCATAATAATCATCTTGTCATATATTGCATTGTCATGCGCTCATTATTTGTCAATTGCCCAGCTGTAATTTGTTTACCCAACATGTTAGTTATCTTTTATGGAGAGACACCACTAGTGAACTGTGGACCCCGGTCCATTTCCTCATACTGATAAAACCACCAACTGCAATCATTTGTTCTCTGTTACTTTCTGCACTCATTACTGTTTTCCACACAATACGTTTAATCCTTTGTTTTCAGCAAGCCGGAGAGATTGACAACCTCTCTGTTTCGTTGGGGCAAAGTAGTTTGCTTGTGTTGTGTGCAGGTTCCACGTCAGTTGCGCCGCTGACAACCTTCTGAAGAACCTCCGTGTCCTCCTGGTTCGATAAACCTTGGTCATATTTCAAGGGAAAACTGCTGCTGCACTACATCATACCTTCCTCTTGGGGTCTCCCAACGAACGTGTGTTGTCACGGTCAACAAGCAGATCTTCTGGTGCTGTTGCTGGGAAGTAATAAAACACTCTACCGTTAACACGCCATCAAGACATTTTTCTGGCGCCGTTGCCGGGGATACTGGAATCTCCAGATAGGGGAGTCTCACACTTCCAATCTCATTACTTTGTTTTTGTCTTGCTTAGTTTATTTTATTTTATCTTGTTTGCTGTTAAAACCCAAAAACACAAAAAAAATCCTGCATTTAGTTTATTTCGGTTTGTTATTTTCTTGTTCTGTTTTAATTTTGCTAAAATGAGTAATCCTGAAAACACTAAGTTGTGTGACTTCACTAGCACAAACAACAATGATTTCATATGCACACCTATTGCTCCTCCTGCTACCACAGCAGAGTTCTATGAAATTAAACCTGCACTGTTAAATCTTGTTATGAAAGAGCAATTTTCTGGTGTTAGTACTGATGATGCTGCTGCTCACCTTAATAATTTTGTTGAGCTATGTGATATGCAAAAGTATAAAGAGGTAGAGGGTGATATTATTAAACTGAAATTATTTCCTTTCTCCTTGAGAGGAAGAGCTAAAGAATGGTTGCTATCTTTGCCTAGAAATAGTATTGATTCTTGGACTAAGTGTAAAGATGCTTTCATTGGAAAATATTATCCTCCTGCTAAAATCATATCTTTGAGAAGTGGCATTATGAACTTTAAGCAATTTGATAATGAGCATGTTGCCCAAGCTTGGGAAAGAATGAAATCATTGGTTAAGAATTGTCCCACTCATGGACTGACTACTTGGATGATTATTCAAACCTTTTATGCAGGATTGAATTTTTCTTCAAGGAATTTATTGGATTCAGCTGCTGGAGGGACCTTTATGTCCATCACTTTGGGTGCTGCAACAAAGCTTCTTGATGATATGATGGTAAACTATTCTGAATGGCACACCGAAAGAACTCCAACAGGTAAGAAGGTAAATTCTGTTGAGGAGATCTCCTCTTTGAATGATAAGGTTGATGCCATTATGTCTATGCTTTCGAATGGTCATGCTACTATTGATCCAAATAATGTTCCTTTAGCTTCATTGGTTGCACAAGAAGGGAATGTTGATGTGAACTTCATTAAAAATAATAACTTCAACAACAATGCCTACAGGAATAATTTTGGTAATAGCAACTATAGGCCATATCCTTCTAATGGTAGCAATATTTATGGTAATTCCTACAACAACAATAAGAGTGTGCCCTCTGATCTTGAAGTTATGCTTAAGGATTTTATTAGCACACAAACTACTTTCAATAAAACTGTTGAGGAAAAGCTAGGAAAAATTGATATTCTTGCTGCTAAGGTTGATAGTCTTGTTCATGATGTTGATTTCTTAAAAATAAAGGTGCTGCCTCATGATGTTAAAGAGAGCAAAACTCTCAATGCTATACAAGTTAAAATTGATAACAATATAAGAATGCTAGCTGAGTTGCATGATAGATGGGAAAGAGAGGAAAAAGAAGCTGAAATTGCTAAACAGAATAGTGTGGCTAGAGTTTGCACTATTTTTACTACTGAAAATGTTGATACCTCAAGTGCTAGTAAACCTCCTACTGTTAATGGAAAGATAATTGGTGTTGGAAATGTCTCCACTTCTGCTGCAAAAAGCTTTAAACTGCCTGATAGCACTAAAATTGCTCCTGATAAAAGTGCTGAAATTTTTAGGAGTGTAGGAGATAATGGTTCCATTACCTTTGATGATAATAATTTTGATTTTGATGGTTGTAATATAACTGAAGTCATTATGTTCTTGCAAAAGCTAGCTAAGAGTCCTAAGGCTAGTGAAATAAATATGGCTTTTACTAAACATATCATCAATGCTCTCATGCATGCTAGGGAAGAGAAATTAAAACGTGAAGCTTCTATCCCTAGGAAGTTAGATGATGGTTGGGAGCCCATCATTAAAATGAAAGTGAATGATTTTGATTGCAATGCTTTGTGTGATCTTGGTGCTAGTATTTCTGTTATGCCTAAAAAGCTTTATGATATCCTTGATCTTGCACCTTTGGAAAAATGTTTTTGGATGTTCACTTTGCTGATTCTTCTATGAAGAAACCTTTGGGGAGAGTTGATAATGTTCTTATTATGGTTAACAATAACCTTGTCCCTGTTGATTTTGTGGTTTTGGATATTGAATGCAATCCTTCTTGTCCTATTGTGTTGGGAAGACCTTTTCTTAGAACTGTTGGTGCTGTTATTGATATGAAAGAGGGGAATATAAAATTTCAATTCCCACTCAGGAAAGGTATGGAACACTTCCCTAGAAGAAGGATGAAACACCCTTTTGATACTATTGTTAGGGCAAGTTATAATGTTGATGTTTTTGGTCTTGACAATACTTGATTCATGTTTCATGCCTAGCTAAAAGGCATTAAAGAGAAGCGCTTATGGGAGGCAACCCATTGTTTTTACTTTCTGTTATTTTTGTTTTTTGTGTCAAGGAGCTTGTTTACTTCTGTAACAACTCCTTTGTATCTTTTATTTGCTGTTTTGTTGTGCCAAGAAAAGTCTCTTATGACAAGATGGTACCTATATTTGGATTACTGCACAGGAACAGATTTCTGGAACGTCACCGTTTCTCGCCGTAGAAAATCAGAAAATTTGAAAAAATCTGCCAATTTTTGTGCGTGTTCCTGAGATATGTACGCAACTTTCGTACGACTAAAGTTTTTCGATTTGAGCGACGTAAGTGTCCCGAAAAAAATCATCTTTACGGACTGTTCTGGTTTTGACAGATTCTGTCTTTGTTTTGCATTCTATCTTTTACAAGTGTTGAGTGGTTTCTTTTAAGGTGAAAGAGCATCACTTAAGCCTAGTAACAGTAGCTAATGTTTGAAAATGATTGCTTATGAATTTGTGTCCTTACAGAATCAAGTGAGATTATTTGTTTTGATGCACTAACCCGCTAATGAGAAAAATGTTGAGTTTTGTGTGAAGGAAGTTTTCAAGTGTTAAGAGAGGAGGATGATATTATAAGATCAAGAAGAGTGAAAAGCTTAAGCTTGGGGAAGCTCCCATGGATCTCCCCAATATATTCAAGAAGACTCAAGCGTCTAAGCTTGGGGATGCCCAAGGCATCCCCTTCTTCATCAACAAACTATCAGGTCATCTCTAGTGAGACTATATTTTTATTTCTTCACATTATATGTACTTTTCTTGGAGCGTCAGTGTGCTTTTGTTTTCAGTTTGTTTTTGTTTGCTGCTCTATACTTGTTGGATCCTAGCACTCTTGTTTGGGAGAGAGACACGCTCCGCTTTTTTTGGAATACTCTTGTTCTTCACTTATATTTGTTGAGTATTCTTGTCTAGCTACTGCTAAAGCTTCTAGCTCTCTGTTTTCATATATCTCTTGTCAGAGCTATTAGTTTCTTTTGAAGAAAGTACTCTCTTGCTTCACTTATATTTGTTTGGAGAGTTGTTCAAATAAGTTGATTGGTGTTTGGTTGGAACAGAAAATGCTATGCATGTGGTAGTGGTATAAAATGCTTACATAAGTCTTGTAGATCACTGTCTTGAGTAATTTGATACTTGTCAATTGTTTTGAGTTACCAAGTAAGTAATGTTTAGACTTGTGCATCATGTAAGTAAAGGCTATTAGTGAAGAACTACTGTAAAGCTTGTTGATATTTGATTTGTATCATTGGTAGTTCCAAAGTCTAGATATTTTCTAGTGAAAGGTTTTGGTTAACAAGGAAGACAATGTGGAGTCTTGTAATTTTTCAAGCATGTTTTTTATATGAGTTCTTGCTGTACCGGTTGACAGTCTGTGTTTGCTTAAATAACCTTGCTAGCCTAAACTCTGTACTAAGCGGGAATGCTGCTTGTGCATCCAAAACCCTTGAGCCAAAATCCATGCCATCTGTGTCCACCATAACTACCTATTATGTGGTATTTTCCTGCCATTCCAAGTAAATTTTTCATGTGCTACCTTTAAAATATTCAAAACTGTTACAACTCCTTTTTGTGTCACTGTTTACAAGCTCATGAGGATGTGGTAGATGGTCTTTATTTCACTTGTTGATCAGACTTTACACCTGGACTAGTGGCATATACATCCGCTTATCCAATAATTTTGCAAAAAGAGCTGGCAACGGGGTGCCCAGTCCCAATTAATTACAACTTTAACCATTAATTCTCTTCACATCTTTTTGCCCCTGAGAAATCAGTCAAGCAATGTTCATAAGTGTGTAAACAAAAGAGAACGAGGGATGATCTACCCGCTGGTAGAAATAACGTCCTTCATGGGAGCCGCTCTTGTAAGGTCTGGTTAACTTGTGACTTAAAGTATTGTCTATTTACTGATTCGTTGACCACTAACACACACCTCTCAAAATATATTTTTATACTCTCTATATGCTTTCAAAAACTTAAAAAGCTCTAGCACATGATTTAATCCCTGCTTCCCTCTGCGAAGGGCCTTTCTTTTACTTTATTGTTGAGTCAGTTTTCCTACTTCTTTCTATCTCCACAAGCAAACACTAGTGTCAACTTTGGTACAACAGTTGTTATATAATGATATGTTTGACTTATTGCATTACTTTGCCTTGACAATATCCATGAGATAAATATGTTAAAGTTGAAGCCAGTGCTGAAACTAAATCTTCCTTTGTGTTAGTCAAACACTTTCATTTAGAATCTATTGCTTTGTGAGCTAACTTTTATGCAAACTCTTATAGCTCCATTGTCTCCAAAGTATTATTCATGAAAGTTTGCACTTGTATGATTCATTTTGTTTACTCCTTGTTTACTTGTTAGCAAACTATAGACCATTGACTTGGATCACTTCATTCAGTTCATGTGCTTTGCATTACTATTTGATCAAGATTATGTTGGTAGCATGTCACTTCAAAAATTATGTTGTTTTTATCGTTTACCTACTCGAGGACGAGCAGAACTAAGCTTGGGGATGCTTGATACGTCTCAAACGTATCTATAATTTTTGATGTTCCATGCTGTTATTATACCAATTGCTACATGTTTTATTTACACTTCATAGCATTTTTATGCATTTTCTGAGACTAACCTATTAACAAGATGCCGAAGTGTCAGTTCCTGTTTTCTGCTGTTTTTCTCCTTCAGAAAGGCTAGTCGCAAAATATTCTCGGAATTGGACGAAAATCAACGTGTGCAAATATCTCATCGGAAGACTCTAGAAGCCAGAAGGGGAGACAGCGTGGGGCCACTGACCGCGCCCAGGGGTGGCGTGCCTGCCTCGGGTGCCCTCCGACGCCGCTCTTTCGCATATATTCCCGATGTCCCGAAAACCCTAAAAACACCGATCATATTCCACGAAAAGTTCCGTCGCCGCCGCCGTCATCAACCCTATATCGGGAGGTTTCTGAAGCTCTTCCCGGCACCCTGCCAGAGGAGAGATCCTCACCAGAGGCTTCTACACCGCCATGCCTGCCTCCGGAGTGATGCGTGAGTAGTTCATCCTTGGACTACGGGTCCATAGCAGTAGCTAGATGGTTGTCTCAGATGGGGTTCGTAGCAGAAAACAATAATTTATCTAACTATCGCAACACCGAAACTAGCCAGGATCTATCTATCTAGTAATGCGGTTCCGGAGAAGTCATCGGAAACATACCCTTGTAGACCGATAGCGGGAATTACGCTCCCGCACAAGCGTTGCCGATGAAGACGTACGTAGCCGACCTCAAGTTCGCGGAGAACTTGGCGCGACGAAGAAGAAGGAGACGCGGCGATGAAGAAGCTCCTAGTGCCGAACTCGTGAGAGAGCAGCACCTCCGAGTACTCGCACACGTACGGACCTTGACGATGACCTCCGTGCTCCCCGATCCAGCCGGAATAGCGGAAGTAGAACTTTTGGGTGGAATCCCGCAGCACAACGGCGTACTGCGGTATAGATTTCTCATGCGCGCGTAGTTCTTACAAGGGGACCGCGCACAACGGGAGGTGGAGAGAGGGTGGAAGTGGGCGGAGGGGCATCCTCGGCCAATAGAAATAAATCCTGATTTTATCTATTTTTCTATATTTTTCTAAAAATATGCCCCTTCTTATATAGGAGGAGCCAGGCTGCCAGAGCAACTGGCTCCCCAATGTGGGACTAAAAGAAAGCAGCAAGAGGCAGCAGCACCGGCCGGCCGGCCGGCCTGGCCATGCGTGCGTGCGTGGTGGCCTTTGGCCCCATGCACATGCATGTGCATGCATGGTGCCCACATGGGCCCAATTCGGCCCATGTGTGGGCTGCACCTTTTTTCTTTTTAATTATTATTAAATTAATATAAAATATATATAATTCATAATTAATATATTTGTATATTATTTAATCTCCCGTGACTCCGAAACAATTTCCGGACCACCCGAACTTTCTTCGGACATACTCCGGAACCCTTCCGATTCCACCGAAACCTTTCCGGTTCATTTTCTCTCTCTATTTCTATTATTCCGATAATTCCAAAACGTTATCCTAGCGTCGTCAAGACCTTAAGTGTGTTACCCTCGGTTCGAGAATACTCCGGACATGGTCGAGACCCTCCCGCCAATGACCGTCAGGGAGCCCTGGATGACTATGACGGCCCCCGTGCATTCTAGAATAAATCATCCTTGAATCATCTTTGAACCGTTAACATGATATGGTCATTCCCTTTGTTCGTTGATACTTCCTTGTCCGAGATACGATCGTCAACATCCGATGTTGTGTTTTATCTCGTTACCGACAAGGTTGCTTTACTCGTTCCCATGAAATTATATCTCAATGACCTAGTCATACGCTGCGCAGCTTTACAGATATAATCTCACCGAGTGGGCCCAGCATATCAATCCATCACACGGATGAACAAATCCCGCTCTTGATCACTCGCCCCGACTACTTCCTTCCAATACCCGAAAGTGTCACCCTTATTGTCGTGCGTATGAGACATGACGTTAGGTGCGATCAGCCGTATCTTTCAGAAGCAGCGACTTGATGTAATCTCACGGTCTAAGGAATAAGCTACCACGTTATAATCCTATTGCAGTGTTGAACTATCTGATACGATCCTAACTGCAATACTTTGGGTAATGTCCATCAAATTATTCTCCCAATAAAATGACTCCACCATCAACTGTTAATGCAATATGATCGGGAAATCACGATCATCCATTGACTGATGGACTAGTTTATCTAGAGGCTTAACTAGGGACTCTGGTTTGTTTACATACCACACGTGTATTAACAATTCCGATTAATACAGTTATAGCATGGTATAAAACTATTTATAAACTTAAAGAGATAATGCAATAAATCTTATTATTTATTTGCCTCTAGGGCATATCTCCAACAGTCTCCCACTTGCACTAGAGTACAAATACACTAGCTGCATTTTCTATACCAATCATACAACCTTATCTTTTATAAGTGTTTATGATAATGCTCGCTCGTGGAAGAGGTTTCCTTCGGCCTGAACCTTTCATAACCGTAAGCTCTTTGCAAACCATTGATATCACCTTATTTGATATCATCATGTATCTTAATAACAAATATACATATTTGGCAACTAAGTGAGACTTTTGTTTCCCTGCGCTTACTCTGATCCAATATCAGTTAATTGCATTAAACACACTCAGTTTTAGAGAATACCTTTTCTCTACCAACTCTATGTACTTTTGCAGTATCTTTATACTTCTATATTTACCTAAGTAGATCCTGACATTCTATTGTCAGCCTAATGCCTTTTAGTTTATCCTATAACGACTTGATCCTTATTTCTTTCTGTCATTTAGGTTGATCCTTTTAACACAACATTTGTTAAACTCATCATCCTTTACAGATTTGAAATAACCACATATCCTTAGTTTCTTTTAAACTATGAAGGATAATTTTGGTTCCACTAATAATGAATCACAAATTCATCTCAGCGCTTATTCTTCTTGTAAGAATACTAATCATATCTTTTCGAGTATATAATATGGTTAATATGCTGCCACCTTATCATGGCATAGAAGTGCAGCATATTTTACAACCATGATTACTTTATCCAGATTTACAAGGACCAATTCCTCGTTACGTCTTATTCTGACACATCAGAATCTAATCTGGAAAAACACCTCGACTTCTTTAAAATGATCTATTCAAAACAGATGCTCACATTTTAAACATATATGATTTTATCGTAATTCAATAATTACTTCTAATTCATTTTCCTAGTACCTATCTATTATATGTCATTTACATATAAACACCTGACTAAGCTCCCACTCAAAATGTCAATTACATTTGAGATTGTGTAACTTGTAATGCTCCCACTCAAAATGTCAAACACATTTCATATTGTGTAGCCCACAAGCTCCCACTTAACAATATGTCACTTACATATTATTCCGGTAAGCTGTCCTACTCCCACTTAAATTATACGGATATAATTTCCTTCGATATTTCGGTCATAACCGAAATCCTTGATCATGTATCAATTCGAAAATTCCAAATACGATGTATTATACTTGTTAATACAAATCCAAAAGACTTAGGCATGTCTACATCCAATGTAGTCAAAACAATTTTGATTTTGTCAAAGACATTCTTCATGACAAAATTAGTCTTTTCAGTTTCATTCTTTTCACACAACTTGTCATGTGAAAAATCAAGTAACCCTTTTACTTAATAAGATTCAAGCAACATTTACTAATACAATCTTGAATGCAACCTTTTGGATTTATGACTCTGTAGTCACAATTCGAATTTGGCATCACCCCAATTTCTTTGTATTTCGTAGGTATCCCTTGTTCTAGTAACAAGCTCATTAAATCATGAAATATTAATCTGTGACCGGACAGAAAATATTCTTTAATGCCTACTATTTATAAAAAGCTCCTTGCATGAAAACACCATGATCAAATATCATCATTTTTCATTTCCATTTGTGGAGTTTTGTTGTCGGATCAAATTCCAAACAATATTTCTCTCACAAATCGAGTAAGGTCAATTACCCCTTTTAAGCTTTTCTTTATTTCATATCCTTTCTTGAAACTTGTTTTCAATGAATCACCAAGTTAGCAATACTAGTTTTGCCCTTGTTGGTGTTTACCATATGAAACATATATTCATTCCTATGAATATTTACAAAGAACTATTTCGTACATAGTTTCGTATTATCATATAATCTATAAACCATGACACACAACTTATTGTCGTTCATACGAATTTTGGGTGAAGACTTCAAAATAGGGAGTTTACTAATTCTAACGGAAAAACCTTCTACGTGATTTCTAAAATATTAAGAGATAATTTTTAGGACTATACTTTATTCAAAATAGAGTATGATTATAATGTCTACATAAATCAACATGTTTGATATAGCATCATAATTTTGTGAACCGAATTTCACAAGTCCTTTTGTGAACCGAATTTTCACAAACCTTCATGATAAAATAAATCTTTAAAATCCTTGCTATTATAATCCAATTACAATGACTTGATTTTACATCCTCCTTTTCTATCCGAAAAATCTTTCTTGATCAAATCAAATAATTTCAGATAATTGTATCTTTTAGTAAATACTTATTATTTACTTAGACATACAACAAAGGTTTCAATAATAATTTCCACTACACAATTTAATTTGACAATCATCTTGCATGATTCAAATCAAATTTCTTCTCATATTGACTTATCAATATTTTTCAATCATCATGTCTCATTAGACATCACGCATGCAAATACACAAGATCAAAGTATCCAAAATATTTGCAATGATTAAAATTCGGTAGTGCATTTTATTATTGACTTAGGATATTTATTTTAACATTCAAATCCACTTTGCTATCAAAAGATTAATACATGAATAACTTATTCATAATCGAAATATGATCATAAGAAAACTTTATTCATAATAAAACAACTTGCTTGTCTCTTACAAATATGAATAACTTGTCTCATCGAATATAAGACATACTTATTACAATCACTCTCAAATTCGACTACAAAACTCTTATTCAAAACTACTAATCAAAACTTGATAACTATGGGCGTGAAACTCCTTGGCCATCAACTACTTTGCCTTGCCATCATTCCGCAACATCATGTCATACTCTGCATCTATCTTGTTATATTCTGGTGCTGTTTCAATAAAACAGGACATAAGCATCAAATACTTAATATTAACAAGTGTAAGAAATAACAATTATAACTTGTATATCAAATATACCTTGCGTGTCATCTATTTCTCCTTCGATGGGTTCCACCTCACATCTTTGATTCGACCAGGAAATCATTGAAGAGGAGTGAATCACTCTTGATATACTCATCGACAAGCTCCTCATAGCTAGGAGGTAGAGAACGCAACACCGCCTGTATTGCAAAAGTATCCGCCATCCAGTAACCGCATGTGTTTGTGAGATCATCGTGAATGTCAAACATCTTACACAAATGTGTTCCAAGCAGGTATGTTCTTCCATCTTGAGTGAAAGAAACTTGTCCAGCTGCTTGTACTGCTCTTGCTTCATTCGGTTCAAGAACCGAACTTTAAGAGCACCTATCATCACAGCGGGTTCCATATGGCGAAACTCATTTTTCAGCTCATGATCCATGCAGACATACATCGTGATCTGAACACTTCTCCAAACCTCACGACGCTGACGAAAATCCTCTTTCGCCTCTGCACTTGCGGAGTCTCCTGGTTTATCTCCTAACAATTCTCCTATCACGTAAGAAATGTCGTTCTGGTAGAGGACGTCTTTCAGGTTTCTGTACCAGTCATGAAGTTGGATCCATCGTTCCGGAGATTTCCTTTTCTAATAAAATGGTTGAACTCAAGACTTTCTTCCTTAGGATAAGGCATGATCTACAAAGATAATTTGCAAAGACTAGGTAAGGCTAAGTTTATAATATTTTGAGTTTACTTTAATAATCATATTATCAAACTCACTCCACTAAGAGAATTATCCCTAAAAACTGTCTTAGTGATTACACGATCCCAATCCATTAAATTACCCCCTTCGATCGGGCGGGCAACGTAACTTCAGAGGTAGGCAACGAATTACCAATCGCAACAATCATGCGACTCATGCTCGATCTTTCGATCACCCGTGTTCCGAGGCCATATACTGGTATATGCTAGGCTCGCCAATTTAACCTTAGTGTTTTCGCGTGTGCAACGTGGCTTACACCCACTGTATGCGAACGAAGAGACGAGTGTAGATGAAAAGGATCGAAACCCCAAACAACGTACCCCGTAACGTAGAACTTTCTTGGTGGTGCACACTAAGGCAGAACACAATTTTGGTATTAAATTAGGGATCATCCTATTACGGCTACCGTTGTATATCTTTATATAAGCACTCAAATAGGATGCAAACACACAACAAACAATATCAAAATAATGTAATGAAGTGCGATATGACATGGCCGTCGCGCCTTGGCCTTCACGGCGCGCCTCCAATGGTGCTCCGAGTCTACGGTGCCACCTTTGCCTCCGATAACATAAAGTTACCGTGACCATGTCATATGTAAAATAGCCCCACTGCAAAACAAAGTTAGACGCTCTACTTTTATCCTTTTGCAATTTTACGTGGCTGCTAGGGCTTTCGTGAAGAACCGTTTCTTACCTACGAACATACAACCACAACAGCGATTAAGTAATTGTCTCTATTACACCCTTTTCAGGGCCCTCCATTGAAAATGCCATGCCGTCTAAAGAGAGAGAGACAGACACCCGCCAGCCGCATATATGGTACAAGCCATATGTTAGTTGCGGAACCAGTCTCGCGTAAGCGTACGCGTAAGGTCGGTCCGGGCCGCTTCATCAACTCAATGCCAACAACATTAGCAAGTGCACGCGAGAGGGTAACAATTATAGAATCGATGCCCACATTCAACATGTGTTCTAACCGTACCAGCAAACTACGCATAGATCGGCTCTGATACCACTGATGGGGTTCGTAGCAGAAAACAATAATTTTTCTAACTATCGCAACACCGAAACTAGCCAGGATCTATCTATCTAGTAATGCGGTAACGGAGAAGTCATCGGAAACATACCCTTGTAGACCGATAGCGGGAATTACGCTCCCGCACAAGCGTTGCCGATGAAGACGTACGTAGCCGACCTCAAGGTCGCGGAGAACTTGGCGCGACGAAGAAGAAGGAGACGCGGCGATGAAGAAGCTCCTAGTGCCGAACTCGTGAGAGAGCAGCACCTCCGAGTACTCGCACACGTACGGACCTTGACGATGACCTCCGTGCTCCCCGATCTAGCCGGAATAGCGGAAGTAGAACTTTTGGGTGGAATCCCGCAGCACAACGGCGTACTGCGGTATAGATTCTCACGCGCGCGTAGTCCTTACAAGGGGACCGCGCACAACGGGAGGTGGAGAGAGGGTGGAAGTGGGCGGAGGGGCATCCTCTGCCAATAGAAATAAATCCTGACTTTATTCTCTATTTTTCTATATTTTTCCAAAAATATGCCCCTTCTTATATAGGAGGAGCCAGGCTGCCAGAGCAACTGGCTCCCCAATATGGGACTAAAAGAAAGCAGCAAGAGGCAGCAGCACCGGCCGGCCGGCCGGCCTGGCCATGCGTGCGTGCGTGGTGGCCTTTGGCCCCATGCACATGCATGTGCATGCATGGTGCCCACATGGGCCCAATTCGGCCCATGTGTGGGCTGCACCTTTTTTTTCCTTTTTAATTATTATTAAATTAATATAAAATATATATAATTCATAATTAATATATTTGTATATTATTTAATCTCCCGTAACTCCGAAACAATTTTCGGACCACCCGAACTTTCTTCGGACATACCCCGGAACCCTTCCGATTCCACCGAAACCTTTCCGGTTCATTTTCTCTCTCTATTTCTATTATTCCGATAATTCCAAAACGTTCTCCTAGCGTCGTCAAGACCTTAAGTGTGTTACACTCGGTTCGAGAATACTCCGGACATGGTCGAGACCCTCCCGCCAATGACCGTCAGGGAGCCCTGGATGACTATGACGGCCCCCGTGCATTCTAGAATAAATCATCCTTGAATCATCTTTGAATCGTTAACATGATATGGTCATTCCCTTTGTTCGTTGATACTTCCTTGTCCGAGATACGATCGTCAACATCCGATGTTGTGTTTTATCTCGTTACCGACAAGGTTGCTTTACTCGTTCCCATGAAATTATATCTCAATGACCTAGTCATACGCTGCGCAGCTTTACAGATATAATCTCACCGAGTGGGCCCAGCATATCAATCCATCACACGGATGAACAAATCCCGCTCTTGATCACTCGCCCTGACTACTTCCTTCCAATACCCGAAAGTGTCACCCTTATTGTCGTGCGTATGAGACATGACGTTAGGTGCGATTAGCCGTATCTTTCAGAAGCAGCGACTTGATGTAATCTCACGGTCTAAGGAATAAGTTACCACGTTATAATCCTATTGCAGTGTTTGAACTATCTGATACGATCCTAACTGCAATACTTTGGGTAATGTCCATCAAATTATTCTCCCAATAAAATGACTCCACCATCAGCTGTTAATGCAATATGATCGGGAAATCACGATCATCCATTGACTGATAGACTAGTTTATCTAGAGGCTTTAACTAGGGACTCTGGTTTGTTTACATACCACACGTGTATTAACAATTCCGATTAATACAGTTATAGCATGGCACAAAACTATTTATAAACTTAAAGAGATAATGCAATAAATCTTATTATTTATTTGCCTGTAGGGCATATCTCCAACAGTCTCTCCACCTTGTACCTCCATGTTTAGATCTTGTGAGCTGCCTAACATGATCAAGATCATCTTATTGTAATGCTACATGTTGTGTTTGCTGGGATCCGATGAATATTGATACTTTGAGCAAGTTGTTTATCAACCTATCTATTTATGTTGTTTTTTATCTTGCATGCTCTTCGTTGCTAGTAGATGCTTTGCCCAAGTAGATGCTTGTAACTACAAGAGGGAGTATTTATGCTAGATAGTCATGCCTACAGTAATCTGGGCTCGAGATAACAGAAACGACTAAGGTTGTGGATGTGCTATTGCCACTAGGGATAAAACAATGATGCATTGTCTATGTGTCATTTGCATTGTTTACATTACACACTTTACTTCATGCAATAATCTAATGTATGCAACTCAATATCGGAAGGGGTCCGGATGCTAGCCGGAAGGTGGATTATTTAGGCATAGATGCGTTGGATAGCAAGTCTATGTACTTTGTTGTAATGCCCAATTAAATCTTATAATAATCATCTTGTCATATATTGCATTGTCATGCGCTCATTATTTGTCAATTGCCCAGCTGTAATTTGTTTACCCAACATGTTAGATATCTTTTATGGAGAGACACCACTAGTGAACTGTGGACCCCGGTCCATTTCCTCATACTGATAAAACCACCAACTGCAATCATTTAGTCTATGTTACTTTCTGCACTCATTACTGTTTTCCACACAATATGTTTAATCCTTTGTTTTCAGCAAGCCGGAGAGATTGACAACCTCTCTGTTTCGTTGGGCAAAGTAGTTTGCTTGTGTTGTGTGCAGGTTCCACATCAGTTGCGCCGCTGACAACCTTCTGAAGAACCTCCGTGTCCACCTGGTTCGATAAACCTTGGTCATATTTCAAGGGAAAACTGCTGCTGCACTACATCATACCTTCCTCTTGGGGTCTCCCAACGAACGTGTGTTGTCACGGTCAACAAGCAGATCTTCTGGTGCTGTTGCTGGGAAGTAATAAAACACTCTACCGTTAACACGCCATCACATATGCGCGATCCTCTGCCAAGGACCCGCGGTGGCCGTGGTCGCTTTGGTGGGCGAGGACCCGGCGGCCGCGGAGGACAAGGCCGTGGCTACAACGGCGGTGGCCCAAGTGGCCATGGTGGCTACAACAACAACGGTGGACGCTACAACAACAACAACGGCAATGGTCGTGGCCGCGGCAACTTCAACGACAACAACTGCGGCCGTGGCAACAATGGCGGTGGTGACCGCGGTGACCGCCCACGGTGCCAGGTCTGCTTCGTCTATGGTCATGTTGTCTAAGATTGCTGGTACCGCTACGACCCCGACTTCGTCCCCAAGGAGAGGACTGCTGTTGCGGCCACCTACAACAACTACAACTACGGTGCCGAGAATCCATGGCACATGGACACCGGCGCCACCGACCACATAACTGGAGAGCTAGAGAAGCTCCATGTCCATGACAAATATCATGGCAGTGATCAAGTTCACACCGCTAGCGGTGCAGGTATGGATATTACTCGCATTGGTCATTCATCTATTTCAACTCATGATCGAAATCTTCATCTAAACAATGTTCTACATGTTCCTGATGCAAGCAAAAATCTAATGTCTGCTCATCGATTTGTCAATGATAACAATGTCTTTCTTGAAATTCATCCCAAATTCTTTTGTGTTAAGGATCAGGTCACGAGGACAACTCTGGTTGACGGTCCGAGTAAGGGTGGCCTATATCCCCTCCCAGCTTCACCATCATCACCACCCTCCAAACAAGCTTTCAGTGCCATCAAGCCATCACATGAACGTTGGCACAGCCGCCTAGGTCACCCTGCCTCTTCCATAGTTCGTCAAGTTATTAGCAAGAATAAACTTCCTTGTTCTAGTGAGAATAATATTTATGTTTGTGAGGCGTGTCAAAAGGCAAAAAGTCACCAATTGCCTTATTCTGGGTCCACTAGTATTTCTCATCATCCATTAGAGTTGATTTTCTCTGATGTATGGGGCCCGGCCCCAGATTCTTTTGGCAACAAAACTATTATATCAGTTTTATTGATGGTTTTAGCAAGTTTACATGGATCTACCTCATCAGACATCGTTCTGAAGTTTTTCACGTATTTCATGAATTTCAAGCCCTTGTTGAACGTCGTTTTGGACGCAAAATTATTACGGTACAATCCGGTTGGGGGGGAGACTATGAGCGCTTACATTCTTTCTTCAAAACCATGGTATTACTCACCACGTCTCTTGCCCACATGCCCAACAATAGAATGGATCTGCTGAAAGAAAGCATCGCCATATCGTAGAAGTTGGTCTCTCTCTTCTTGCTCAAGCCTCCATGCCCTTGAAATATTGGGATGAAGCCTTCATAGCGCGGTTTATTTGATTAATCGTCTTCCCACCAAACTCTTAAATTTTTCCACTCCTTTAGATGTGCTTGAAAATATTACGCCAGACTATGCTTCCTTCCGCATTTTTGGATGTGCTTGCTATCCTAATCTTCGTCCATTCAATAAACGAAAACTCGAATTTCGATCAACCCAATGTGTTTTCTTGGGCTATAGCAATATTCGTAAGGGCTTCAAATGTCTTGATATTAAACTGGTCGCCTATATATATCTAGAGATGTTATTTTTGATGAAACTCTTTTTCCTTTTGCTAAACTCCATGCTAATGCCGGCATGCGATTTCGTTCCGAAATCTTGTTGCGCCCACCTGAACTCCTAAATCCTGGCCAATTCGATCATGGGGGTGAAAAACATGATGAACAAATTGCGACTAATAATCCTACTAATATTACTTGTGAGCCCTCTTATGCATCTACAGAAAATAGAGAAGAAAATGTAGAAGAAAACGACACTTTGGCGCGTCTGGCATGTGCATGGCACGGAAGCCCAGGGTCGTCTGCATACGATAGAGACAAGATCATCTCGGGATCGGAAAACCGCATCGACCAGATCGCCTCGAACCGCGCACGGATCTTCTCCAGCAACCCGCGACGAATCGGAAGCCGCCACGTCACCGCAGCGACGCGGCACGCCGCACGTGGGCGGTCCCCTCTACATGCTGACAACCCGTCTGCGGGATCTTCTGCGACGTCTTCTCCTTGAGCAAGTGGACACACAAGGGTCACAAGATCTTCTGCGCCTCTCGACAGCGACACCGAGGCAGATCCGCCTGCAGATAGCGATCCCGGCGTGGACTCTCCTGTGGACGGCAATCCCGACGCAGATTCGCCTGCTTCGCCAGGTGTCGGATCCTCTGCAGCACAAAATGCTATGGTTCCTCCTGTGCAGCGTGCAGTAACAAGACTTCAGAAGGGTATAGTTCAACCAAAGAAATTCACGGATGGTACCGTCAGGTATGGAAAAAATACACAAATGGTATCATCAGGTATGGAAACTTCGCTGCTACAGGAGAACTTGAAAAATTAGATGAAGCTCTAAAAAAACAAAAAATGGAAAGATGCAATGGATGAGGAATATGTGATACCCACAAGTATAGGGGATCGTTGAAATCTTCAATGTGTAAGTCTAGTATCGATCCCACGAGGAGTAGAAGGTATAAGTATTTATCCTCTCAAATAAGAGTGTCACTTCTCTTATTATCTATGCACTAGACAAACTAAAATGATTAAATGATGCAAATATTTTTTGGGTTTTTGGCGTAGAGTTTGCAATAAAGTAAAAAGCTGAAAATAAAATATGACAAGTTAAAGCTCTCAAAGAGAGAAAGCCCAATCCTCTATGCAGCAAGAGGACAAGCTCAAGTGTGTGTTTCTTATAAGTGGAAAACGTTCCCAAGTGCTACCTAAACTTCATGGCATAAATATTTCTAGAACAACAAGGTAAACATTTTGTCAAGTTTTAATCTTCTTTGGACGGAGCCATTATTAGGTATAGCTAAATAAATAAACTAAACCCCTTATGATGGATCTTGTGACCAAGTAAATGACTGCACAAGAATTATTAACACATAAAGTCCCACCATAGCATTACACTCTAAGGTCCCCGATACTAATACCCTCATAATGCAACTTCATGATTTGGTCTCAGGTTTACATGTCCTCCCAAGTCTCCCTCACTCCATTACACTACGGTGTTCTCCTATGGGCCCATATAGGTGAAGTGATGTGCAGTCGACGTTCGCACAACACCATCATAGAATTACATAAAAGATAAAAACTAGACAAAATACCAACACATGTTATATATAAATCATTGCCAATCCATCCTATGCCCCCAGGAACATGAGAGAACTACTCACAACGCAAAGACATGATATGATTCAATGGTATAAGTGATACAACACAATCTGAAAATATAATCTCACCCCCAAATAATGACAAGTAGCCAATCATACACAGGTAGAATAGCACTTAAACAATAGCCAGGGTTCGAACAATCTCAAACTATGAGGGGATGAAGTGGATCACGAAGATGGTGATGGAGATGGTGCTGGTCTTGACGTGGTGTTGATGGAGACTCCGGAGGGGGGATGGAGGAGCCTTCCGGAGGTGATTCCGGCGGCGTTTCCCCCCTCCGATCTTCTTCGGCGGCAGCCTTCTGTCTCCTGTTTCTTGGTTTTGTGTTTCTCCACCGCTTCCTCGCGAAACTCCTCGGGGGACTATTTTTATAGTCGTTTTAGGTCAAGACGGAGGCACGGGGATGAAGATCGACGCATTGGAGGCTCGAGGCCCAGATGGGGGTCCCACGCGCCAAGGAATCTAGCCGCGTGGGCCCACCTCTTTTGGCCCTCGGATCTCCGTTTGTTCGCTTCCTTCGCTCCTACGCTTCGTTCCTTCCAAAAACTGACGCCCGTAAAATATTAGGTCATTTGGATGTCGTTTGGGTCCCTGAAACATAAAAATACAGAAAATAGGGTTTTCTGCCAGTGCAGGGTTAATTCCAAATAAATGGGGAAACTGTGAATCATCCCCTAAAATCATTATAAAACATAAATATAACCCATATATGATCCAAATAAGTTGGAATATCAAGTAATAAAATGTAAAGTTCATGTATGCATTTTACATGCCTCAACATCCCCAAGCTTAACCAATACTCGTCCTCGAGTATGAAGGTGATAAAACTAACATGGACTTTGCATTTTAATAATATCAATGGATATCAAATATGATTACTATTGCTACATAAAGTCAAATGATTCATTCTCAAAGGAGTAGCAATATACAAGATAGATTATAAAGTGATATCAAATATTCAATGAAAGGATGTTCAATGATAATTCACAAGGTGTAACATAGAAGAAAGCACTATGGAACAAATGTATGCATAATGAAAAGTAATAACATCCTATAATGGTCATAGAGTATTCTTGTAAAATCTGAATATAAAAGTGGACACTTTGGAAAGATAGATAAATAAGTAGAGGTAAAACATGCAAAAGTTTCATCTAGTTTCCAAATGCTTCTACTTAAGTTAATGTTTGCAATGTGGTATCCATTGGTGTGGAGCTCTCATTACCCCTATCATAGCATCTTGAATGGTTAAGTTGAAAGTGAAAGCAAATATGAGTAATGTGCTTGACAAAGTATGGGTTGAATGCCTCATGCCCCGTGAATACGAGTACCTACACCACGGTGTTACTCAACTCGAGCCACAAAGCAAGTTCAAGTTAAAGTCGTTGTAAGTAATATAATAGCGTCATCAAGAGCGTCAACTGGGGTACCTCTTGTCCCAGGACATGGAACAAGCACATGTCAAAATGACAAGACAAACAAACAAAATGAACAATCTCAACACCCTTTTTATTTACTATTGGTATAACTTTTTATTGTGAGGTGCATCACTGAAGGTTCACCATAGCATGTAAGTAAATTTCCACCATGAATGATGCATGGCTTAGATTAGCGGCCCAGGCGTCTCTCTAGCCATTTATACAAACCCATTAAACTTACTAAGTTTCCGCATTTATTTGGCACCATGATAAGCATCCATAAACAAAAGTACATGATATCAACTAAATATAATTAAGAGCACGTTGAAAGCTTGCCATGTGACAGCACATATGAGCTAACTCCCAACCAAGACTCTTGTCAAGCTCACAACTTCATAATTTTAATCACAATGGGTCATGTTTATTAAATGCAATAAAAGTAAGGTGTGCATTAAGTTCGTGAGAGCTCTTTAACCAACTTTTCCCATAACAATCAATAACATAAGCATTTTAATTCAGAAGTATAGATAATACAATATAACATGATAAACATACTCGGAATAGCATAAAGCTAATAGGTAGATATGGTGGACTCACTGGAAAAACTTTGGTTGAAGGTGTTGGAAAACAAGTTTTTACATGTTGGAATTTTTGGGTTAGCAAGAGGGAGAAAGTTGACCGTCTAAATGCATGCATAAGTGTCCATAGAACTAACCAATCCGTGTTAAACAAAGTAAAGTAACATTCAGCATCAAAACATGAATAAAAGATAGCTCTTGATAAAACACTTGCAAATTAATACTCATTAAAAAGCACATGAATCATGCAACTATATGTATCTTTTGAATCAACTCAAACATCCCTTTTCCAATCTTTTTAATAGCATCCAACTTAATTCAACCCAAATTTCCAGTAGCTCTCTCATATATAAATGATAGTGGTGGTCTCACAAATAAAAAACAAACCGAAATAACAAAAATAAAAGACGCTCCAAGTTTATGCGATAAAGTGCATTGATCGAAAAACAGAAGTTAGACGTGTGCAAATCGAGAGTGTGTTGGTCCAGTGGGGTTGTCTCCACATCCCCAAGCTTATGGTCTTCACCATCCTTGGATAGCTGATGGCGTGAATCACACGCTCGTTGGAGACCCCAAGAGGAAGGTATGATGCAGTTCAGCAGCAAGTTTTCACTCAGAAAGAAACCAAGGTTATCGAACCAGTAGGAGCAGCAACTCTTCAGAAGGTTGTTGGTGGCTCGCACGGCGCAACACGATCACCAACGTGGAATCTGCACACAAAACAATCAAACTACTTTGCCCCAACGAAACAGTGAGGTTGTCAATCTCACCGGCTTGCTGAAAACAAAGGATTAAACGTATGGTGTGGAAAATGAGTATTAAATTGCAGAGAATGAAAAAGGAACAGTTTGCAGTTTGTGGTTGTTTAATCAGTGTAAAAGAATGGACCGGGTCCACAGTTCACGAGTGGTGTCTCTCCATAAAAGATAACTAACATGTTGGGTGAACAAATTACAGCTGGGCAATTGACAAATAGTGACGCATGACAATGCATATATATGACATGATGACTACTATGATATTTAATTGGGCATTACGACAAGATACATAGACCGTTATCCAACAGCATCTATGACTAATAATCCACCGCCGGGTTATCATCCGAGTCCCCCGTTGGTATTAAGTTGCAAGCAACGGATAATCGCATTAAGTAAAGCGCGTAATGTAAACAAACACATATGCCTGTGGACATAGCATCGTTAGGTTATCCCTAGTGGCAACAGCACATCCACAACCTTAGAACTTTCTGTCACTGTCCCAGATTAAATGGAGGCATGAACCCACTATCTAGCATAAATACTCTCTCTTGGAGTTACAAGCATCTACTTGGCCAAGCAACTACGAGTAACAGAAAGCATGCAAGATCTTCAATAACATATAAGATAAATTGATAATCAACTTGACATAGTATTCAATATTCATCGGATCCCAACAAACACAACATGTAGCATTACAATAATATGATCTTGATCATGTAGGGCAGCTCACAAGATCTAAACATGATGGCACAAAGTGGAGAGACAACCATCTAGCTACTGCTATGGACCCATCCAAGGATGAACTACTCACGCATCACTCCGGAGGCAGGCATGGCGATGTAGAAGCCTCCGGTGACGATTCCCCTCTCCGGCAGGGTGCCGGAAGAGGTTCTGAACCCTCCCGAGCTAGGGTTGATGGCGGCGGCGTCTCTGGAACTTTTCGTGGATATTTGCTCAGGCCATTAGGGTTTTTGCGTCGGGGGGAATAAGTAGGCGAAAGGGCGGCGGCTGACGACCCCCGAGGGCCCACACCACCCTAGGGCGCGTCAAAGGGGGGCCCCTCGCCCTAGGTGCGTGTGGGGCCCTGGTGGCCCTCCTCTGTTGCTCCTTTGCTCCGTCAGGTGAGTTCTGGCAAAATAGGGACCCCCGTGAAGTTTCGTCCAATTCCGAGAATATTTCCAGACTAGCTTTTCTGGAATACAAAAACAGCAGAAAACAGGAACTGACACTTCGGCATCTTGTTAATAGGTTAGTCCCAAAAAATGTATAAAAGTGATATAAAGTAGATGCAAAACATGTAGCAATTGGTATAAAACAAGCATGGAACATCAAAAATTATAGATACGTTTGAGACGTATCAATAGCTCTTGGTGCATCTCCTCTAATCCCTGTGAAAAAACTTCAAAACACCGTTTCTCCCATTTCTTTCTGTGGGGTGACATTAGTAGTGATAGACAAATGAATTGCTTGCTGCATAAAATCCTTAAACAAAAATTCATATGAATGTCCAGAAAGTGTATAATGTTGTATGCCTACTTATAAACTCAATTGGATCAAAAAGATTCAAGTTAAAAGTTCAAACAATGCATCAAACAAAATGGGACAGAATCTGTCCAAAAAACAGCAGCAGCAAAACGCATTTTTCTACCCTACTTAAATATGTTAAAAATCTGAAAAAAATTCACGCTTACAGAGGATGAAATGTTGCAACTACAGTTCAAATTTCAGCTCATTCGGAGTCACAGAATAGGAATGAAAAATCATACCGTGCACATATTCGTACTGGAATAAAGTCTCCGAATGCAAAAAGCAACTTTTTCAAGCCAAAATAGGGAAAACTTTGCACTTTATTAAAATTCCAAAAACAAAACTAAAAACTAAGTCTCCTGTTACAGCAAGAGGACACAAAGAAAATCAAAAATAAAAACAACTGGGTTGCCTCCCGTAAAGCGCTTTCTTTATAGCCATATAGCTAGGCTTACTTACTTGGTATCAAGATGGTTGGAGTGAGGTGGCTTGGCATCCCCAAGCTTGAATTCTTGTACTTATTTGAAATATGTAGGGTGAGCCCAGGGTAACATCCCCAAGCTTGAGTGTTTGTCCCTCTTGATCTTTGTTCATCACCCTCAACTCTTCCACTTGAAAATTCTCTTTACACAAAACTCATCATAAAACTTGATTAGAGGGTTAGTGTCTCCATAAATTAGATCCACATAGGTATAGCAAAGACATATCATGAGTTGATTCTAAACATTAACTACTGTTACTATGGTTGCGTATTGTTCATTGATCAAAAGAACCACACAAAACACAAGTAATGAGAGTAATGCAAAATAAAGACAGAATCTGTCAAAAACTGGACAGCCCGTAAAGAGTGAATTTTCAGAGGCACTTACGTTGCTCAAATCAGAAAATTTTAAACTAATGAAATGTGTATTAGTAACTGAATATTGCTGTCGTAAAATCTCAGCTCAAAATTCCTCTTCTGTGATTTTATACATTTTTCGCAGTTAAGCTCAGGAATCTGTTTTCTGGACAGCAAATCACTATTGTTTAATCCTACCACTCAAAAGAGGTTATTCTTGCCATAAAGATGAAAAATAAGATACAAAGGTGTTGTTACAGTAGTAATCAAGCACCTTGACTCAAAAACCAAAAATTAAACAGAATATAAAAATCATGGGTTGTCTCCCACAAGCGTTTTTCTTTAACGTCTTTTAGCTAGATATGATAGTTTTAATGACGCTCACATAGGAATAAGAATTGAAATGCAAAAGAGAGCATCAAGAGAAAAAATATGAAACACATTTAAGTCTAAACCACTTCCTATGCATTGGGATCTTGTAAGAAAATAAATCATTGAAACACAAAGCAAGTAGCATAGGAAGATAAAACAAGAGCAATTTCAAGACTTTGAACTTAAAGAGAGGAAACGTAATAATATTGAAATGTTTCGAACCATGTTTTCCTCTCTCATAATAACTTTCAGTAGCATCATGAATGAATTCAACAATATAATTATGACATAAAGCATGTCTTTCATTATCTACAATCATAAAAGTATTAATGCTCTCCACATAAGTAAAATCCTTCTTATTAATGATAGTGGGAGTAAAACATTCATAATCATCATTGTAATCATCATATATAGGAGGCATGTCATAATCATAATAAACTTTATCCTCAATAGTAGGTGGACTGAAAATATCACATTCATCATTGTAATCGTCATAAATGGGAGACATAGTATCATCAAAATAAATTTTCTCCTCTATAGTGTAATCAGGAGAATTCAAAGACAAAGTAGGATTATCACAAACAGCAAGTATATCATCTTTATCCCTACATAATTTAGTAACAAGTTCTAAACATGGAGGATTATCAAGCAAAATAAGACCATCATCTAGAGTACTATCATAAAACATGTCTAAACCATACTCCTCATCATTTTTAAAATTATTATCAATAATGTTCTCATTAGACATAGGTTGATATTCCTCTTCATCATCAGAATCATAAGAACAAAGTTTATCATCAATAAAATCTTGAGTGTTACCCTCATCCATGGGTGGTGAAGGTGGAAGTTTCCTCTCTTCATTCTCTAGTTGTTCATCATTTTCATCATCTTCTTGGGGTTGCACTGGCATCCCCAAGCTTAGGTTTTTATCCTCTTCTTCACATTCTTCCTCTTCCAAGCTCATGTTTTCATCATCTTCTTCCTGCAAAACATCAGTACTTTCTTGGGAACCTTGCCCCTCTCATTATAGTCAACAACATAAATATTTTGAGAGAACTTGGCTATGCAATATTCAAGAATAGAAGTGACCTTTCCTTCGAATCTCTTAACTCTAGGGCAAGTTTTATTTTCATTAGCAAAGGTGTGCAATCCATTAGATGCATAATAAGTAACAAATTCCTCTACTTGTTCCATCCCTAAATGAGTGTAATCATAAGTATGGTAAGATGCTATGACACGTTCTTCATGGAACTTACATTGAAATTCAAAGTGTCTATCAGTATGTTTAAAGCAACAAGTTTTATTATCATGGAATAAAAGCCACTCTCCAGCAATATAATTTAAACTTCCATGAAATCTTTTAGTATTTTCCGTGCTGTTGACTCTCTAAATTCCTCAGCAATTTTAGAAGTTTCATGTATCCATAGTAAAGATTCATTATCTCCGGAAGAGTTTTTATGGTATTTTCCATTTTCTAATTTTTTTGGGTTTTGATATATATAACTGAAAGTAAAACTAAACTAAATGCAAAACTTAAAATAGATATCTAGTGCAAACAAGAATAAAAACTTAAGCGCTACACTCCCCGGCAACGGCGCCAGAAAATGTCTTGATACCCACAAGTATAGGGATCGTTGAAATCTTCAATGTGTAAGTATAGTATCGATCCCACGAGGAGTAGAAGGTATAAGTATTTATCCTCTCAAATAAGAGTGTCACTTCTCTTATTATCTATGCACTAGCCAAACTAAAATGATTAAATGATGCAAGTGTTTTTTTGGATTTTTGGCGTAGAGTTTGCAATAAAGTAAAAAACTGAAAATAAAATATGACAAGTGAAAGCTCAAGAGGAAGGTATGATGAGTGCCAGAAACAATGCTTGTACGTCACACGTCAGTTGGGAACCCCAAGAGGAAGGTATGATGAGTGCAGCAGTAAGTTTTCCCTCAGTATGAAACCAAGGTTTAATCGAACCAGTAGGAAAACGAGGTTTGCTTCGAAGGTGTTGGTGAAGGAGTGTAGTGCGGCGCAACACCAGGGATTCCGGTGCCAACGTGGAACCTGCACAACACAATCAAATTACTTTGCCCCAACTTAACAGTGAGGTTGTCAATCTCACCGGCTTGCTGAAAACAAAGGGTTAAACGTATCGAATGGAAGATGATGTTTGTTTGCATAAAACAGTAGAGAACAATGATTGCAGTAGATTGTATTTCAGATGTAAAAGAATGGACCGGGGTCCACAGTTCACTAGTGGTGTCTCTCCAATAAGATAACTAACATGCTGGGTAAACAAATTACAGCTGGGCAATTGACAATTGATAAGTGCATATAACATGCATGTGTGAGCTGTGGTGTCTACTATGAGATTCATTTGGGCATTACGACAAAGTACATAGACCGCTATCCAGCATGCATCTATGCCTAAATAGTCCACTTTCCGGTTAACATCCGTACCCCTTCCAGTATTAAGTTGCAAGCAACAGACAATTGCATTAAGTAATGTGCGTAATGTAAACAATACATTCATCCTTGAATAAAGCATTGCTGTTTTACCCCTAGTGGCAACAACACATCTACAACCTTAGAACTTGCTGTCACTATCCCAGGTTAAATAGAGGTTGAACCCAACTATCATGCATAAATACCCCCTCTTGGAGTTACAAGTATTCACTGGCCAAGGCTTCAACAAGTAACGGAGAGCATGCAAGATCACAAATGACATAGACATGATAATATAATATTCAGCTCCACATAGGTATCAATATAAGTCAGATCCCAGCAAACACAACATGTAGCATTACAATAAGATGATCTTGATCATGATAGGCAGCTCACAAGATCTAAACATGATGGCACAAGTGGAGAAGACAACCATCTAGCTACTGCTATGGACCCATAGTCCAAGGATGAACTACTCACGCATCACTCCGGAGGCGGGCATGGCGATGTAGAGCCCTCCGGTGATGATTCCCCTCTCCGGCAGGGTGCCGGGAAGAGCTTCAGAACCCCCCGAGTTAGGGTTGACGACGGCGGCGGCAGCGAATATGTTCTGGATGAAAGGCTCGGTGTTTTAGGGTTTTCGCGTCTCGGGGAATAAATAGGCGAAGGGGCGATGTCGGCGGACCCCCGAGGGGCCCAAACCACCTGGCGGCGCGGCTGGGCCCACTGCCGCGCCGCCATGGTTTGGCCACCTCGTGGCTCTCTTCGTCTCTCCTTCGGACTCCGTGTACGTGCTGGAAAAATAGGGACTTGGCCTTTTGTTTCGTGCAATTCCGAGAATATTTCCAGAAGTAACTTTCTGAAACCAAAAACAGCAGAAAACAGGGAACTGGCACTGTGGCATCTTGTTAATAGGTTAGTCCCAGAAAATGCATAAAAGTGATATGAAGTGTATATAAAACATGTAGCAAATGGTATAATATAAGCATGGAACAGCAGAAATTATGGATACGTTGGAGACGTATCAAGCATCCCCAAGCTTAGTTCTACTCGTCCTCGAGTAGGTAAAACGATAACAACAAATAATTTCTGAGGAGACATGCTTTCACACAATCTTGATCAATATATTGCAAGGCTCATGTCATGAATGAAGTGACTCAAAGCAATGATCTATAGTTTGCTAACAAATAGATAAAGAGTAAACAATGAATCATATAAGCAAAAACTTTTCATGAATAGTACTTTCAAGACAAGCATCAAAAAGTTTTGCATAAGAGGTAACTCATAAAGCAATAGATTCAAAGTAAAAGGCATTGAAGCAACACAAAGGATGATTAAGTTTCAGCATTGCTTTCAACTTGTAACATGTATATCTCATGGATAGTTGTCAACATAAAGCAATATAACAAGTGCAATAAGTAAATATGTAAGAATCAATGCACACAAAGTTGACACAAGTGTTTGCTTCTAAGATAGAAAGGAGTAGGTAAACTGACTCAACATAAAGTAAAAGATAGGCCCTTCGCAGAGGGAAGCAGGGATTAAATCATGTGCTAGAGCTTTTTAAGTTTTCGAAAGCATATAGAGAGCACAAAATAAGTATTTGAGAGGTGTTTGTTGTTGTCAACGAATGGTAGTGGGCACTCTAACCCCCTTGTCAACCAGACTTTCAAGAGCGGCTCCCATGAAGGACGTTATCTCTACCAGCAAGGTAGATCATCCCTCTTCTCTTTTGTTTACACATGTATTTTAGTTTCTTTATAGATGACACTCCTCCCAACCTTTTGCTTACACAAGCCATGGCTAACCGAATCCTCGGGTGCCTTCCAACATTCACATACCATGGAGGAGTGTCTATTTGCAAAATTAAGTTGCTTACTGATAAATCAGGGCAAAACATGTGAAGAGAATTATTAATGAAAGTTGTAATTAATTGGGGCTGGGCACCCCGTTGCCAGCTCTTTTTGCAAATTATTGGATAAGCGGATGTATATGCCACTAGTCCAGGTGAAAGTCTGTCAGAAGTAAATGACAAGATTGAAAGATAAAACACCACATACTTCCTCATGAGCTATAAAACATTGACACAAATAAGGAGTAATAAAGTTTTGAATAGTTTAAAGGTAGCACATGAAATATTTACTTGGAATGGCAGGAAATACCACATAGTAGGTAGGTATGGTGGACACAAATGGCATGGGTTTTGGCTCAAGTTTTGGATGCACGAGAAGCATTCCCTCTCAGTACAGAGTTTAGGCTAGCAAGGTTGTTTGAAGCAAACACAAGTATAAACCGGTACAGCAAGAATCACATAAAAACATATTGCAAGTATTATAAGACTCTACACTGTCTTCCTTGTTGCTCAAACATTTTACCAGAAAATATCTAGACCTTAGAGAGAACAAATATGCATCCCAAGTCTCAACAAGCTCTACGGTAGTTCTCCACTACTAGGCTTTAACTACATGATGCAAGAGCTTAAACATGATCTACTTGAGAGCTCAAAACAATTGCAAAGCATCAAATCAAAACAAGACAATGATCTACAAGAATGCATATGTCTTTTCCAATACCAACTACTACATGTAGCATTTTCTTTCTTCCAAACAAACACCAATCAATTTATTTAAACATAAACTCTCCAAATGATAATATAATGCAGCAAGAGAGTATTTATAAACAAGTGCTAACAGCTCGAAGAGATGCATGAAAAACAGGAGCTAAAAGCACTGCAGTAGCTAGTTAAGAATACTCAACAAATATAAGTGAAGAACATGAGTATTCACATGAAAAAGCGGAGCGTGTCTCTCTCCCACACAAGGATTGCTAGGATCCGAATTTATTCAAACAAAACAAAAATAAAAACACACAGACGCTCCAAGTAAAGCGCATAAGATGTGAAAGAATTAAAATATAGTTTCACTAGAGATGACCTGATAAGTTTGTTGATGAAGAAGGGGATGCCTTGGGCATCCCCAAGCTTAGACGCTTGAGTCTCTCTGAATATGGTTGGGATGAACCACGGGGGCATCCCCAAGCTTAGGCTTTTCACTCTTCTTGATCACATAATATCACCCTTCTCGCTTGATCCTTGAAAACTTCCTTCACACCAAACTCAAGACAGTTCTCATTAGAGGGTTAGTGCATAATCAAAAATTCTCATATTCTGTAATGATACAATCAATCCCAAAGCTTCTGGACATTAGCTACAGCCACCAATGCTTTGTGGAGCAAAGAAATCCACACAAACACAGTAAAAGAGCGAATGCAAAACAAAAGGCAGAATCTGTCAAAAACAGAACAGTCTGGAATGACGAATTTTTTCGAGGCACTTAAGTTGCTCAGATGGATCTGGCCTAAAATAATGAAAGTTGCGTACATATCTCAGGAATATGCGTGATTTTTCTCAGAATTTTTTGAATTTTCTACAGGGAGATAAGCTCAAATCCGTGACAGCTAAAAATCTGTCACTGCGCAGAAATCCAAATCTTGCATCAACTTTCAATATAGAACTTTACTTGGCACAACATTGCGATAAAATAAAGATACAAAGGAGTTGCTACAGAAGTAACAAAACTCCTTGACTCAAAGAAAACAAAAATAACAGCAAATAAAAACGATGGGTTGTCTCCCATAAGCGCTTTTCTTTAACGCCTTTCAGCTAGGCGCAGAAAGTGAAAATCAAGTGTTGTCAAGTGGCAAATCATTCAAATCATCAAAAGCTTCTTCCAACACACAGCTTGTAACAATGGGTATCTTAGATGTTCCTGGAGGTGTTTCATTACCTTTAACCGTACTAAAAGTTTTATCAATTTTAAGCTCATAATGAGTCTTTGGTTTTGGCACTTTAGGAACATACATAAACTTTTGCTCTCTACCCACATAAACTTTCTCCTTTTTAGACTTAAGAGAAGTAAAGGTTGAACTTAAGGTTTCAATAGCTTCCTCTAACTCATCAATTCTATGATTTTGGGTGTCATGGATATTATTATCCTCAAGAACAGTGATTCTTTCATTGATGGTGGCTATTGATTCATTAGTCTTACCAATACAATCAAGAAAATTTGGAAAAAAATTCTCCATAGAGTCTAACTTATTTATAACATCCTCCAAGGTGATCTCAATTTTAATATCTTTAGTGGGTGGTGTTCCTACCAAACTTTCAATAATATTACAGGCTTCTAAAGCAGGAGTACCCAAGAAATTTCCACCTGTAAGAGTGTCTAGAACATACCTATACCAACTAGAGATACCAACATAAAAGTTCCTAAGGAGGATAGTGGTAGAGTGTTTCTTAGTACATCTATGATGAGCATCACTAATTCTATACCAAGCATCTTTCAAATTTTCACCTCCTAGTTGCCTAAAAGAACGAACTTCAACTTCAGGAGCATTCATTTTGAAAAACAAAATCAAACTGAATTAAACAAGTAACTAATTTTTTTGTGTTTTTGATAAAGAGAGCAAACAAGACTAAATAAAAATAAACTAAGCAAGACAAATAACAAAGTAAAGAGATTGGGTGTGAGAGACTCCCCTTGCAGAAGCAATTCGGTTTTCCCCGGCAACGGCGCCAGAAAACGTGTTGGTGGCTCTAGTTGACGAGGGAATATCTCCCCGGCAATAGTGCCAGAAACAATGCTTGTACGTCACACGTCAGTTGGGAACCCCAAGAGGAAGGTATGATGAGTGCAGCAAAGTTTTCCCTCAGTATGAAACCAAGGTTTAATCGAACCAGTAGGAAAACGAGGTTTGCTTCGAAGGTGTTGGTGAAGGAGTGTAGTGCGGCGCAACACCAGGGATTCCGGTGCCAACGTGGAACCTGCACAACACAATCAAATTACTTTGCCCCAACTTAACAGTGAGGTTGTCAATCTCACCGGCTTGCTGAAAACAAAGGGTTAAACGTATCGAATGGAAATGATGTTTGTTTGCATAAAACAGTAGAGAACAATGATTGCAGTAGATTGTATTTCAGATGTAAAAGAATGGACCGGGGTCCACAGTTCACTAGTGGTGTCTCTCCAATAAGATAACTAACATGCTGGGTAAACAAATTACAGCTGGGCAATTGACAATTGATAAGTGCATATAACATGCATGTGTGAGTTGTGTGTCTACTATGAGATTCATTTGGGCATTACGACAAAGTACATAGACCGCTATCCAGCATGCATCTATGCCTAAATAGTCCACTTTCCGGTTAACATCCGTACCCCTTCCAGTATTAAGTTGCAAGCAACAGACAATTGCATTAAGTAATGTGCGTAATGTAAACAATACATTCATCCTTGAATAAAGCATTGCTGTTTTACCCCTAGTGGCAACAACACATCTACAACCTTAGAACTTGCTGTCACTATCCCAGGTTAAATAGAGGTTGAACCCAACTATCATGCATAAATACCCCCTCTTGGAGTTACAAGTATTCACTTGGCCAAGGCTTCAACAAGTAACGGAGAGCATGCAAGATCACAAATGACATAGACATGATAATATAATATTCAGCTCCACATAGGTATCAATATAAGTCAGATCCCAGCAAACACAACATGTAGCATTACAATAAGATGATCTTGATCATGATAGGCAGCTCACAAGATCTAAACATGATGGCACAAGTGGAGAAGACAACCATCTAGCTACTGCTATGGACCCATAGTCCAAGGATGAACTACTCACGCATCACTCCGGAGGCGGGCATGGCGATGTAGAGCCCTCCGGTGATGATTCCCCTCTCCGGCAGGGTGCCGGGAAGAGCTTCAGAAACCCCCCGAGTTAGGGTTGACGACGGCGGCGGCAGCGAATATGTTCTGGATGAAAGGCTCGGTGTTTTAGGGTTTTCGCGTCTCGGGGAATAAATAGGCGAAGGGGCGATGTCGGCGGACCCCCGAGGGGCCCAAACCACCTGGCGGCGCGGCTGGGCCCACTGCCGCGCCGCCTATGGTTTGGCCACCTCGTGGCTCTCTTCGTCTCTCCTTCGGACTCCGTGTACGTGCTGGAAAAATAGGGACTTGGCCTTTTGTTTCGTGCAATTCCGAGAATATTTCCAGAAGTAACTTTCTGAAACCAAAAACAGCAGAAAACAGGGAACTGGCACTGTGGCATCTTGTTAATAGGTTAGTCCCAGAAAATGCATAAAAGTGATATGAAGTGTATATAAAACATGTAGCAAATGGTATAATATAAGCATGGAACAGCAGAAATTATGGATACGTTGGAGACGTATCAGCAGTCGACGTTCGCACAACACCATCATAGAATTACATAAAAGATAAAAACTAGACAAAATACCAACACATGTTATATATAAATCATTGCCAATCCATCCTATGCCCCCAGGAACATGAGAGAACTACTCACAACGCAAAGACATGATCTGATTCAATGGTATAAGTGATACAACACAATCTGAAAATATAATCTCACCCCCAAACAATGACAAGTAGCCAATCATACACAGGTAGAATAGCACTTAAACAATACCTAGGGTTCGAACAATCTCAAACTATGAGGGGGATGAAGTGGATCACGAAGATGGTGATGGAGATGGTGCTGGTCTTGACGGTGGTGTTGATGGAGACTCCGGAGGAGGGATGGAGGAGCCTTCCGGAGGTGATTCCGGTGGCGTTTCCCCCCTCCGATCTTCTCCGGCGGCAGCCTTCTGTCTCCTGTTTCTTGGTTTTGTGTTTCTCCGCCGCTTCCTCGCGAAACTTCTTGGGGGGACTATTTTTATAGTCGTTTTTAGGTCAAGACGGAGGCACGGGGACGAAGATCGACGGCATTGGAGGCACAAGGCCCAGGATGGGGGTCCCACGCGGCCAAGGAATCTGGCCGCGTGGGCCCACCTCTTTTGGCCCTCGGATCTCCGTTTGTTCGCTTCCTTCGCTCCTACGCTTCTTTCCTTCCAAAAACTGACGCCCGTAAAAATTAGGTCATTTGGACGTCGTTTGGGTCCCGGAAACATAAAAATATAGAAAATAGGGTTTTCTGCAGTGCAGGGTTAATTCCAAATAAATGGGGAAACTGTGAATTATCCCCTAAAATCATTATGAAACATAAAGATAACCCATATGTGATGCAAATAAGTTGGAATATGAAGTAATAAAATGTAAAGTTCATGTATGCATTTTACATGCATCAATATGATGCACTAATTGTAAATAAAACTTGGCATTTAGTTTCACCACAATTTGCTGGTAGGAATATTATAGATTGCAAATGGGTAAATTAAAAAAAACTGATGGAAGCATAGATAGATATAAGGCTAGATTAGTTGCCAAAGGTTTTAAGCAAAGATATGGTATTGATTATGAGGACACTTTTAGTCCAGTAGTCAAGGTAGCAACTATTCGCATTGTATTATCTATTGTTGTATCCAGGGGTGGAACTTACGACAGCTAGATGTGAAGAATGTGTTCCTTCATGGTGTTCTGGAGGAAGATGTCTATATGAGACAACCACCTGGGTATGAAGTCAAGGGAAAGGACAAATACGTCTGCAAACTTCACAAAGCCCTATATGGCTTAAAACAAGCCCCGAGAGTTTGGTTTTCTAAGCTGAGCATGAAGTTGCAAGCACTTGGTTTTCAACTATCCAAAGCCGACGCCTCATTATTCATTTATTCCAAAGAAAGAATTACGATCTTTGTACTTATTTATGGTGATGATATAATTGTTGCTAGTTCTTGTCAGAAGGCAACTACAGAACTCCTGCGAGACCTTCAAGAGGAATTTGCCCTAAAGGATCTAGGGATGTACACTACTTCTTGGGTATTGAGGTGAAGAAGGTACAAGATGGACTGTTGTTGACACAAGAAAAATATGCTTCGGATGTGTTGAAACGAGTAGGTACGACAAGTTGCAAGCCTGCTAATACACCTATTTCTACTAGTGAGAAATTATCTGCATTCGAAGGTCATACTCTTGGACTAGAGGATGCTACAAAATATAGAAGTATTGTTGGTGCATTGCAATATTTGACTCTCACAAGACCAGATATTTCCTTTTCCAGTTAACAAAGTATGTCAGTTCTTACATGCACCAACCACAGTACATTGGACAGCGGTAAAAAAGATATTGAGATATCTCAAGTTTACACGGAGTCTTGGGCTGAAATTTACCAAGTCTCCTTCCATGCTTGTTAGTGCCTTTTCTGATGCAGATTGGGCAGGCTGTCATGATGATAGAAGATCCACCGGTGGCTTTGCTATTTTTCTTGGACAAAATTTGATTTCATGGAGTGCAAGAAAACAAGCCACAGTATCTAGATCGAGAACAGAGGCAGAGTACAAATCTCTTGCAAATGCAACAGCTGAAGTTATGTGGGTTCAAACCCTTCATAGTGAACTAAGAGTTCCGCATCCTCCAGCAGCACAGTTATGGTGTGATAATATGGGTGCAACCTATCTCTCGGTTAGTCCTGTTTTTCATGCTAGAACTAAACACATTGAAGTTGATTACCACTTTGTTCATGAACGAGTGGCTAAAAGATTGTTAGAAATCAGATTCATTCCTACAGGTGATCAAGTTGCAGATGGATTCACAAAACCACTTACAGTGCGTCAACTTGAAGCTTTTAGAAACAATCTTAACTTAGATAAGTTATGATTGAGGGGGTGTGTTAGAATAGTTAGTTGCGTGTGTGTTGATCATATTGTACTGCCCATCCGAAGTATAAGGATCGAGGCTTATCTCCTTATCATGTGTAACAAACCTGATGTAAATCCTTTTGAGGTTGTTGGTTAAACCTCCTACATAACACGCACGGTGTGCCCTCAACGGGGTATGACACCTTAACCCTAATTCACAGTCCAGGCACCTACAATGGTTCGAGCTGAATTGTATTCTCTTTTTCTTCTTTTGGGCAAAAAGAAGAAAAAAAATAAGCTTGAATTCGAATTTGCTTGGGTATCTCCAAGACGGGAGTACTTACCACTTGAGTACTGGAGAAATTGCTTGCTTATCTTGCTGATCTCACTTCTCATGTAAAGAAAGTCAGAATGCCAAAATTTAGCGCCAAGTTGACCACATACTTATCCGTACACTCACACCATACGATCAGACAACAGTCAGCTTGGTCGTGTGACATCAACTTACAACGAATCTCGGAGTATATCCGAACTCCGGAAACATGGTTCGTCAGAAAGCACCACGGCAAGAACTGCCCCGGCAAGTGTGATGCATATGCACCGTGACACGCACAGGAGTAGTATACAGAGCAGAAATGTGGATGCGGCACTTGCATGCAGCCTGCAGAAGTCAAGTGACAGCTCTTCTTTACGATCGAGTTGCCAACAATGAAGCTCTTCTTCATCCTTAAAAAAAAGGAAGTGATAGCTCTTCTTCCTTGTCGCCGCCTGCCCTTCGTAAGCGCATATGCTTTGGGTTCCTTCGTCGCTCCCACCACCGTCGAAATGGTGAACAGAACCAAAAGTGATAAGCTATCACTGGATCCAGGTGCGCCTCTAGCACTAGTAGAAAACAGGCCATCGGTTTGGCCCTTTCGTCCCGGTTCCATTACGAACCGGGACCAATGTGGGCACTAGTCCCGGTTCGAATGCCCAGGGCGCTGGCAAGCTCTAGTCCCGGTTCGTTGGGAACCTCTAGTCCCGGTTCGTGATAGCTTGCCCCTCTTGTATTAAATCACAGCATGCATACCCGTCGAGTTGACTGGTCGTGGTGTCCTCGGGTAGCTCATGTCTAAGGGCCTCTTTGCTTTAAATGAAAGGAAAATCAAAGGAATAGGAAATGGATGTGAATAGGAAAGGATGGCGACTGTAAAACTTTCCTCGTTCCTTGTGCATAGGATTAAGAAAATGTGGCTTCATTTTTCATTTCCTGTACGCTATGCCTTGAAAGTGAGACTCTAAGGAAAAAATCCTTTACTTTTCCCTTGCACCGTTCCTATGAATCAAAGGAGTTAATATTAGCAAGTTTGGAAAATTTCCTAACCTTGTACATTCCCTCCATGTTTCCTCCAAATCAAAGGAGGCCTTAGCTCTTCTTGCTCAGAGAGAACTTCCTTTAAGGCGTCCCTTCTTATTTGAATCTTCCCTTTTGCAAGTTGGAGGAGGTGTATCAAAGCTAGGGTGTCAAGCGGAACATGCATATATCCCACTTTTCATTCATTTTAAGTTCAAATTTTTATTTCCAGTTCAAAAAAATTAAAAAGTTAAACGATAAATTATCAAATAAACTAGAAGTTGGATATGAACTTGATCCCACTTCCATCCCTAATATTAGCTACAACTGGTTTAAGTAGAAACAAAGTCCAAAGGAAAAGGTTGAAAGACTGAAAGTGAACATGATGCTGACATTAGCGACATGTGCATGGTCTAGTGAGTATCATGAGCCGAGAATGGTCAAACAGCCAGGAAAAGAGGGAAAAGCTGAGGGGCCGAATGGACATGTTGTTAAGAGCGTGTTACCGTCACGGATTAATTATCTATGATTAGTCATGTGTCGATCTTCTTGGAACCAGGCTGTGCAAGTTGCAAGTTGTTTGTTGCGAGATTAATTAGCTGCAACTTGCATGTTATGGTGAAACAAAATTATATGATGGATCTTGTTTGTCTGTTATGTCAGTAAATCGAGTTCAAATTGTATTTCTCTGACATCTAAATTATTCTTCCCTGTTATTCTTCACATGCTTCCAAACACTATTTGATAATCTTTTGGAAACTATTGGATATAGGAAGGCGTTTTGGTTTCCGAGTTCATATGCTCCTCGCTGAATAAAAAATCGAAAAAATAGTAAGACATTTCAAAAAAAATGAAAAACATTGGTGACAAACATATACATGTTTTTTCAATACGTGACAAATTTCATGATAAAATGACATGTGTTGTGCTCTGTGCAAAATAGCAAAATCACACTACTAGAAACGAGACCTTTAGTCTAGGGCCAATTTTGCCTCTAGTCCTGGGTGGCTTACGACCCGGGACTAGAGGGGGGAACTAGTCCCGGGTCAATGGCAGAGCACTAGTCCCGGGTCGTGGTTGAGCTCTAGTCCGGGCTCGTAATATAACCCGGACTAGAAGGCGGTGGCAATTGTTCGCCTGGCGCGAGACCCTCTAGTCCCGGTTCGTAATACCGCCCGGGACTAAAGGGCCGAACGGTTTGCCTCCCGCGCAATCAAAACACGGGAACCGCAATTGCTACAGTACCGCGGCCATTTCTCTTCATCTCCCTCTCCTCTCTTCGTCCCCATCCTTCCACCATGAATCCAATCACTCGCTACGGGAAGGTGCTCGCACATGGCACGACCAATCTCAATGTCGTCTACACGAACGACAGCGCCAAGGTGCCGGATTTTCTTTCCGATTTCGAGTATTGGCTTGAAGAGGAGGAAGACAACAACAGGAAGTTCATGGGCCTTGATCTCGAGTACACGGCCGATCAAAGAGATGTTGCCATCATCCAACTTTGTTTCAAGAAACATGTCATGGTCTTCCAGTTGGCAAGGTAATACGAATAGTAGTGGCTAGCTTGATGATCTCCATGTAATCGAATAGATGACGGTTCTAGTCCCTCTTATATATGGGATCTTTATATGTAAATTAATCCGGGAAACCGGGAAACCGTGAAAACGGGAAGCCGGGAAAACGTGAAAACGGGAAGCCGGGAAAATGTGAAACCGGGAAAACGTGAAACCGGGAAGCCGTATATTTATAAAGCTTTCTCTTACGAATATTTTATATGCTATATGTATTTTTTTGATTTACAAATAATTAACCATATATTTTGCAAGATTAATCATAATATACAACAACAGAAACGAAAAAAAGTTATATAGTTCCTGTTATATAGTTTTAATTGGGGCTTTTCTTTGATTAATTCATAGGATAGGAAAATTGCATATATAGGATAGCAACATGTCCATTTGAATCCTATATGGGGAAATTTTTATTATATAGTACTTCTGCCAAAATAAATATATATACTTGTCATGATTCTTATTATACATACTTGTGCATGCCGAAATATACTTGTTGCAGCAGTATTTAACATGTGTTCCACTTTGTTGTTGCAGTAGTGACAAGCACTGTCCAGAACTCATGGAGTTCCTTCTTCGCAGCGGCATACATTTTGCTAGCGTTGATATAACGAATGACAAGATCAAGATGAGGCGCACCTGGGGTATTGAGATACCAGATGCCTGCCACATTGATCTCCAACGCATTTTCAAGCTTGAGGATGACAAGACTTCGATGGCTAAAATGGCATTCGCCCTGATCGACGAGGAGTACGCTGATATGAAGACAAAATTCCACAAGGATCAGCACAAACTCTGGGAGAAGACCCCACTTGACGCTATCAACATTGAGTATGCAGCAATAGATGCGTATGTTGCATACGAGGTGTACCGCAAGATTAGAATCGTCAACTATGGGCAGCGTCACCTAGTACCACCACCAGTGCCCCATGGGTCTCCTGCTTGGGGGAATTCTGATCCGGAAGGCGAGTAGTGTTTGCAATGGCGAACACTTTTATCTCTATTATTATGTAGTGCTTGGGGTCACCTGATCCGGACGAGTAGATGTTTGCAGTTTCATATGTGTGTATCTTTAATTATGCTGTAATGGATATCTGAACTATTATTTGTATTAATTATGTCCCTGTTTAAGTATGATGTGATCAAGCTTTCTGAAGCTTTTGATGTATGTGCTGAATGTTTAGATCATGTCATTCTATTATAGTTGTTTCTACATGATAGTGCTTTTTGTGAAGAATGTTTGCATTGCAGAATAATTGAAAGTAGCTAGGGAACATTATTTTCCTCACTTCACAAAAGCAGCATTGATCAAATTAATATGCAAAAGTATCACGCATACATCTTTATTTAATCCGGTTACATAGTTGGAGTCCATTTTTATTTAACCCTAATACATCACGAATAATACAACTAACTTCTGCCTGGTCCTAAGCCGCAGGGTGCATCACAGGCGCTCATCACCCAAAGAACAGGAACCATCACAGGGCCAATACTCACATGAGAAGGAACCCTATCAAATACCTGCCATCTACTATTATACACCGCCGGCGTATCCAACATATACATGTAGCGACGGACGTGCTTGTAACAGCCCAAAGTTCAGAACCTAAAAACCCGAATAATTTTTCCGCTTTTGTGTTGCATTGCATCATAGCATCCATATTAAAGGGCTAAAGAAAGAAACATGTGGGTTGGCACCTCTTTAAAAGCAAATGTCAACTTGACTTAACCGAACTCAAATACCTGAAAGTGTTCAAACTTGCAAAACAAAAACATCTTAGCCTCTATCTTACATGAGTAGCCCACATGAATGTTTTCAGCATTTTTGGAATAATTTAAGTAGCTCTTTTAAATGTTTTAAAACTGGGTTAGAAATAAAAGTGAAACAAGTTTACTCTGCCAACTTGTTCCAAATGAGCTCCAATTTCTATCAGAGGTTCTTTGTAGCAAATAATAATTTCCCACAAGATTTCATCAATTTTGGGAATGGCTAAATGCTTCAATTAAATGGAAGAACAAAGGTTACAAAAAAAAAGGAAAGGACCTAATTTTAAAGAGAAGAAAATGTGGCAGGGGGTTATGTGCCAAAGCATCATCGTCTCCTTCCCTGTAGCTCGTCGCTGTAGCGACCGAGCTCAAGCCCTGTGCCCCGACGCACCGCTCGTCACTGCCGCGCTCCCCCTGGAGGATAAGGAGGCCGCCATCTTCGCCACCTGCTCCCCACTCGTTTCCCTCCCCATTTTCCTTCCGAAATATCCGGATCGAGGTAGTCGCTCTCTCTCCCGAGCTTCCCCTTCTGCCGTCGCTCGTCGCTGCTCACCACCGTCGCCTGGAGCAGTCCCGCTTAGATCGAAGGCTGCAGCGAGGTTCGCCGAGTCCTCCTCTCCCTCCCCGCGCAAGGAATCGGGCCGGGGCCGCCGAAATCGGCGCCGGCATCCGTTTCTTCTCCGGCACCGAGAGCCGCAGGTCGCGCATCCGCACGTCGCCGATAGCCCCTCCCCTCCGTCGCCGACCACGGCCCCGTTCTCCGGGTGAGCACTCCGTGCCGCGGCACCCTCCCCTCTCTTCCTAGCTCCTCCCCGTGCCGTGCTGCTCGCCGGAGCCGCCGTAGCCGTGCACAGCATCGTCTCGTCGCATTTGCCCGGCCGTGGAGACGGCATAGCCGGCCTGTGTGCCGTCTGGCTCGGGCCCGTGACCGGCTGCTGGGCCGGCCCAAACCGGCCGAGAGGCCGGAGCCCTCTGGAGCCTGCCCGGTCTGCTAGCCGGCCCAGCCGGGCTGTGGACCGGCCTGTCTACAGTTTTATTTTTCCTTTTTGGAAAATGAAACAATTTTAAATATATAATAACTAAATAAATATTGATCCAAAATTTACAAATGAGGTATCAAAATGATCAGCAGTTCAAATGTTATCAAACCATGCTAATCTCACATCATGATCACAAATATTTATTTGAGGTTATTCATAAATTGATTAAAAGAATGAAATTCGAATAATTATTTAATTCACTAATTATTCGTCGGTACTCGGAAAATTACAAATGAGGTACCAATTTGATCGGAGAACAAACCCTATCCATTCATGCCATGTTCATGCATATTTGAGCCATTTCTTAGTAATGTAATAATTTATGAACAAGGTGGTCATTAAGTTAAATATGGGGTTGCTTCCAAATAATTGCCTAATTATTTGGCTCTCCATTTAATTTTGCTAGATAAACTAAATGATGCTACCTTGCATAAACTTGTCATGTCATCATGTGATTGTGCATTGCATGGTACACATGTGTGGTGATTGATTTGTTTTTCCGTGTGTGATTCGTTAGATCAAGCAGACGGGTTTCCACCTCAATACCCCGCCGAGCAGTACTACCAGCACTCTGAACAAGGCAAGCGTAATCCCCCCTCTGAGCATATCTTATCCTATTTTCCGCAATTATTTTCTCCACTATAATATTGCATGCGGTTCTAAATGTCTTTTGCCTGGATTAGAGTATCCTACTAGTTGCATTAGAATCCTGTTGCCAATACCTGTTTTACCTTCCTATTACCATAGGTTTGTATTGTTGGCCATGGAATACTTACTATGCTATGCAAGTGCTTAGCCATGCTTAGTGAAATGCCTAGTTGTACTAGGGATGGTGAATGCTGGAAACAGGTGTTAACTTGTGACAGTGATGTTGATGGTGGAGAATTGTGGAGATGGTTAATAAAATGCTAAGAAGGTGGGGATGAGAGGCCACATGGGATGTGGTGGGTTGTCTCGTTCTCACCGCCTAGGTGCGAGTTCTGGACCTCTTGAACCAAGTTGAGCGTGCAACCATGCGTGGGCTATATGAAACCCCCATCGACCGACTAACTTGTGGCGGACTAGCCGAGGGTCCTCTAGTTTGGCTTTCCATTTGCGCGTGCGTTGAGATGGTGGCCAAGACTGGGATGAGGATGGTGGTGTTAGGAAAATAAGTGGCCGCGGGACAGGGTGACTGGAGGAGACACCAAACCCGTCCTACCGCCACTGATGATCCTTGGATAGTCTTAAGCAAGGTAAAGGTTGTAGCCGTTTCACACTCAGCCGGCTTTCCCCGGAAGAGAGCTAATGTCTGGCAATGAGTCTGGCGGTACGCGTGGCGAAGGAGCTGGGGCCCCTCGGGACTCCGGGGACTTCCACTTTGTACACCCCTGCAGGGATAAATCTTTTCGAAAAGCCGTGTCCGCGGTTATGGACGACTTGGGAATGGACGCTGATCATAGAATAACTTTAACGGAATGATTAAAAACTGAGTACTAGAGGTACTACTTCACGAATGCAAGGTTGACTTCCTCGAGGGTGATTCGGGGAGGTGCCTTTGATGAACAGGTAAAATGGTGATGATGGTTGATGTGGAGTAATTGATCAAAAGAAAAGAGTACTTCTTACCCCTTTTGAAAATGCTCTGATAGTCGATGCCATGGAGTTGTGTTTTATAAATAAAATCAGCTTTATGCAAAACAGCCATAAAACCTTTGAAAGCCAATCATGGAGCATATATTAGCTCTTAATCTTGCGAGTTCGTCGAACTCAACGTCGTTTGCTTATTTTCAGGAGAGGACTTCACCGCCCTCGAAGGTGGGTTCTTTGTGGACGTTGACGAGTAGTCTGGGGTTCCCAGGTGGCAGCTTGGGACATCCCGGAACTGCTGGCGCTTGGATGTTTTTTTTGCAGGCCTCTTAGGCCATAATTTGGATCTTGTTGTTTAGAACAACGCCCTTCGCTTCCGCTTGATGAAATGTTGGGTCGGTGACCCCTGTTTGTAACTTTTGCTATCTTTCTCTATTATAAGAGTTGCTTATTATGATTTGTGTCGTAGAGTCTGTGATGTGCCAGTTGTTCCACAAGTCTTGATCTCTCTATTATGCTTTGATAGTGTGTCCGGTGGTATCGGATAACCGGGGACACAGTATCACTGTATAGTAGTCGGGTCGGGGCGCCACAAGTTGGTATCAGAGCAGTACTGCCTGTAGGAAACCCTTCTACTGGTCGATGTTGAGTCTAGTGTTTGTGAAAATATTTTTAACCTAAAAATGAGTTGTGAAAACAATCTTAGGATTCTTTTTACTCCTTATCTGGTTACCCTCTAATCTCGGAGCAAACTTACCTCGATTTGGTTTAAAGGTTTTACTTCTCATCTGTTGATTCAAAATTATTAGGATCACGAGGGTGGGTTCGACCTTTAGTGTTATGTGCCCAGTTGCTTCCGCCGCGCTACAATCCGAAGCTTCATGTGCCGAGAAACCATCTGGAGTACGACAAAAATTCCTATCAAGTTTAATCTCTTAATCCTTTCTTTTGGGTTTTAACCCATGGACTTGAACATAAGGTCCCGGATTGTGCCAACTAGAGTGTGTTAAGTGTGTTTCTTAACTCTCGCTAGTAGCACATGATGCTGACCTTTAACCCAAGTCCTTTATGTGGTCTGTGTGGTAAATGGTTGAACCTTAATTTCCCACACCTCGGATGGGTATGTAACTTTAACTCTGCCATAGCTGGAGATTCTGTCTTGGAATCATCTGGGTTATGACCAGAATTTTCTGAACGAATCCCCCATCTATGTTCGTGACTCTGCTGTCTCTCCCTTTTGGGGCATGGTTATCACAATTGAGTAATAACCGGTGCATTCGCAACATCTTGGGATGTCTAGTCTGTCCGTGTTGAAGCGAGGTGGTATCTCCTCTTTGGATATGCTAACATCTAAATCTTTTGATTTGAATTGGGCTATCGTCAAATCAAGCTCCGACCGACCTACCTAAATGTGCTAGTTTGACCAATACTCATGCCCTGTTCATGTGACATATGAGTCTACCGTATTGGAGTATCTGAATACGTTTGTGGTTGAGCCCATCAATTACCTCCTTATTTTCTCCATGTTTGGGGAGATTCATATTGGACATTGGGCGTTAACATTGGAAACTCGTTGGAACTCACTTGTGTTGTCACAAGGTATGTGTTACGGAGTTAGAAGCGACTTTCCCTGGTTCACGTGCAATTGCTGAAAGATGTCGCCGTGGATCTGAGTGAATTGTCCGGTTCCCCGAAATCATCTCAACTCGATCGTGCATACGCAGAAGATTCTTGGAATGGTAGGTTGTTACCTACTTTCCTCGAAAATTTCATCTATGCATCCAAGCCACTGATTGAATTGTTCCAGAAAAAGAGGAAGTCTGAGAACTTCTTCGTCTTCTTTGGTGTTTCCCCACAAGGACTAAATCGTGTCTCGTTGCAAGTAAATCAAGGAGGGCCGCTGTCTTCTGACAAGTTGCTAATACTTGAGTTCCGCAATCTCGTTCCTCCTTGGAGTTAGACCTTCTAGTCCAGCTCCTGGGGTTCTAGCAAAAGTAATCCGGTGGTATCCGTGACAAAGACTCCCTATGCATCCATGTTGAATCTGGAGTATCTCTACACCCGGTCAGATCTAAATCTCAAACAGAAACGACAGTTGGTGATCCTCAAGAAGTTTGTCCCGATGTCTGGAAAATCAAGAAGTGTTCCAAATACTAACGTTTGCGGAGTTTCTAAAGTTCTCTCGATCTAGCTCTCATGATCCTTTTCCAGTGATCCGAAATGCTCCTCCGTGAGGAAAGTTCTACTCAAGCCGAATAGTACAAGTTATCTCTTCATCTGTTGGAAGCTTGTTTCGACATTCTCCCTCAGAAATTAAAGGCCTTGTGCAAAGTTCATATGCTGAATATTTGAGAAACAGTTGTCTACCAACTGGAAGCTCCTTATCAATCTCCCGTCAAACGCATGTGTCTCCTAACTATCAATCCAAGGGATGCTTGAAGTTTCATCCTAAGATCCTACTAGGAGGTACTCGGCCGCTGTATACGCACCAAGATCCATCCTTCCGGTGAAGTTCCCTTCTTTTCTATGGTGTACGTTGATAGTGACCTCGAAGTGAAGCCGATGCAGATCTTCATGATGCCCTCGATCCACCTCTTCAAGAAAGAAGCCACACGAAGAGAGAAGATCGTGTAGTACCGTCGTACCCTTTTCCCTCTTTCCTACTCTAAGAATCTCGGGGCGAGATTCCTGTAAGGAGGGTAGAGTTGTAACAGCCCAAAGTTCAGAACCTAAAAACCCGAATAATTTTTCCGCTTCTGTCTTGCATTGCATCATAGCATCCATATTAAAGGGCTAAAGAAAGAAACATGTGGGTTGGCACCTCTTTAAAAGCAAATGTCAACTTGACTTAACCGAACTCAAATACCTGAAAGTGTTCAAACTTGCAAAACAAAAACATCTTAGCCTCTATCTTACATGAGTAGCCCACATGAATGTTTTCAGCATTTTTGGAATAATTTAAGTAGCTCTTTTAAATGTTTTAAAACTGGGGCAGAAATAAAAGTGAAACAAGTTTACTCTGCCAACTTGGTCCAAATGAGCTCCAATTTCTATCAGAGGTTCTTTGTAGCAAATAATAATTTCCCACAAGATTTCATCAATTTTGGGAATGGTTAAATGCTTCAATTAAATGGAAGAACAAAGGTTACAAAAAAAAAGGAAAGGACCTAATTTTAAAGAGAAGAAAATGTGGCAGGGGGTTATGTGCCAAAGCATCATCGTCTCCTTCCCTGTAGCTCGTCGCTGTAGCGACCGAGCTCAAGCCCTGTGCCCCGACGCACCGCTCGTCACTGCCGCGCTCCCCCTGGAGGATAAGGAGGCCGCCATCTTCGCCACCTGCTCCCCACTCGTTTCCCTCCCCATTTTCCTTCCGAAATATCCGGATCGAGGTAGTCGCTCTCTCTCCCGAGCTTCCCCTTCTGCCGTCGCTCGTCGCTGCTCACCACCGTCGCCTGGAGCAGTCCCGCTTAGATCGAAGGCTGCAGCGAGGTTCGCCGAGTCCTCCTCTCCCTCCCCGCGCAAGGAATCGGGCCGGGGCCGCCGAAATCGGCGCCGGCATCCGTTTCTTCTCCGACACCGAGAGCCGCAGGTCGCGCATCCGCACGTCGCCGACAGCCCCTCCCCTCCGTCGCCGACCACGGCCCCGTTCTCCGGGTGAGCACTCCGTGCCGCGGCACCCTCCCCTCTCTTCCTAGCTCCTCCCCGTGCCGTGCTGCTCGCCGGAGCCGCCGTAGCCGTGCACAGCATCGTCTCGTCGCATTTGCCCGGCCGTGGAGACGGCATAGCCGGCCTGTGTGCCGTCTGGCTTGGGCCCGTGACCGGCTGCTGGGCCGGCCCAAACCGGCCGAGAGGCCGGAGCCCTCTGGAGCCTGCCCGGTCTGCTAGCCGGCCCAGCCGGGCTGTGGACCGGCCTGTCTACAGTTTTATTTTTCCTTTTTGGAAAATGAAACAATTTTAAATATATAATAACTAAATAAATATTGATCCAAAATTTACAAATGAGGTATCAAAATGATCAGCAGTTCAAATGTTATCAAACCATGCTAATCTCACATCATGATCACAAATATTTATTTGAGGTTATTCATAAATTGATTAAAAGAATGAAATTCGAATAATTATTTAATTCACTAATTATTCGTCGGTACTCGGAAAATTACAAATGAGGTACCAATTTGATCGGGAGAACAAACCCTATCCATTCATGCCATGTTCATGCATATTTGAGCCATTTCTTAGTAATGTAATAATTTATGAACAAGGTGGTCATTAAGTTAAATATGGGGTTGCTTCCAAATAATTGCCTAATTATTTGGCTCTCCATTTAATTTTGCTAGATAAACTAAATGATGCTACCTTGCATAAACTTGTCATGTCATCATGTGATTGTGCATTGCATGGTACACATGTGTGGTGATTGATTTGTTTTTCCGTGTGTGCTTCGTTAGATCAAGCAGACGGGGTTCCACCTCAATACCCCGCCGAGCAGTACTACCAGCACTCTGAACAAGGCAAGCGTAATCCCCCCTCTGAGCATATCTTATCCTATTTTCCGCAATTATTTTCTCCACTATAATATTGCATGCGGTTCTAAATGTCTTTTGCCTGGATTAGAGTATCCTACTAGTTGCATTAGAATCCTGTTGCCAATACCTGTTTTACCTTCCTATTACCATAGGTTTGTATTGTTGGCCATGGAATACTTACTATGCTATGCAAGTGCTTAGCCATGCTTAGTGAAATGCCTAGTTGTACTAGGGATGGTGAATGCTGGAAACAGGTGTTAACTTGTGACAGTGATGTTGATGGTGGAGAATTGTGGAGATGGTTAATAAAATGCTAAGATGGTGGGGATGAGAGGCCACATGGGATGTGGTGGGTTGTCTCGTTCTCACCGCCTAGGTGCGAGTTCTGGACCTCTTGAACCAAGTTGAGCGTGCAACCATGCGTGGGCTATATGGAACCCCCATCGACCGACTAACTTGTGGCGGACTAGCCGAGGGTCCTCTAGTTTGGCTTTCCATTTGCGCGTGCGTTGAGATGGTGGCCAAGACTGGGATGAGGATGGTGGTGTTAGGAAAATAAGTGGCCGCGGGACAGGGTGACTGGAGGAGACACCAAACCCGTCCTACCGCCACTGATGATCCTTGGATAGTCTTAAGCAAGGTAAAGGTTGTAGCCGTTTCACACTCAGCCGGCTTTCCCCGGAAGAGAGCTAATGTCTGGCAATGAGTCTGGCGGTACACGTGGCGAAGGAGCTGGGGCCCCTCGGGACTCCGGGGACTTCCACTTTGTACACCCCTGCAGGGATAAATCTTTTCGAAAAGCCGTGTCCGCGGTTATGGACGACTTGGGAATGGACGCTGATCATAGAATAACTTTAACGGAATGATTAAAAACTGAGTACTAGAGGTACTACTTCACGAATGCAAGGTTGACTTCCTCGAGGGTGATTCGGGGAGGTGCCTTTGATGAACAGGTAAAATGGTGATGATGGTTGATGTGGAGTAATTGATCAAAAGAAAAGAGTACTTCTTACCCCTTTTGAAAATGCTCTGATAGTCGATGCCATGGAGTTGTGTTTTATAAATAAAATCAGCTTTATGCAAAACAGCCATAAAACCTTTGAAAGCCAATCATGGAGCATATATTAGCTCTTAATCTTGCGAGTTCGTCGAACTCAACGTCGTTTGCTTATTTTCAGGAGAGGACTTCACCGCCCTCGAAGGTGGGTTCTTTGTGGACGTTGACGAGTAGTCTGGGGTTCCCAGGTGGCAGCTTGGGACATCCCGGAACAGCTGGCGCTTGGATGTTTTTTTTGCAGGCCTCTTAGGCCATAATTTGGATCTTGTTGTTTAGAACAACGCCCTTCGCTTCCGCTTGATGAAATGTTGGGTCGGTGACCCCTGTTTGTAACTTTTGCTATCTTTCTCTATTATAAGAGTTGCTTATTATGATTTGTGTCGTAGAGTCTGTGATGTGCCAGTTGTTCCACAAGTCTTGATCTCTCTATTATGCTTTGATAGTGTGTCCGGTGGTATCGGATAACCGGGGACACAGTATCACTGTATAGTAGTCGGGTCGGGGCGCCACAGTGCTCGTCCTCCTCCCTGATACGGCGACGTACCACCTCCTCGGGGGCCGGCTCCCTCTGGAACGAGGGCCCACGCGACCTCCACCAAAGAAGATCCGGGTCGACGACGTCACCCGGATTTCTCACCAAGCTACGCGTTCCGGAAGATACCACTTCCCAGTGCCAGCCCGGCGGAGCCCAGTCCCGCACACTGCCGTTATTGTCCAACAGGTGTCCGGACATCGCCGACTCAAATGCCCGAGATCTGAAAAAATTAGTGGGGAATTCCCGGCTTCCCGGTTTCACGTTTTCCCGGCTTCCCGGCTTCCCGGTTTCCCGGTTTCACGTTTTCCCGGTAACACATACAATACACATGAAGTATCGCTCATGTTAGTTTAAATTTTGATATGGTATATTTGTAGATGTAATTTTGCTAAGTGTAAAGTTCGCTACATTGAATTATTCTGCTAATGCTATCATTGTTTTATTTTCTTTTGTAATAGTTAAGCAATGGACGATGGAGATGTTCCTCCCTTCCAAAACAGAGAAGGGGAAGATGTGTTGCTCGACTATATCCGGCAACCCGCGGATGGTGATGAACACATTGGAGCAGAAGAAGATGGCTCCGAGTTTTTGAACGACTCCGGTCCGGGAATGGAGGTGGAACGAAGCGTCCAAGGGCAAACTAGCACAGTTGGTGAACCCCGCAGTCCGGCGTGGTATATTAAGCTTCTATTTGATCAGATGTAAAATTTTATTTGTATATATATATTAACAAATGTTTCTTCTTTTTAGACCTCCGCATCGACCCAAACTAGTAAACGAGGCCATGCCAAAGGGTTGGGAATAAAAGATCATTTCAGAATTGAGTCAGTCTCTTCAGATGGCAAACCGTTGGCGCCTCCGAAGAGCGCATCTAAGTTTGTGCATCAATGTGGAGTTGTTGTCAGGGACAATGTTCCGATCAGCCTTTCGGAATGGAATCAGATAAAAAACTTAGAGGGCAATTATTATGTCACCGAGAGAACTAAAGATATATGTTGGAAGAAGCTCATGGCACATTTCACTCTGCCGGTGTTGGATAGTCCCGAAAGGACAAAAGCCATGACGGACAAAGTCAAGCATTGGGCTCTGAAGAAGATGGCTGAACAATTCAATAAATGGAAGAACAGATTATACCGTGATTGGGTCGACAAAAAGAAAGTTCCAGATTTCACTGGGACACTAGAGAGGCAGCGGGCTCACTGGCCGGCATTTCTGCAATACAAGGATACAGAACTAGCCAAGGAAAGATCGGCAAAGAATAAGTTGAATGCAGCGAAGAAGATATATAACCATAAGTTGGGTGGAGGTGGCTACGTAACTGCCGAGCCTAAGTGGGATCGGATTGAGGCCACTATGCGCGAAAAAGGGATCATTCCAGTTACAGATATGTGGCCCCGTAGGGTCAGAAATTGGATACTTGCTCATGGGGGGAGTATGACGCATCAGGCGATGTAATAGTTGATGAAACGAAAGAAACTCCTATACCCCGGCAAACAATTCTGGATGCAATCGCCGATGCTCGTGAGGGAAGGTTTTTTCCCGACAGAGAATACGACGAGCTGTGGAAGGCCCTCGGTACTAAAGAAAAAGGAGGATCTGTTCGAGGCAGGGGAGGTGTGACGTGGCATGAAGGGTTTCCTGAGGACCGTGACTCTTATAGAAGCCGAGAAAGAGCAAAGAGGAGGAAGGAGCAGGAGCAACACGACCGGTTGAGCAAAGTGGAAAATATCATTAGCCAACAACAACGGGAACTAGATGAATTGCGGCGCGCGCAATCTTCTCGAGGGGCAACTCATCAGCTGCAGCTGCAAGATAGTCAGGTGGTCCGTCTCAACGGAAAAGCAGCGTGGCTTCCACGACGGTCGGTGCTGATGAGGCATCGAACCAAACATACCCCGTGGATTCTATCACTGAGAAGAAAACTTGTGAGCTACATGAGGCAGTGAGAAACTTAACCATGAAGGCGGCGGACGGCTATGCTTTACCTTGTGAATCTACAACACTGTATCGTGGCAATGAGATTCCAGATGGCTATGCTCGTGTCGGCGTGGATCAAGTTTACCCCGGATTTGAATCACTCGAACTTCAAATCCCTGGAGGTGATGATGAGAGGACACTGGGAGATGTCCAGGGTGGACTCATTCTATGGCCCAAGAAATTGATCATGTTTCCAGGCTGGACACCGCCGCCAAGGCCACCATCGCCTTCTCGATCTCCGTCGCCGCGTCAGCCGACTCCTGAGCCGACTCCTGAGCCGTCTCCACCGCCTCCGCCCACTAAGGCTAACGGTCGAAAGGGGATGAAGACCACCGCCATGGGTTCCCGACCCAAACCCCGACTTGAGCCCCTGCCAAAAGTACCGAAGGTTCCTCCCCCGAGACCTTACGACGTCGAGTGTACTCAAGAGGAAGCCAGGGTGTGGCTACAAACAGAATCGAGAAGACAGTTTGCAGAAATGGCTGAGAAAAGAAAACCTAAGCCAAAGGAAAAGTATTCGGAAGCTCAAACACAATTTGCTGTTAGTTTCCTTACTCAGCCATCGCAAATTTCGATAAATAGGCCAGATGACTATGTACGGACTATGAGGAAAATTCCACCCGGGAAGAAGAGATGTTGCCCAGCTCGGACATCAGTCAAATCAGTCCATCTCCCCGCTCAAGGTGGCCACTGATATGGGCTCTGCGCTTGAGAACGATCGCGCTTACCGCGCGCAATTTGCTGCAGATATTGGTATTTCACTTTCTCAACTGGATGCAGATGATATCCCCCCCCCTTATGGGACCTACTAGATGGACCTGGGAATACGGGAAGGATCTAGTGTCACCTGATGAGCTCCAGAATCTACCAACACAAATGACAAGACTGCATAAATGGTACAAGAATGTCACAAGTGAAGGTCGAATATTGATCCCGGTGAAAATTACAGATGAACATTTCAACGGTGCAGACGAGATAACTATACCTATTGAAGAAATCTATCAGTTATACCAGCTTGACGCCCTCGACTTGAGCATCCTCACTACCTATTGTCTGTAAGTGATTCAATTCATTTATTTTCTAAAATAAAGTCTATAGCTTAGCTCGGTCATTGCCTGTTCTAATTATGCTCACTACGGTATTATGCAGAATGAAGAGCGATGAATGTGACAGAAACCGAGTGTTTGAGATTGGGTTCATCGACCCAAGCCGAGTTAATGAAAAATTGCTACGTCTCCACCACGAGGAAACGGTGAACACCTTGTTTAGGTCCATCCGGGACCAAAATTATAAAGGGAAGATATTGTTTCCTTACCACTTCAGGTAAGAGTCTTACTGTCTTGTACACATTGGTTTTTGCTTTCTCGATGTTAAGTGTAACTGATTAGTTACTGACATATATAAACGTGCGCAGCGCCCATTACATTCTGTTAATCATTCAAATCGATAGAGCAGAAGTTGAAATCTTGGACTCATTGCACTGGCCCAAAGAGCGGCACGAATATATCCAAGGAGTGCTCAAACGGTAATTTCAATCTTTATCGTATTACATCGGTCTCTTTCCTTCCATTCCTGAGATATCAAGTAACTAATTAATAACTCATTTATTCAATTGTTTGATGGGCAGGGTTTGGAAGCTTTCCGAAATGCTACACCTGGTCAATTTAAAGAGGAACTTACTTTTGTTTACCCCAAAGTAAGTAGTACGAGCTAGGTGTTCGCGCATCCCTTTTAATTCAAATTTCAATACCATCGTGATGCTTGATTATTATTTGATTGAAATCTATTCTCGTGTAGTACTTGGATAGGCAGCCTCCCGGGACCAATTTGTGTGGATATTACGTCTGCGAGTGGATTCGCACGATAGTCTCTGAGCGGAACCCAGGGACATTTATCGAAGTAAGTGAACAAATAAATTCACAATTTCATTTTATAACCATCAATTGTGTTGAGTGTCATTCATAATTTCTGTTATGATGATTGAAATTCATATTAATCTCCCTTCTTTTATAGATGGATCGAATGCGGAGGGACCTGCAACTAAAGGACCGCTTTCGACCAATTTGCGAGGAAATTGCGGGCTTTTTGATGAACTATGTCTTAGACATGAAGGGAAAATACAATGGCACCAGATCAAATTAGATGACGGGCTCTAGTAGTGGCTTCATGATCTCCATGTAATCGAATAGATGACGGTTCTAGTCCCTCTTATATATGATCTTTATATGTAAATTAATCCGGGAAACCGGGAAAACGTGAAAACGGGAAGCCGGGAAAACGTGAAACCGGGAAACCGGGAAGCCGTGAAAACGTGAAACCGGGAAGCCGGGAAAACGTGACGTCGACTTTCCCGACTTCACGACTTCACGACTTCCCGACTTCACGACTTCACGACTTCCCGACTTTCCCGACTTCACGACTTTCCCGACTTCACGACTTTCCCGACTTCACGACTTTCCGTTCCGACTTCCGATTTCCCGACTTTCTCATAAAGCTTTCTCTTACGAATATTTTGATATGCTATATGTATTTTTCTGATTTACAGATAATTAACCGTATTTTTTGCAAATTATTCATAATATACAACAACCGAAACGAAAAAAGCCACAGGCTGCCACGTGGGTGCATCTCTAGTCCCGGGTTGTATTACAACCCGGGACTAGAGAGCCTCTCGCACGCGCCATGTGCTGCCCCCGCGTGGAACTCTCTGGTCCCGGGTCGTAGGACACCCGGACAAGAGGGGGGGGGGGCTCTAGTCCCGGTTGGCATGTACCGGATGTCCATCCGGTCCCAGAGGCCTCTACCACCCGGGACTAAAGGCCCTGTGTGCACTAGTGTCAGTGCTATAAAAAATATTTAAATGTGGATAAGTCTCTAGCATGCAGCTTGCACAAGTCAGCTTACAGCTCTCCTTTCTTGTCGCCGAGTGTCTTTGTATACGGATATGTCTCTGTTCCATCGTTGCTAGTGCCTACCACTGCCGAAAGATAAGGCGAATAAACGGCCAGAAGTGATAAGCTATCACTGGATCCACACTAACGTAGGAGCTGGATGTTGCCGTGGAAGCTGACTGGTCGTCGTGGTGTCCGCAGCTAGCTCATGCCCTAACTGTAGTTGGCAAGTTGGAAAGAAATGGGTGGGTAGAAGCTTTGCTGGATTGGATACAATTTGTTTAGTAAAAACAAAGTCCAGAGGACGTGATGCCGACATTAGCAACGTGCTTGCATGGTCTAATTAGCATCATCGGCCGCGAACGGTCCAACAGCAGGGAAAGGAGGAAAAATATGAGGATATGAATGGACATGTTGTTTAGAGCGTGTTACGTACGGTCACGGATCATCCATGGGATTAGACATATGCGTCAAGCTTTTGGCACCAAGCTGTGCAAGTTGCAAGTTCTTTGTTGCTGGAAAAGTATTGGCTACAACTTGCGAGTTATGGTGAAAAAAAGTAATACGATGGATTTTGTTTCTATATGCATTATTTGTATAATTTGAACAAGTACAAGTTGTGTTTCTCCGACATATTATAGAGCAAGAAGGGGCATTAGGGCACTCCAACGGGCCAACCCAAATCAGACACGGAAAGTGTATGTTTTGATCTGTTTGGGGTGTCCTGCGGACAGGCCAGATTCACGTCTACCCATTATCCATTTGGGGGTGGGGGTGCACCCGACGACAGCACCCAGAAGTGTTTTGGGCTGGCCTTTTTTTTCATTTTCATGGCTAGTTTATACAACAATATAGTTAACAAACAATAAAATTTAAATGGTTCATAATAAAATAAACAACATAGTTCGCATAGTCAAATGAAATGAGTGAAGATGACAAGTTGTTCCTATATATGTGAGCCCACATATGCTCAGTCAAAGCAGTTATAAGTTTATTGCGGGTTGCCCGATCAGACGATCACGGATTCCATGATCCACGTTGATGAATTGATGGAATTGTCGGTCTAGGTGCGGGCTCAATCAATTCACCCTGAAATTCCCACCCTTCGTGATAGAGGCTATCATCAAGCCCATTCTCAATTATCACGTTGTGCATGATCACACAACCAATCATCGCCTCCTCTATCATCTATGCGATACCTCCTTGTTCTAGCAAGTTGTCGAACAATAGCACAACGAGGTTGTAGCACATCAAATGTTTGCTCCACATCCTTCCTAGCAGACTCTTGTTTTTAAGCACGCCTACCATTTTTCTCTCCTTCGGGATTACAGATTGTCTTCACAAATGTAGAGCATGGAGGATAGATACCATCGGCTAGATAATACCCCCTTGGTATATGGGTAGCCATGTATCTCATAGTGGACCTGGAGATTTCCTTCATATCAAAAAATTAGTGGCATATATGCATGAGTTGGGAGTGTTAGCTAGTTAAACTTCGGTTATATGTATGTATGTGTTCACGTTTAGTTGAACCGTCTTATTGGTGACCATAGGGGCATGATACATGGTGAGTGATACCAATGCATTCAGAGGGAATTTAATTTATGATACTCGTCACCCCAACCAGTTTGTATGACATATCAAATAAATATTCAACATATTGCTGAAAATCATAAAACTTCTGAAAAACTGTGAATTTATTTCGTAGCAAGTAAATCCACGTGAATTTGCTAAAATCATCGGTCCCCATACATCTGGAAAAAAATGAGCTCTCAAGAAGCTTTGGAAACACTACTAGAACTAGGATATGGAAGTTTATGCCTTTCGGCGCCCCTTTGTCATGCATCACATACTAACTCATGAATATTATTTGATAAAGGTGGACAGTTCTGAAAACTTGATTGATGGCTGAACGGAAGACTGCCTAAGCACCTATGCCAGTGGGGAGAGGATCGTCAGCTAGCACCGAGGATTTTCCTTCTAAACTTGCATTGTAGAGGATAAAGGCCACCCCATCTCCTAGCGCGAAGAAACACCTTCCCAATATCTTGGCACTTAATAGAAAAAAATTACAGAGTACTCAGTGTAAGCATGATTGTCATAAGCAAGTTTATATATGAGAATAAGTTTGATGTCCTTCCCTAGGGTAGGGAGAGGATTTACAGACCTTGAACTGCAAATGGCAAGCCCGCGAAGATCTTAAATAAAAAAGGATGAGTTTCGCATTACAAACTAGTTAACTAACAATTTCCATATTAAATAAATAAATTTATTAGACCACATTTGAAAATAGAACCCATAAACTTACATGTTTCGGCTTTCTGGCTGGGCTCTGGATAGAAAAATGGAGCCCAACACTGACTCAAATTTCTTATGGTTTGTGACAAAGAAATGGGTCAAATAAAAAATCACACAACTTAATCAGCCACATTTGCCATGACAAATGTCTTTTGCTGCAACAAATGCCATTTTTGTGGGAATAGATGCTTTGAAGCACGCTATTACCCCTGTACCGATCTCAGCTGGGAGCAATGGCCCTTTTTTGCGAAAAACAGTACAACGCAGACGCTCACATACATGTGCACACACTCAGACTGCTGGTCATATGGGTAAGACTGACACTCGGGTGGCATGGGAATTTTGTTTGAGGGTTAGCAGATGCAAAAAAAAAATATATAGGCGAAACAGTTGGCATCTGGGTTCTGGCAACCTGGTGGCCGCACGATACAGGGCCTACGCGGCAATCAGCAGGCCTGGCTGGAACTAGCTAGGGTCCGCAGATCAATGAAAACTTCAGAGATCACTGACAGCAGTGACAAGTTAAACAAACAAGAAATCATTCGGCCTGCTTGAGCCAACAAAAACTAGCCTTACGCCTAAGCCGAACCGAGAGGCGCCATTCTATCAGAACGCGGCCCACGAGACAAACTGGACTCAGATAATTGTACATGCCGTATCACTGGCTCACAGGCCTACGGCCCATAGAGCAATAACTAAGGCAACTACCCAACCAAATCGAAGCCAACCCAAAGTTAAGGAAGAAATGGTACAAGCCAGATCAAATCGAGACAGGAAGTAGCTTCAGCTCCGTTCCCCGGAGTAGACTGGCCGGACTCTCGGACGGGATGGAGTGGACGACGGTGGATGCGGCGGACGGGGCCAAGCTGAGCGTGCGGCTCTTCAAGCCGGCGGCGCCGGTGGAGGAGGCGGAGGACGTGGCGGTGGTGCTGGTGCACCCCTACACGATCCTCGGCGGCGTGCAGGGCCTGCTCCGCGGCATGGCCCAGGGCCTCGCGCAGCGGGGCTACCGCGCCGTCACTTTCGACATGCGCGGCGCCGGGCGGTCCACCGGCCGCGCCTCGCTCACGGGCTTCAGCGAGGTCGGGGACGTCGTCGCCGTCTGCCGTTGGGTCGCCGACACCCTCAAGCCCCGCGCCGTCCTCCTCGTCGGCTCCTCAGCTGGTAGGTTAAATCGCCGATACCTTCATTTCTTGCTTTCTTTATCGCTTCCCCTCCGTAGTGTGCAGTTTGCCTTGGTGCGAGATTCAGGCATGCCGGTGATCAAATTGACCACACAGTAGCTCTACTGAAACTGAATATGAACAGACGGAGTACGCAATTGACGATTAATCACCTGCTGTCACCTTCGACTAAATAGGAATAGGCGATGTGTAGAACTGTTGCATCAAATTTGAAACCTCAAACTTAATGGCCTCATGGAGTTTGCCTTCATAAATACTCATAGCATTTTCGTATCATTTTCAGTGCCCCCAAAATCGACAGATTGAATTAACAGCTGGGTGTTACTCACTGATTTGTGCTTGGGACAGTTGGGTAGTTTTTGCTTCTGTTAGGGCAACCCCATTGTTCTCAGAAGCGGTATTTTTTGCTTGATTACTACCACTATTTTTAGCCAATCCGTTGAGTAGGCAATATAGCCATATAGGCTTCTTGGACATTTTGTAGCATATATACGGTTGTACCTATTTTTGGCCATTCTTATCTATCATAAATATTAGTCATGACTTGATAGTAAAAAGGTGTGCTCGACATCTTATTTGTTCAGACCCGCTCTACTTACCTCTACCCACACCTTATATAGCTCCCTGAACTCTTGAGCAACACAATTGCAATTCAGTACAGGTAAGAGAATTTGTGTTCTTGAACAAAATAGAGTATTTATCAGTATGATGTTGAAACTATTCTGCCAACAAAATGTCTTCATGCATTTGTGAAGCTATTGAATTGTGTTTGGTCATGTATCTCACTCTAATATCCTGTTATAGGGGCACCAATTGCGGGATCGGCAGTTGATAAAGTTGACCAGGTGGTTGGTTATGTCAGCATCGGGTACCCATTTGGTCTAATGGCCTCGATCCTATTCGGCAGACACCATGATGCTATACTCAAGTCTGAGAAACCAAAGTTATTCCTCATGGGTACTAAAGATGGTTTTACAAGTGTAAAGCAGCTGCAAAACAAGCTCAAATCTGCAGCCGGGCGGGTTGATACACACTTGATTGAAGGAGCTGGTCACTTCCAAATGGAAGGTCCTGCTTTTGATGCCGAGATGGTAGATCTTATTGCCAATTACATAAAATCTTTGCCCAAATAGTGTACTGTAATTGTGTGGAAGCGTGCAAAATGTTGTGACTGATGAACAAACCATACTATATGGATAGTGCTGTCACGGTTTCTCATGTTGTATGTGTACATTGCGTGTGTGTGTGTTTTTCTTGAACATGTGTACACGGGGTGTTGTGTTCTGAATACTAATCCATTTTATTGTAAGCCTGCTGTAATATGAGGTTCAGATGCAGCGATGCAAGCTGTATGAAAAATCTTATTGCCTTCACGAACGGCGACTTTTTATTTGCACTCATATGTCTGTACACTCATGCTTGAACTTGTGACTGTGAGTGGTCGTTATTCTTATGATTCAGAAATCTCACTGATGTCATTATAGTAGAACCCAGCATGTTGAATGATCCAGGTATAGTTTCCGTCTCTTTCTGTTTAAATTGTTTCTTAAGCGGTAACTTTGTGGTAGGTGTATTGTATATATGACTGATGTTGATCTATGTCTTGTTCTATGTTGTCAGGTTGGTGGCAAGTGGCCGTCATGACTACGAATGGAGACTGAAACTTGAGACAAACGTAACGTTGTTGATCCATCTCAAAGGAACAATAAACCCGGTTCGACATATATTTGGTTCTGAGGGATTTCATTAGCTCCAGAAACATGTTTGATTAGCATCCTGGAGGTTGAACGAATGCAATTGTTACTACAACCTTTCCTGGTGTTCTTGAGCCCAAGTACCTGCTGTTAGCTACCGCCTACCTGCCCAGGAATTATGTGCTGCTTGCAACTTGTTGAGGCTCCACTTGAGAATATAGCTCTGCAAAGGAAACGTGGTGGATTTGAGTTGAAACAAGAGGGGGCCTAGCTCGGCATCAGTAGGTCTGATCCTCCCGTAATCTGGTCTGCACCTAGACCATTCTCCAGCCCTTTTTTTGTGTGTCTTCTGGAGATTGTGTGGATCTGCAGCAAGCGTCATCAAGGTCGTGGTCCTAATCTGCCTCGCTTTATTTGCAAAATCTCCATCTCAGCCTTCCTTAGTGTAAACCGTAATGCCGCACATGCAGATCCACCGATGGCGATGAGACACACAAAAGATGGATTTCCTTCTCCATCTTCTGCATCCTGGACCGTGGTGTATTTCCATATTGGATGACAAAACATGTCCAAACTTGCATAGGCCATGTCCAAACTTACAGTACTTTAGGCCATGTACTACTTTGTTCAAAGCATTTGTGGAAAACTAAGACTCCGATGGTAGCAGGAAATATCTTTTTTTTTCGTTTGAAAATCCTCAAATTTGTACTAAAGTACTGTAGATGTACAAATGTCCATCAACTTGTTTCTTAAATTTACTTCTCATAACAAGCATGCCCAGCTCACAAGTTAGCGGTGCGAATTGAAGGAGAGTAACTCAGCAAGGACCTGACACCAGGAGCAACAAGTACGGTGGTGCTGCCATTGCACGAGCCATCAGTACACATCCTACTTTTTTTTTTGAAGTAATACGTATATATTAAGGCAAAGGCATACAGAGTACAGAATACGCATACAAAGGATAGACCAGAGGGAGACGCAGCTCCATACAAATTGTAGAAAGACCCCTCGGGAACGAAAGATTTACAACGAAGACCCCCGAGAGCTCTGCCACACCAGTCCACTGCTCGACTCCGGCGCCGGCAAGCAGCGAGAGAGAAGAAGACGGACACCCACACACCCAAAGTTGGAGAAGCTCATCGCCATGACGGCTTTATGAACCCCGAGAAGAAGCACCAGAAAGTGCCCACCTGTCGCTGTGGCACGCGGGTCGGGGAACAACCCCAAGCTCACCTCCAACCTCCAGATCCGGCCGCTCCCGTCGACAACGTCGAGGAACAGCGCCAGATCCGCCTGCCGCAGACCTCAAGCCTAGCACGGAACACGCAGACCTCCAGCCCGCCGCCAGCCTCACCAGGCCAACCGCAGAAGCTCCTGCATAAGATCCCCAAATCTCCACATCGGCGAGGGAGCAATCGCCGAAGCGACGATGGATAAGGAGAAACAAAATCCAACACAAGATCGTCACCATCGCCATGACAATCTCGCCTGGAACCAAACCACCCAGATCCAAGACCGGCACGAGCCGAGGAAGCCGCGTCGGGGCCGGATCTGGAGGAAATTATTCGCCGCCGCCGTCACCACCGTCGAAACCGAAGCGACGAGCGAAAACCTAGCCCTAACCTATCTACATGCCATGAACAGACCAGCGAGGTTCCCCCTCCCGCCGCCGGAGCGGCTGGCGGAGGAAGGAGGAACCCCTCGGCCCGCCGGCGGAGAGCGGTGGCAGTCGAGGCTTCTCCCTTATCGCCTGTCGCGAGAGCGAGAGGATAAGGCAAACTACCCGTTGCTGGTCGAGGGCGCTGGTTGGAGGAGTGGGTGGTGCTCAGGCCAGGGCAGGGCACTGTAGCAGTGCCTTTAGAGCTCTATCCTGGCGTGTATAGTACACATCCTACTTGGGTACTTGATCTAGAAAGAAAATTCACTTTGATCCAAATACAAGTTAGTAATTGTAAAAAAATCAGATAAATACGAATTCAAAGTAGAGAGGGAAAACAAATCAGGGCGCAGTACTGTGTCAGGATTTCATAATAATTGAATGGAGCCACTTGCCGCAGGAGCTGAAGTGGGGTTTTGGCTCTGACTAATTACTGTTTGCTAAGTGTAGAAGCGCTTTTACCGTAGGGAATTAACGACGTTGACCCTCTCAAAGATACTGCTGCTTAGTACTAATTACAGTGGTAGCATGGCGAGCAGAAAACACAGTACAGGGCTACCACTGTGTGGTAAATAGTAGTAGAACAGGACTGTCAGGTGTTGGGGTAAGTAATTACGTAGTACTGCTACTGATGTTAAACATCCGCCAACACTGAACAAAAATACCATCATGGTAAAGGTAAACCACGTTCCTAGGGATCCACGTTGATTTACTTTTTAATTCTGGAAATTGCTAAGAAGCACAGAACTGCGCCCTCTCTCACACACACACACGCTTTTCAACGGTTGGTACACTGCTAGTAAAAACCATAAACAAAGAGAGTAAATGGCCCCTCAACGATATATTCAGAAGGCCTCAACAAAGGAACCAAATCTCTCTCGCTCTCTCCCTTCCTCCCTCTCTCTCCCCAGCCACTGCCTGCTTTGCCTCAGCGGCTATTGGAGCTCAGCCATCCAGAGGTCCATATAACACTAACAGTTCATTGATAAGAGCCCTCCTACTTTCTACACACCACACATCAATCTTTGCTATTACCTCTCGATCTGCTGTACTTCCGGCATCGCAAACAAAAAATTGCCGCCGATCCATTGTTTCTTTTCCTCTAGCATCTTTCTGCGGAGATTGTTGATGCTGCTTGGAGTAGAGGCAAGCTTTATGGCAGGTCAGTTCCTTATTTTCTATGCATCCATTAATCTTCTAAGAAATGGTTCAGCTGCTGATTCAGTCCTTGTTTATGTTTCTTTTTCGGATTCTTCCGTAAATTATTTCGCGAGGGATTTGAGTTTGTGTTCATCAGATGCGTATTGCATGCTGTTTCGCATAGCTTCCACCTAGATATTTATGTTGCTTGATCTGAATTTGCATCTTCTTGGCTGCCATGGATCTCAATAAGAAACATAGTCCATTTCTCACCTCCACACACCAAGAACTCGATAGAACATTATTATTTTCGATAAAGAGTAGCTTGCTTGTTTAATAACGTCATGTAGATTGGTTCAGTTTACATCGATTTATATTAATGCAAATCGGAGGCTTCTCGCCTCTTTGCTAAAAATTAGAGATTTATAACCGCTGTATCCCTCATACTTCAACTGCAGATTTGTAGCATAACTTTGGCTGGATAATCTTAGCACACGGTATCTCTGTGAAACACTTAGCTTCAGTGATTGCCCAATCCAATAATATAATCCAATAATATCCTGCTACTGCTGAGTTGCATCAACCAATGGGTAGAGGAAGAGGCAGAGGAAGGAAGTTGACCATTGCCAGGAGCCATGAAGAGAAAGGAAGCAGCGGTGAAGAAGTTGTGCCTGCAAGAAAGAGGAGGGGAAGGCCGCAGAAGCACTTCGTCGATAAGATAGAGCAAGTCGATGTCGAGAATTTCGTAGAAGACGTCGATGGCGGCGATGAAGATGGCAAGCTGAAAGCAGGTTCTGGTGTGAAGAGAGGCAGGCCACTGAAAGAGAGCCCCAACACTGTCCTGGAAGAGAACAGCAATTCCAGCGTTCGATCAAGCAGCGACGAATCGGCTAGGACCAATGGGTTCAGGCAGACTGGGAACCGGAGGAAGAGCACGCCCCGTCGAGCAGCGGAGGCCGGCGTAGAATGCAAGTGAGCACCACTGCGATACAATTTTCGGTACCACCAGGTAGTCTTCAATCAAAATTTGCCATTTCTGTCCTTTATTTGTAGTTTTCTCGATGATGCGAAATGTAAACAGAGCACGTACCGAGTGCTGAAATTGGATGTTTATGTTGGTGCAAAAATGTATGAACTAATGGGGGATCATCTATCTTGTTCGGCTGCAGTAGGCCGAGTACTATTTTGGTCTGCTTTGTAGCAGAGTTATAATTTCAGGAACAGCTAGAGATCGATATGCTAGTATTGCAATTTTGATCGTGCGGTGCACCTTCTTGTTTGCCCTCTTATTATACGATGATGATGTTCCTGGTCCGCCATGCCGTTTAGGGGTGAAGATTGGGAATCCGATTACTGAATCTTAATTAGTAGAAGTTTTTTTCTTCTGAATGTGAGTGATCTGAGAGTGGCAATCTGATGTCCATTTTTTTTCGTCGTAATCTGATTCGCCAATCATATCCAAATCCAGGGCAAACAAAAATAATTACTCCCTCCGTTCCACAATATAAGATGTTACATGTTGGTTAGGTGCAAACCTAAATGAGTGTACATACATACTAAAATATGTCCACATACATCTAGATACATGTGAATGTAGACAAAAGCTAAAACATTATATTTAGGAACGGAGGGAGTAGATTATACTCCTGTGCGGGAACCGTCGTGCAGACTCGAGGGAAAAGGAATCATCATCGGTAGGAACCATCGTGCAAACTTGACGCTGGAAATGGATCCATCGTGTATCTGACGTGATGTACCATCTGGTCATTTCTTTTCCTAGTATCAGCTACTACCCAAACTACCAACCAAGCTCTCGACAAAATTCAATTCGGATCCCATGACTGTATGATATGAGCTTGATGCAGAGGTGGTGTCGCTGTATCGACAGAAACCGAGGGACGCGTCGGGGGGTTTCGTTCCGGACAGGCGGGGTGCAGGGGCATGGCCGGTCCTTTCTGCAAAGCCAAAGCTGCGCCAGTTTGCGACTCGGGTGTGGGCATGGCCGGTGGTGGTGGCCTGCCTGCTCCGCCGGTCCAGCGGGCACGTGGTGCGGTGGTCGGCCGAGAACGGGGCGCGAGACGGCAGAGGCGAAGCGAAGCTCGTGTCGACGTACGGGCGGGCAGTGAGCGACACCATCATGGCCGCGCGCTGCCGCTGCCTGCCGTGGCCCTGTTCCGTTCGATCTTCGCTTCAGGCGCGCCATCATGAGGCACTCTGCGCCAGGCGACGAGCGGGGTGAGGGCGCTTCGCTCCGGTACTGGTCGAGGCGCCCATGTATTGTACCATTGCGCCTACCGAGTGTGTCATGCTATTAAGGCCCGGCGCCATGAAAAAAGTTACATCCTGAATTTTGTTAGATTGATTTATTTCTGTGTTAAAGTTTTAGAAAAGGGCCAAATTTATCAAAATTTCCCCGAGCAGTCGTGCTCGGCTCATAAGTCGGGACTACGGTTCGCAACACTTGGAAGGTCAGCTTTGTTTTTGTCGTCTTGGAAGATGATCCCATGGGTTTACATCTGGATTTTACGACACAATTTCTGTCTAGTTACGACAAGTAAAAAAAAGTGTTAAGAATAGATTATTTACAAAACTATGGCGAGAGCGGTCAAAAATAGGAGTGTATAAGGTGAGGCCGTGAGAACTTGGGGAAGACTTGGGTAGGATCTGCCCTTAGGTGAGATCGATTTTTTTGAAAATTCAAAACATGTCGAAAAATTCCGAAAAAAATAGACAACACGCATCTATGTTACATATGCAACGTCAAAAATTGGCAGCTTCAAATTCGACTTATACTTAGAGAGGCAAAAAAAGAGAAATTTCGGTGTGAATAGTGTCACTCAAATCTGGACATTATTCACAGTGTAGTTTACCATTTTTGTTTCTCTAACTGTAGGTCGAGTTTTGAGCTGCCAATTTTTGACGTTGCATATGTAACATAGATGCGTGTTGTCTATTTTTTTCGGAATTTTTTGACATGTTTTGAATTTTCAAAAAAAGTTGATCCTACGATCTCACCTAAAGGGCAGATCCTACCCAAGTCTTCCCCGTGAGTTAAATCTTACTAAGACACGTGCCACCAGTAGGGAGTCTTGGCTCTAGGATCATGGAACGTTATCATAAGTAAATTGCTAATGTGGCACCATATTTAATGAAGAAAGTTTAAGATTTTATCTTAACTAAATAACACACAATTTTGCAAGAGATCATAAGCAAAAAAAAAACTATTAGGCCAATTATGAGACCAAAATCATTTAATACAAGGAACACCCTTACAAACAATGATTAGCATGAGTGTCTTTTACAATACACTAGTACCTAGGATAGCGCTATGAGACAATGCGTTACGGAAGGCCTTAAACTCCAGTGCTCCCTTTATCTCTTTTTTTATAAAAACTCATATTTACAAGTTGAAAAAATGATTTGATAATTCTTAGTCGGCTAAGAATTAGTTAAATCTCAACTGATCTTGTAGCCATTGGATCACCAAGATATGTGCTATACTTGTTTGTTTGTGTTTTCTCTGTATCTTGGGTTGTTGCTATGTGCATTTGTGGCGTGGGCTGTTCTTTTGTTGTGCAATTCGTTTTTCAGCCCCTTTTGATGTTTGCCGGTGTAGATGTAATTTTCGGTTGTATTTTTTTGGTCACGAGTTTTTTTATTGATATACACATGCAACATGTGTGTGTTTTGTTTCTGATTTTTTTTATCCTCGTCGTGTGATGCTTTTCTTAAAGGGGTAGTGCACTAATTTTCACAGGGAATGAGGATGGTGGGCGAGCTATTTCCACATGACTTTAAAAATATTTAGTTAGGAAGGAACAATAAAATGAATATGCTATTTATTGAATTTTGTTAGACTATGCAGCTAGGTTAATATCACGAATATACTAGTTGTAGCAATTACAGCTCATGCGCAGATCAGTTATAGCATGTACAATTGTCTTATCTTAGTAAGGTCATGTAGCATAATTGCAGAGTTGGATGAGAGAGAGAAAAGGACGCTGTCCTCTCTTAACTAATTCTCTCACTACACATTTAGAGCATCTCCAACAATATTCCTATATTTGCTATGGATTGCTAAAAACTGAAATTTTATCAATATGGCTAAAAGATGTAGTTCGACCAGCATTGCTAAAGTGAAATTTCACCGCCGCCTGCGAGCCCCACCCTCGCCGCCGCCGTCTCCGGCCCATGCCGCCGCCATTTCTGGCCACACAGCGGCCATGGAGGTCACGACCGACCTCCCGGAAGCCCCTGCCTCCCCCTCGCCCCAGAGTCCTCCTCCCCGCGCGGTTGGCGTCCTCGCCGCGGCCGTCCACGACCCAGTCGACCGCCCTTTCCGCCACCGGGAGTGGGGAGGTGGAGGTGGCCTCCCGGGCCGCCGCCCCCAAGTCGAAGCAGACAAGGCAAGCGCACGCATTCGAAGGCGGCGGTCGAGGGTGCACCACCGGTGGCCTCCATGGCGCCTTACTCGGTGGCCGTGACACCGACAGAGCCCGAGATGAGCCCGCCTACCGTAGCAGCCACCGACGCACTGCAGATGTTCGTCGAAATCCCTCATAGGTAAGAAATTATTTTTTATGTCCTAGTTGATTGAAATTGCATACATGCGGACTATTGAAACTGAAAGTTCTAGATTGAACGACAACTTATAAATGAAATTTCTAGGTTGAATTGAAACTGCAATATTTCTTATTTTTGCCTTGGCCAAAATTGAAATTTTGTAGTATGGACAATGAGACATTCATGAATGCAACTTTTGCTCCGGAACAAGAATTTGTACAAGAGGAGGGTGAGGGTTTTGTTGAACCTCCTACACGGAGGGGGAGAGGAACTAACTTTTCTCAAAAGGAAGATGAAACTTTCTGCAATGCATGGAGAATGATTGGTGTAGATTCAATTGTTGGGAATGAACACCATAGCTCAACCTATTTGGACCGTACCCATGAACTCTACAAGCTTTTCCTCAAGGGTGCCATGTCTAGGAGTGCCGGTTCTCTCCAACATCGTTTGCATACCATTAACACAGATTGTTTCAAATGGTCATTTTGCTTGGCTCGATCGTCTCAATCCCGTCCCTAAAAAATAACATGCTCAGAGCATCTCTAAAAGAACCCGGATAATCTCGCCCCAGATAACAAGTTTCCGGTTCCCACGAAAATGTTTTTACCGTTCACAAATCGAAAGCGCAGAACAGATCCCGAATACTTATACTGGATATTCAAATAATACTAGTTCACGCGATATTTCATCACATAAAGTTCATCGGAGCTGTTTTACGTAGTACTAGTTAGAACTAAAAATTGAAACTAAACCTAGATATTCTTCTTCTTCACCGGCCGATCTAGTCGTAGCCTAGGTGGTCCTTCTTAGCCACCATGCGCAGCTCCCACGGGAGCTGGTGCTTGTCCACCGCGGCTTGGAGGCGGGGCTGCAGCACCGGGAGCGCCTTCCTCCACCGCGATCGTGGCGGCCGCAAGCTCGTCGTCGGCTTCGTCGGTCCGCTGGAAGGCCGGCACGAGGTGCTCCATTAGCACGTCCCAACTGCATCCCCTCGGATCATCGGAGGCAGCTCATACTCGTCCTCGAGCGACTTTCTCCTCCGGCAACGGGAGCTACCCGCATCCGCGTCATGCGAGGAGGGGGGCAATGGCGCGCGCGCCGCTTCCAGGGACAATCCTGATCCACCGGCGCCCTTAAAGTTTTCCGCGCTTGTACGAGGCGGCCGAGTGGCAGCGACGGCTCTCCTCATCCTCGCCCGGAGCACCACGGCCTCCACTGCACCCTCCCTGCCCGCCACTGCCGCACAGGACCTGACCATCGCGTTGCCGTCACGGGGCGAGAGATCTGCTTCCCAACTAAACTAATGGCTTACCGGAGCTAAGCTATCCTAACGGCCGAGGGGCAGGAAAAGCGGCGGAGCTATCCGGGGGTCGAACCCTAAACGACCCCGGTACGTTGATATAGCGGTCGAGCCGCCGTTTATCCGGAGGCCAAGATATATTTTTCCAGGGTATGTGGTATCTGTGTAAAAATGGTCTAACCCGCATATTGGCCGGAATTTTTCGAACCGGGTGACTTGACTGGATCTGCTAGAGATGCTAATCAGTTTTGCTACATCACCCGCTGCTCTATCCCATACTCTCACGCTGAAAAACCCGGAAGAACTGAAACCGCTCAGTCCACAATCCCCCCGAGGCAACGACCATGACTGTGATGACCCCAGATTTGGAGTGCGATCACAGGGGGATTTGGATGAGAAGTAGAGAAATCAGAAAGGGGGTGAGAGGAAGCACACGAGGAAGGGGACAGAGTTCAACATTGATTTCACATTCTCCTCTCCATTACAGTATTTCCTCCAAGCTTATAACAGCGCTCGGCTAGCTGACCACCAAAAGATAAGCAGTACCACACTTACACGTGGGCCTGGACTATGTCAACTACTCGAGTAACACCACGTTGGCATCAGCAGGACGGGGTGTTACACTTGCCCCCGCTGAGTTTGAAGCCCCCTCCCAACAAGGTGCTTCAGGGTAGCGAGCACGAAGTGCGTAGTAGTCCTCCCATGTAGCATCAGCTTCAGATAAGGAAGACCATTTGACAAGAACTTGAACATCAGCTGCATTGTCCTTCTTCACCATGCGACGCTCCAGGATACGCTCAGGTACCGTCGCCCCCGAGTGCAAATCAGCCATCACTGGCAGTTCAGTGAACACCGGAGAGTACTTCGGTATATAAGGCTTCAACTGAGATATGTGGAAGACTGGGTGCACCATAGAACCAGCTGGCAAATCTAACTTGTATGCCACTGTCCCTATTCTGTCCAGAATCTTAAAAGGCCCAAAAAACTTGAAAGCAAGCTTGTGACAGGGACGATTTACCACACTGGATTGTGCATAAGGTTGTAGCTTCAACAAGACTGAATCCCCCACATTGAACTCACGATCAGTGCGCCTTTTGTCCGCTTGCCGTTTGAATCTTGATTGGGCACGTGCCAGCTGCGAACGGAGCAGTTCCGTTAAAGATTGCCGTTCAGTCATCATGTCAAAAGCAGGACAATCAGAGGCCACTGAAATATTTGGCATGGCGCCCAAAGGTGGTTCAACTCCATAAAGAGCTTTGAACGGAGAACAACCCAATGAAGCATGGACAGAGGAATTATACCAAAACTCCGCCATAGCTAAGCATTGACGCCATTTAGTTGGTCGATCTTGCAGTGCACAGCGGAGATATTGCTCTAGACACTGGTTTACACGCTCACTTTGACCATCAGTTTGAGGATGGTGAGACGTGCTGTAATTGAGAGTGGTGCCCAGGGCCTTCATAATTGCTCTCCACATAGTGCTGGTAAATATAGGATCACGGTCAGAAACAATGGAAGTAGGAACTCCATGTAGCCTGACCACATTATCCAAGAACAGCCGGGCCACTTGCTGTGCAGTATAAGGATGGCGGAGAGCAAGAAAATGTGCATATTTGGTAAGGCGGTCGACCACTACCAGAATAACATTAGCACCCTCAGACAGGGGCAAGCCCTCAATAAAGTCCATGGTAAGGTGTTGCCATATATCCGACGGAACCGGAAGGGGTTGCAACATGCCAGCCGGATGAGTGTGCTCATGTTTTGCCTGCTGACAAGTAAGACACTGCTTGACATAATCCTCCACAGCAGCTTTTAAGCCTGGCCAAAAGAACAATTTCCGAACACGTAGGTAAGTAGCATGAATCCCTGAGTGACCACCAGCTGCACTGTCATGTAAGTTGGAGATCAACTTAGTTTGTAGGGCTGAGTTAGCACCAATGTAAACACGTCCCTGGTACTTGATTAATCCTTGGTCAAGTGCATAACCTTTATCATTTGGGCTGCAGACAGCTAATTCAGTTAGAAGAGTTTGAGCAGTGCTATCCAACTCATAAGAGTGGTACACCTCTTTAACCCATTCAGGACGACAAGTTGTGAGTGCCTCCATTTGCAGAACATGGGCAACGCGCGACAAGGAGTCCGCAGCGTTATTTTCTGCACCACGTCTATACTGGAAGGTGTACTGCAATCCCATCAATTTTGACATAGCTTTGCGTTGTAAATCAGAATGCAACTGTTGTTCAGTCAGATTACATAAACTCTTATGATCCGTTAGGATAGTAAACTGACCTCGTTGGAGATAAGGGCGCCAACGATCAATGGCCATCATCACTGCAAGAAATTCTTTTTCATAGATAGAAAGTTTACTGTTTTGTTGTCCAAGAGCTTTGCTTAAGTAAGCAACTGGGTGGCCTTGCTGCATTAAAACAGCACCAATACCGGTATCACATGCGTCGGTTTCCACAGTGAAGGGCAGGTTGAAATTAGGAAGAGCCAGCACCGGGGTAGTCATCAAGGCTTGTTTCAACAGGTTGAAAGCTTGGGTAGCTTGCTCAGACCAATTAAATCCCTTCTTAGTGAGTAGATCAGTCAAGGGCTTGGCTAGAAGACCATAGTGCTTGACAAATCTGCGGTAATAGCCGGTTAAGCCCAAGAAACCCCTCAATTCAGTGATGGTAGCAGGGATTGGCCATTTTTCTATTGCAGCAGTCTTGTCAGGCTCAGTAGATACCCCTTCTGCAGAAATAACATGGCCCAAATAACTAATGGAAGTTTGAGCAAAACTGCATTAGACATCTTGGCAAGGAATTTCTTCTCTCGGAGTGTACACAACACTGCCTTCAAATGCAACAAATGTTCAGGCCAAGATGTACTATAAATCAAGATGTCATCCAAGAACACAATGACAAATTTGCGGATATAAGGAGCGAAGATGTCATTCATGATGCACTGGAAGGTAGCCGGTGCATTTGTCAACCCGAAAGGCATGACACGAAATTGAAAATGACCGTGGTGAGTTTTGAAGGCAGTCTTCGGCTCATCCTGCTCACACATGCGGATTTGGTGGTATCCAGCACGCAAATCAAGTTTGGAGAAATACTTTGTGCCCGCCAATTCATCCAAGAGTTCATCAACAATAGGCAACGGAAACTTGTTTTTAATGGTTATGTCATTAAGACGTCTGTAATCAACACAAAATCTCCATGTCCCATCTTTCTTCTGCACAAGCAAAACTGGTGAGGCATATGGACTCATGCTTCGAGTAATGACACCAGATCGTAGCATTGTTGTCACTTGTCGTTCAATTTCATCCTTTTGTAAAGGTGAATAACGATAGGGACGAGAATTTACTGGTTTAGCTGCAGGGTCCAAAGGAACAGCATGATCAAACTCACGTGAGGTGGTAAGGTTGTTGGCTCTTGAAAAACATCATTGTACTCGTCTAGCAATTGTTGCACTTCAGCAGGAACCACAGTATCAACCGATGACAGGGGAGCAGATGCCACTGGTTCGATAACAGCAAGAGACCACACCTCATTACCTTTTAGCCAGGCTGTAGTTTCTCCAATTCCAAGGCCTGAAGGGTCTGTTGTTCCTTAATAACAACTCCTTGTAGAACAATTTCCTTGTCATGATACTTGAACTTCAGCATCTTATGTTTCCAGTGACAAATCATTGGATCAAACATTTCTAACCAATCCATTCCCAGGATAGCATCATAAGCACCCAATTCTAGCAAATGCATATCATGTGTGAATGTATTGCCTTGAATCCACCATGAAAACCCAGGTGCCACTTCAGCAGAGTACATCATTTGATTGTTAGCCACTTTGACCGGCACAGAACTCACTGGCTGAATAGCAGCCCCAACACGCCGGGCAAATTCTGCATTGACAAAGCTATGTGAGCTGCCCGAGTCGACAAGAATCAAACAGACCTGATTGCCAACCATAGTCCTCAAGCGAAGAGACCGGTGGGATTCAGTGCCTGCCATTGCATTAACCGAGATATAACAACAATCAGCAGCAGGTTCAGGTGCCTCTAGCAGATCCAAAGCATGGATAGTATCTTCAGATAAAATCTCCCCAAAATCACCAAGCTGAATAGTGAGAAGTTGAGACACTTGTTTACACTGATGCTCCTTAGAGTATTTATCTCCGCAACGAAAACATAGACCATTTGCCTTTCTGAAATCTCTCAACTGTCGTTCACGAGAGAAATCATCAGTGGTACGCTTGGCAGGAACAGCAACCCCTCCAACTTGCACTGGGGTAGCTGCTGGCGATTTATGCATTGCTGCAGCTCTACCACGATACCTTGACTGTTCTTGCAGATGATCCAGTTCTTCTTCCTGTATACGGGCTAAAGAGGCAGCTCGCGAGACACTGTTAGGTGCTTGAATGCGAACTGCAGCACGAATGTCCGGCCGCAAACCCAGCACAAAACGGGACACAAAAAATTTGTTGTTCAAAGCAGGATCCAAGGAGATAAGATAGTACATGCAAGCTTCAAATTCCTTGCGGTAATCAGCAACTGAGCCTGTTTGCTTCATCTGTTGCAATTTGCACATCTGACCATCATATTCATCGTCTCCAAATTCTGCTAGGACATCTGCACAAAATTGTTCCCATGTTCCAAGAGGAGAGCGGCGCTTGTGGGCTTGCAACCAGAGAGCGGCATGGCCCTCCATATAAAGCACAGCTGTACTCACTCGTTGATGCATAGCAGTCTGATACATAGTGAAGTAGGTGTCACACAAATCCAGCCAGAGAGAAGGATTCTCACCGGAGAACTTAGGAAAATGATGCTTTGGTGGCTTGACGACATAGCGACCATGTCCATCACTCTCCGACGATTTGTCGAACAGCTGGTCTGCGTGCTCGGGCTGAGTCAGGACTGGTGGCCCGTTGTTGGCCAGAGCAGGACGCTGGACAGCCGGTCGTCCCCCCTGCGCGCGGGCGCCAACGAAGGCCGTCGGACCAGCTGCGGCTGCTCGACCACCCGCCCCCGTGGCCGAAGTCAACTCCACCTGGGTGCGCTTGACAGCGTCGATGCCGTCCTGGACGTCGGCAACGTGTGTCGCCAGTTGCTTGACGTCGGTGGACATGGAATCGAACTTCGTCGTCACCTGTGCCGCCAGGTCGGCGATGGCCTTTTGTACCTCCTCCATTGCATCCAGCACGAATCTGGTTTGTGCCGCAGGCTTGACTTGACGCGGAGCCGTGGTCACCTCTCGAGATGCACGCGAACGCCAATCTGAGATTGGTCGATGTTACCGCGGGAGGCAACGAGAGAGGGAACGCCGGATCGAACCAAGTCTGATACCAATTTGTGATGACCCCAGATTTGGAGTGCGATCACAGGGGGATTTGGATGAGAAGTAGAGAAATCAGAAAGGGGGTGAGAGGAAGCACACGAGGAAGGGGACAAAGTTCAACATTGATTTCACATTCTCCTCTCCATTACAGTATTTCCTCCAAGCTTAGAGCAAGTACAATAAGTCCTACTCAGCAGGCTATAAGGTTTGCCATGTCATCAAAATCTTAGGTGGCAGAGAGAGAAAAAAGGAGAGAGAACGAAGCCGGCGCTACATCTATCGCCCGGCGATACGCTCGTTACGAGGAGCAATAGCTGGCTTGTAGCCCGCTGCAAGCGCTAAGCCGGCGCTTCCACTCGATACTGTGCGTGCCCATTAGTCTGGCAAGATGCTGTCCACATGCAAGCATTGAATGTTTAAATATTCAATAGTATCATGCTAATGCGAATAGCTAAGCAAAAGCCAACCTGTTGTACGAGCCAAGGCGCTAGATGACATGGCAGTCATCTGCAGCCAGCTGCCGGCTTTAGCTATTGTTCTTGCTCTTATAACAGCGCTCGGCTAGCTGACCACCAAAAGATAAGCAGTACCACACTTACACGTGGGCCTGGACTATGTCAACTACTCGAGTAACACCACGTTGGCATCAGCAGGACGGGGTGTTACAATGACGGCATGACCCCAGTTCTGAATCACTGATCACCCGCCTGCTGCGCTGCCGACCCAACCAGGTCGATCTGCCCCGTGAGCCCCAGCTCCGTCACGTAGCACCGTCAGCAACACCCGATGCCCTGACGCCGCCTCTTGAATCCCCGCCGCGCCTCTGACGCAATCCGTCGGCGCCGCCTCACAACCGCCGCTCAGCCCCGTGCGAGTCAATCCATGGCAACCGCCGGTCAGCTCAGTGCGCGGCAACTTCCGATAGTGGCGTACGTGATGATTACCACCTCGACCAGTACAAAATCCTCAAAGCCCCTCCCCACCCTTATTCTTCTCTCGCATCCTGTCAGCTCTCTCGTTCCGACGCCGCCGGCAGTGGCTACGCCGTCGAGCCGTCCATCTTGCTCGCCCCGTGCAATCTAGCAATTACACCATCGAGCGCGAGCTCCAGGTCGAGCAAGGTGAGTTTGAGGACTGTGAACTCCTTCTATCAGGCAATGTTTCTCCTTTTGATGATTTCAATTGGCAATTTCTTGATGTTTTAGTGTTTTCTTCACATGATTCAGAGAGCAGGCCAGTTGCTCTTGGCTGCCACCTCGATCCCGAAGCGACAACCCTTCAGCACTAGCCGCAACATCCTCGATGAGTTCTTCGAGACGGCAAAGCCTCTCGTCCAGCCCACCAAAGACCGGATCACAGGTATCCTGCTCTGTTACGCTCATATATAGTTCTCTTTGAGCAGTAGGACCCGATTTTATAACTAACTTCTTTTTCCTTAATTTTTAACGTGTTTGAGGTGAGTGTGATGCGGCTTCCTGCCATGGTTAGACGGCAAAAGTAATGGTTTAGTTTCAGGCTTGTAGCTCAGATTTTGTTTCAGTTCTTTTGTTTGCTTGTTTAGTTCTTTCACGTCTTCCATATAATCTTGAGATGTTACTACTGATGAAAGATTGTTAGCTTGGTGTAGAAAGGCATATTCGAGTGATAAATTCAGGATGCTCACATAGTTCGCAAATATAGAGTGCTGATGTTTTAGATTCAGTTAATTAGCTTGAGATGTGAATCGTGTCACTTACAGTCAGCATTTCAGTTTAAGTAATTATGTGTGTTGTGCCAAATCAACCGCATATATCAGATGTTTAACAATTGTTTTTCAGAATAATTTTGTAAGCTATAAGGAGTTACTGATTCAGAATTCTAACCGTGTTGATTGATATAATGCAACTCTAACAGTGACTCGCCTTATCTGATTACAGAATATCGGGTTGAGTACCTTTTCACTAATTATATTTCTCTCTTGGTAGGTTATCATCTGAAGCTGTCTTTGATCACCCAGTTTGAGCCAATACAGGTTACAATCCGAAAATAGACAATATCTTTCTATCATTAGGAATTATTCACTTCCGATGTGTATTCTGCCAACAACGGTCTTTTGATGTTTGACATTTTCTTTCTACCAAATAGACATTAGTGTTTTACCCTTTTCCTTCTACCTTCTGGACCGAAACTTCTTGATAATTAGTGAAAAACACATTTCTTTTCATGATGGCGAATTGGCGATGGTTCAGTCGAACATTTTAATACTTACAAGATTTACTGACCATAGTTTAGTAGATATATTGTACCGTAGTATGGTAGTTAAATATTATATTTTGACATGTGGGCAATTATTAAATGTTACAAAATTATGTTTACATGTACGATGGCAAGATGGACTGATGATCGAATTATAAGGGAAGCAACACAGCCCGATATTTTGTTGCAACAAAATCATAAGCCGCATGCAAGAGCATACATAACTTATGACAACGTTTTGATTAATGTTTATATCTAAATTTGCTATTCCGTGGCTACGCACGGGACTCAATTAGTCATTATAACTAGCACAAGTAGAAGAGAGCAAAGGTATTTTCAGATAAGTAAAATTGGTAACCAAATATCGTTTATTCCCCTTTGATAATGGGAAAATCATGAACTTCGCTTATGTCTGGGAGACCAGTCAAACTTTAGTTGCAAAAATCAATATCACCCTTACATTGAACGCATTCACATAATGCCACACTGTACAAAGAAAAAAAAAACCTTCCAATCAAAAGAAAATCCCTCCCACCTCTACATGCCTCTTTATTGAATCGACATGGCACTTTTAAAAATAAAAGACATGGCACTTTGCCCTTCAAAATCAACATCATGCCCCAGAATCACATGGTTAGGCTCACCTCATACTTGGGTAAAATCACTATATTTCATATGTGATCCCAACTTTGAGCAGCTGATCTTTCGGAATGGCCAGTGCCTTATGCCCCTCTGTCAAGTTCTTCCTCAAGAATGTATAAACATAGTTCACCACTATCTTCTTCAGGAACGAGGACTTGGCTTTAGCTGTAACATTGGCCTCCCCCATCAGGTACACCATCCCTCTCTCCACCTCTCTGTCAATCAGCTGCTTCTCCTCCTCAACTGCCTGGTTCACATGGAAACTGATCCTCCTGAGTGACTGCTCACCCGCGTTTCGATCGCCTCCTCGCTATGCACCGCACTTTGCGTGGATTGCCTCTGCTTGCCTGAGCTTCTGAAACTTCACTGCCATCATCGCTCTCTGGTTCGATCTGTGTGAGTGCGCTCTCCTCCTGGATGAACATCTTGAGCCTATCCACAAGGAATACTGCAAACTCCTTGGGCTCCTCCAGCTTGTCACTGTACCCATACCGTGCCACACACCGGAACATCCGATGTTCCTTCGGGCCGACCTGTCGGAAGAGGAATCTCTCTGCAGGCACCACACGTGAGATCGGCAGATGCTTGATTGACATGAACATGAAGATGGAGTGCACGGATGGTATCTTCTGGATCAACCGAGGGAATACTGGAGGGATACCCTGAACCAGCTCCGTGTAGAGGAGGCCCACCCCAGGGATCCGCCGCACATCATTCTTCTCGAGCAGTCCTGTCATTTCACTAACAGGCACAATGTGGTCAAGCTCGTACCAGTATCTCTTGACTTGGACATAGTGCCATGTTGCCATCAGGCTCATCACACCAGCGCAAAACAGATCGGGAGGTATCCACCTTCAATGAACTTCGACAGTATGGAAGAGAGGTAGATTAACTCTATGGAGCCAAACACAACGTAGAACAGTATGATGAAAATGACGTGCTTCTTCCATATGAGGAGCATAACGACAGTCATCAGATGGGTGGTGATCATGAATGTGGTCACGACACAGATCCCTGCGCATTACCAACATCAGATGAGATGAATGAGTTTCCATATACTTGAAGGCTCAACGGCGTAATCCTGTGCTAGGTGCTTACCGTAAGCATGGCCGATGCTAGTGGTCGTTTGGAAGGCAATTGTGACTAAGATGCTCGCCAATCCCATCATGAAGTTCACCTCAGGAATGTACACTTGCCCCTCATATTTGTGTGAGGTGTGTATCACTCGAACCCTGGGCATGCAACCGAGAGATAGGGCCTTGGATAGGATGGCAAATGCACCAGAGAGCATAGCTTGGCTTGCTATGATGGCAGCGAGAATGGCAATGATGAAGGTTGGCCAAAACAGTGATGCTGCAGGAGCATAGACATGGAGAGTTGGTCTTAATTCCCAAGTTCGTTACATGAAGCAAAACTGCAGTCTTAGTATTTTAATATACCTGGGATCGATCTATAGAAGGTGTTTGCAACGTTCTCTGGGAACTTCCTCAGGTAAGCCGCCTGCCCAATGTAACAGAGGCTACCGATGGGAACAAAATAGCGTTGAAGCTGATCTGCAGGCGAAATACAACAACCACTGTGAGATGCTTCTATTTAACTTCTGAGACCTCAGCTAATGATGTTGCTCTTGAAAGCAAGAACATATATTATGCTGTTGGTTACCTGAACAGCCCTGACGTTGAAATGTCCTAGGTCAGCAAACATACCTTCTGTGCCTGTTTCATATGATAACCAGTCAGTGAGTTCAGATTACACCCTTGCAGGTTGCAGGCTATACAAGCCTTTTTCAGTTGCCTTTTTCAGTCACAAAGGTTACCTGTGACACACAAGACAATCCACCAAGTGAAACCCATCCATCCTTCCCGTTCCTTGTGAAGTATTGTATTATATACATGGATTAAAGGCCCGTAGAACACCAATATCGTGAGCGACGAGGTTGTACATCCCGATACCAGCAATCAGAAGAAACCACACTGAGATAACTGGAGCAAAGGTGTACCCAACCTTGTCGGTCCCGAAACGCTGGACCGAGAAGAGCATGAACAGAATTGCCACCGATATGAGGACCACTTGTGCTGTACAAAGAACCAACATCATAAATATTAGGTTTGATGGGCACAGGGTAAGAAATAATAGAAAATCTTACTGATATTTTTTCACATACTTTGAGTCAAACTCGGCGCTTTTTCTCTGATCCCACTAACTGCAGAGAGCACTGCAGCACATCCATGAAAGAAACATCAGTACTGCTTTGTTTAAACTATAGTACTCTGTATATTGTTTACAGCACAGGATGATACTGTTGAATCTCCATTTGATTTATCATTACCGGAAATTGCTGGTGTCAAGGTTCCGTCGCCTATCACCATGGATGTGCCAAGGATGGTGAGTGTGAAGAGGCAATCTTGGCTGCCTTGCTGGACTCAAGCTTCTGCTTCACCCACTGCGCCCTCCTCAGCTGCGAGTTTGGTGCTTCAATGTGGTAGTTGGACACGGCAGCATCCTCAGCCTGCTGGTCCGGGATCATTCTTATCTTTGCGTATCGTGATATCAGCGAGTAAAGCGCAAACGTGCCACCTACAACAGCAGTGTGTTGTTATTTCATACCAACTGGATAACACTATACCACAAGCACTTCATCTTATCCTGCCCAAATCTTAGAGATGGCTTACCATCTCCATTGTCGTTTGCATACAGCACGATGAAGACGTACTTGAGCATCGGTATGATGATGAGAGTGTAGAGGATAAGCGACAAAACGCCCAGGAGATCGTCATTGTTCTTGATTCCATCAGGGAAGGTACTGGAGTAGACATAAAGCGGTGATGTCCCGATATCACCGTAGATGATACCAATGCTCTGGAAAGCAAGGCTCAGCGTCCTCATCCAGCTCACCTGCGTTACCCGGAGGAAAGTAAATTATAGTCAGGCTGCTCCGTGAGAAATAGAACATTGCTGTAGCATGGACACCAAGTTGCAGGAGAAGCATACCTGGGAGCCATGATGCTTGGAATGGGACACCTTCTCCGCATCACCGAACAGCGAGTCATGGCGCTTGAGCGGGGGAGGTATCTCCTCGACTTCGAGCGACATTTCTGGTTACCTGCTGATGTCGAAGCTACACACTTCCGAATACCAGGGAGGCCTTCGGGTGTTGTAATGGTATTATCAAACAAGTAGTCTCCTGTGGCACTTGCTGCCTGCATAAATGGTTTCAAGGCTTCAGATGGGGGTGGTGTGGAAACCAAGTACTACTATATATAACATCTTTACATTTCCAAGATGAAGAGGTTGGCTCCTTTGCTAACCAAGTACTACTCAAAATTGCCGCTGTCAATTTTTTATTTACTGAATCTGCTTTGTTTTCTGTACTGGAATACCCTTAATACAATCGATTTAAATCAAATAAGCCTGCAATTAACAAGAGTTGACAGGGGAGCAAAGCTAAGATTTATGGCATGTTATGCTACGTATGCAAAGTTGCAAACATGTCATGTTTTAAGAATCAGTAGGCTTCACATGACAGTCACATATGCAGGACACGTACTGCATATCACTAGCATCGAGCATGAACAAGTGACGCCGATTACTCAGTATTTCTGACAGTAGTTGAAGCCAAATTCCTCTACAATGAAGCAGTCGAATATCATTGACAGAACGCCAATTACTCTGTTTTTTCCTCAAAAAAAGTTACCATGTTTTTTTTTCAATAATATATTCCTGGTAGACTGGATATTGCCGTGGAGTATATTGACTTATGTTCCTCTTTAAAAAAATCCCGAAAACGGTGTATTCATCTATGACTCCCAAGTCCCAACCAACGGATACACCAACCCCTGAATTTAACTCACCCACGAAGTTTTGACTAGGAGCCTCACATGATGCAAGATCAGTTTTCTATAATTTATCACGGATCCTCTTGGGTCATGCACACCGCCCTCTCTCAGTTCCAAATAATAACAAATCCCACTTGTTTAGGCGCTACTGTGATCACAAATCAACCTCATTGTATCATTGGATGTGCCCTTGACCTCCTAGCCCATCACACCTGTTCTAACTAATGTTAAGTCTTTGTACTAGAAACGAAGCTTTTCTACTACCAAAACATGCTGACATGTTGGGCCCTGTCGCTACTCATAACAGCAAGCCTCTGTGAACGCATAATTGTAGAGATAAAACAAATCTAAATTTTTTCTTTTGTCTGCAATAATCATTACAACGATGCAATTCCAGTCCATGCATAGCAAGGATGTATAACCAAATGAATATCTTCAACTTCATAGATGGCATGACACTCAAATTCCAGAAAAAAAGAACACTCAAAATGAGAATTAGAAACACATGAGATCGATGATGCGCTCCATTTCTTTTTCTTTTGTAAAACAGATAGCATATGATACGGTACTTGTGTGATAGAAGCATGTAAGGAGAAGACGACGAGTAACCGAGTACTACGTACCTAGCTAGGTTGGCGACGGCCGGCGGCAATGTTCGGACGATTGGCCGGCGGTCGTCCCTCGCCGGCAGGTCTGGCCCGAGAGCTAGCTAGCTGAAGACGGCCGGACAAAACCGGAGGGGGGTTAACAAGGAAGACGCAATAGACTCCAGGAGCTAGGAGGGAGCAGGCATGGGAGTTGGTCTACCGCAGCTCGCATTGGAGGGAGAATAGGAGGAAGGCTCCTTTAAATAGGCGGCATGCAGTGCTGCTCAGCGCAGAATGGATCCAAAACGAGAAGCGGCCGTGGGAGACTTCCCGTACATGGAAACCATAAAGAATTGTGCATTATTATGCAGTTTACTGTATTATTGGGCGACGTGGCGGTTTGTTTTCAAGCTTTCAAGGAAGGGGGAGAGGAAAAGGGAAGTAGGAAACGAGGTGCAGAGAGCAATGGATGTAGTATCTTAGCTCCTAGCTCGTCGGTCTTCGGCCGCCGAAGACTTTCTCTTTCTTCTTGTGGTTTCTCTGGGATCTACCAGCTTCGTCCGTGCAATAATTGATGAGAGAAATCTGGTGAAGCGGCGTTGGCTTTCTACGGCGGTAACATCATTTTTTTTGTCGGAAATCCGTTTCTTCGGGTAGTAGGAGCATCTACTCTCCCAGTGTTTGCAAATACATTTTCAAATGTCAAAAAAATCGAAAATAATTCCAGGTGTACCTACAAACATTTTATGCTGACACTTTTTTAAAAAAAAAAGACATTTTTGTGGCATGTGTTAAAAAGACAAAAAATGTATTTTTAAAACTAATTTTGCAGCACAAAAAATTGTCTTTTTTACACAAGTCACAAAAAATGTCTTTTCATCGCGAAACTTTTTGTGTGAACAAAAAAATGTCAAAATGAACATCCTAATTTTTTCTTCAATTTTTTTTGACATTTTAAAATGTGTTAATTTTTTCCTTAATGGGAGAAATTGCTCCTACTACCAAAACGCCGCCTCCCATGTTTGTTCACTATATAGTTCACACCTCGTGGTTCATGAGGTTTTTGGCGTCAGTAAAGTGTTTTCCCGGTGTGGTGAATTAAGCCACATGCCATGCCTGAATTGGTTTGTTGTGTAGAGTTTCTCTGCTCTAGCTTCACTCGCTATTACCCGTCGGATACTTCGTCAGTTAGTATTTGTGTCACTGTTGGGAGCGGCATATGCGTACCCCAAGGTCGTCAATTTGACCAACATAATAAAAAGTACTCCCTCCGATCCTATTTAAGGTTCGTGATTAGTATAGAAACTTGTACGTACATAGCACAGTTTTTGCGTCACTTTTTCCGGATCGGAGGAAGTACATATTATAAAAAATATACCATTACAAACTTCAAATGTTCTTCATATGATATAATTTTTGTATTATATAATTTATATTACATAGGTAAAATTAGCAACCTAGGTAAACTCGTGGGACTTGTAAACTGAAACGGAGGTAGTACTAGTAATCGAGCCTGATTTTGAGGTATCTTGTTTAAACTTGGAGGGTGTATATGAGATAATAGTCTCTTGTTTTCATTCCCTCTCTTTTTGTTGACTCGTTATTTCATTTAAGCACAAGTTTAGTTTGAACTGCTTGAGGTCCCTCCAAGTTGAGATTGATTTGGTTGTGGATCAGATAAATATTGTTCAAAAATATGTATGTTACTTTTGGATAGCCCATAATGTATACAAAGAAGATTAGAAAGTAAGTTGTGATTGCCAGGATTATTGCACATAATGGGACATGTAAGAGAATTGAAATCTTGGAGAAAGTCAACATAATTCTAAAATGATGACAGAACCAAATCGGAGTTTACTTCAAACATAATATGTTTGATTTATTTTAGACCCGTTGCAACGCACGGGTATTTTGCTAGTACTAGTAATCGAGCCTGATTTTGAGGTAACCGCGGACTTAAATGGCTGATACAGCCTGATTTTCAGATGCAATTTGGTATCCATTGCCACGACAATCAGATGGTTAAGTTTAAGTTCTAACTAAAGTACTCTACATGTCAGATGGTTAGCTGTACTAAAGATGGATAGTTAATTAGTTTCAACTCTCCTCCAAATAAACAAGACAATTATCAGGGTGGGGATTCTTAATCCAATGAAGTTTTCAGAACGTTGGCATCGACCAATAAAACAAAACCATGTAAGAATGGGTCTTCTCAGCTAGAAATGTGTAGCCTTCAACGGATTGTTCCTAAGATATGCTTTACATTCTAAGTGCAGTAATTAATTACATGTTCATTAGGGTCATGACCAGGTGTATTAGGCCATGCCATCATCTAGGGGAGTAATTAACTACCAGTTCATGTTCAATATCAGCCAGCATGACCTTCACAATTGGTACCCTTGATCGTCATTAATCTCCATGCAGTAGAGTTCACGCTAGATTTTTCTTCTAATCGGCAGTTTAAACAAGCATATTTCATACAAAGATAACATAGTTCGTACAAACATCAAACAAACATAGTATTTAAATAGGTCTAGATCAACGACACCTAACCCTAGTTGATCGTCGAGCTCACTCCTAGAAGCCGAGGAAGAAGAGGACGACGGACTTGCGTTGTGCCACCGTGACCCTGTGGTCCTACCTCGCGGCTTTGAGGCGGCGCTAAGCCTCTGTGTCGTCGTTCGCCGCCGCGTGCTCAGCGGCGAGGAGAGCCGTGTCGGTTTCGTGGCACCGCTTGATGTGGAGAAAGATGTGCTTGTCGAGCACATGAAATCCGGCCTAGGCGCCGCCCCGCTGCTCTGGGAGCGCCGATCGTGGTCCCATGCTTGCGCGGACCTCACAGCGCGGCGTGCCTCATCCTTGCCGTCGTCCTGCACGACCATGGGCAGCACGGCGCGGGAGTTACCCGCCTCCGAGTTATGCAAGCGGGGGCGCTTGCGGGGCGCCTCCGAGATGCGGAGCCAACGCTGCTCCTTGTCGCCGCCACCCGCAGGCCCATGACCATGGTCTCTCCCGCCGAGGCCGCCACGGGCACACCCGGATGCACAAGCCATAAATCTACTAGAGAAGTGGAACAAGGAGGCACATAAATAGAGAAATGGCTTACCGGAGTTAGGAGAAATGGGGCGAAGGAGTCGAAATCGCGCGACGTAGATCAGGGGAGGGGTGGATTTACTGTGCCCCCGAAATATTTATAGTTGATGATCCAAAAGCCACAACTATTTTGTCAAGTTTCTTACATTAGTTAACGCAAATCAAAAGTTCAAACTAATGGAAAGGACTAACAAATCCACACATACATTTCTGAAATGCTCCATCTCACGTGTGACTCGGGGAGGCCAAAACGTGCATAGAAATCTCTGAGGTGTGGCTCAAGAGGCCTATACTAAGACACAGAGGAGGAAACAATTTTGTGGATGAACTGTGAAAGTCATGACTTGAACTTGAGATGTACGGCTCTGATACCATGTCAAGTTCCGTGCACTAGTCAAAGCAACCAAAAGTCGAAACGGATGGAAAGCCGCTCCACTTCCACACGGAACCATGCAGCCACCGCCGATGCCATCCACCGGTCCCATCTTACCAATGCACAACTCCAAGGATGATGCACCCAACGGGGGAACGTAGGCGCGCCGCCATCAACCGATCAATGGATCCAGGGTTTCCCCCGGAATTAGCAGAAGGAAGTGTGGAGTGTCCCCTTGACGATGCCTTCACGAAGGGATTGACACACATGCATCGACATCACCGGCTCTGACCACCAGCCAAAAGCAGGAATTTGCACGAATTTGCCCCCACGAAATTTCATCGAACGCATCGGAACAGCCACTTGCAGATCCTCAACGCAGGTCAAGCCCGACCCAAACCCAACTGACGAGCAACCAACACCTGAGCCTTGAGGGGAGGCCGCCACCCCTCCCATCTCGCCGAACGCAAGAGTCATCCGATACCTTAGTGATTGTCGCCGTCGCCGTCCCAAACGCTGGGGTGTCGAAGGAGCCCATACGTCGGAGCCACATGCCACACCATGTTGGTTGAGAAGCTCTAGCACGCGTTGCTGCTCGTTGATCAGTGCCGGGGTCCGAGCCACACTGGATGGCGAAACCTCCTCGCGCGATGAAAGTGACTCCGCCGCCGCGTCCGCCTGCCAGGCTTTGGCCGGTGGCCTCCTCCCACTGTGGTGATGGAGGCGTGGAGGAGTAGGAAGCCTAGCACCGGCGATCGGGATCACCTTCCGAGTCACCTTACGTGTGGGTTGGGAGTTCCAGTTTTAGGTGCATCAAAGTGGATATGGTTAGCTGTTCTTGCATATGTATTTCTACAATAAACTTTGAATATGTAATCCCTTCATATTCCAGCCAATATATATAGTCGTAAAATATACTTACATATCCAACAAAGGGTAGTGCTATATTAGCAAAGACGTTCTTTTTCCTAGGTTTTATGTGGCTTTTTTTTTACAAAGGGAATATATTAATATAAAAATATATACTTACATCATGCATGTTGTTATATGTATACTTGCTTGTCCTTAATTTAGCAGTTAGATGCAGTGCCAGTTAGATGCAGTGGCCATTTGAGGCAGGCAGTTACAATTTGTTGCGGTTAGCCTCAGAAACTAATTTTCACGTTGGCTTTGAGCGGAATCTTTTTGTGGATATACACATGCCTCACAATTTAATTTTCTAGATTTCAAAGTGAGATGCCTTACAATTTATTTCGAATTCAGATTTTTCGATTGACTTCGGCGGTAGATGACTTTGTAAAATGTTATCTATGGAGGAAACAAAAGGAAGGGATATAATTCATGAATGAATTGTCATTATCTTACACAAGAGAATTCTATACACAAAGTATTTCTGATTCTATTCAGACAAATACAGATCCTCCTTAACTATTATCATCAAAATAATGTACAGTTTAGCGACTATAGATTAGCTATCTTTTTATAATTAATCTGAATTCGGTTCATGGAAAGGACTGTACGGATGGGCGATGCAAGATTGTGAATTTATTAATAAACAAAGTTTCTCTTAGGAACTAACGGTGCTCCTGAGAGGTGACTTGAAATTTTGTTTGAGGCCCGTGACCTTGAATCCTCTACTTTGCAGAAAAAACAAGAGTTAATCATTGGTGTTATTTTAATCATTAGTTATTGTTCATTTGTAATATCTTCAGCATCTTATTGTGCTAATTTTCAGCACCTAGATTTATCAACAATCCTTATATATATAGCTTGTGAATTTAACTTTCAAGATTTCAAAGTGAGATGCCTTACTTTTTTTCGTGTTTTTTTTCCGGTTGACTTCAGCAATAGATGACTTCGTAAAGCTTATCTACGGAGGGGGAAAAAAAGGATAGGATATATTCATGAATGTATTGCCAAATTTTTACACAAGAGAATCCTATACACAAAGTATTTCTCGTTTTATTCAGATCCTCACTGCTAAAAAAATACGGATCCTCCTTAACTATCATCATCACAATGTACAGGTGTAGCGACTGCAGAATAACCTGATTATCCAGCTTATTATAATTAATCTGAATTAGGTTCATGGAACGGATTGTGCGGATGGTGACGCAATCAAGTAATAAACAAAGTTTCTCATCCTACTATATATAAAGGACCGAAAAATCGCAGCCCCGTCATTCGTCCACGTCGCCCACAATCCACGGCCGTCCGATCCGCGCGACGGACGGCACAGATGCGGCCACGTCCCCCCGAATCACCAGGGTACTGTTCATCGGCTATTTTTAGCCAATCGCATCGCGCCACGTCGTCCGGTCACCCGCCGGTCGCTTCCCGTTCCACCGGTCACCGTGACTATTTTGCAGAAAAGCGCCTCGCCGATCGAATCCGTGCCCCGCAGTCCACGTTTTAACGCACCGAAGGACCTACTCTCTAATACGGAAAACCTCAAATACTTCTTTGAAAAACGCCCGGCAGAAGCCCCTTTCTCCTTCTCTCTCGCGCGCGACCCCGAGGTCGCCGCCGCCTCCGACGCGCAGCGCCGCTGCTCCGCGCCTCCCCGGACAAATCGAAGACCACCACCAGAAGCGCCTCCCCCTCCTCTTCCTCCTCCGCGAGCCTCGCATCCTGGGGAGCTCGGAATCGAGCGCATCGGGTGTTCTTCCCCGACTCCGGCCAGCACCTTGCCGCGCCCGATTCGGCCACCTCCGGCCTCCCCCGACCCCGGTGACCATACCATCGTGCTCACGGTGAGCTTGCGGCTACCCCGGAAGCCTCCGTCGTCTCCCGCTTCCCTGACACCCCCATCGTCTTTCCCGCGCAGCCCTGCAGGTCGAAGCTCGCCTCACCGTCGTCTTCGTCCATGTCCACCACTGCGCTCCGGTGACGGCGATGAGGGAGGCGGCGAGATGGGCGCCCACACGGCGAGGAAGCAACGGGACCTGAAGGAGCAGGTCGTGAAGGAGCTTCTGGAGGCCACGAGCTCCCCAGCAGTACGCAGCGCGGCCGACAAGAACACCGCCACGGTTCCCTCCTCCTCGCTGCGCACCGGAGCACCGCCTCGCCATCGTCGCCGTGCGCTGTTCCCACTCTGCACTGGAGTAACGCCTCGCTGTCCTCGCCGTGCACCGTCCCCACTCTGCCCGGAGCCTCTTCCTCCTCTCCCTCCTACTGGTTCCAGGTTCAGCCCCGAGCCTCCTCCTCACCCCCTCTCTCTCCTAGCACCTGCAAATGCCCAACCCAATTTTGGTTCAAATTTTCGTTCAGATTAGTGTAGCTACCTTTACTGAATAAGCTACTATTTAGGTAGTTACTTTAGTTAGTGCATTTTAGATTCAAACTTGGTTCAAATTAGTGTGGATAGTGTTAATTTTAATAAGCTAATGTGTAGATTAATGTAGTTAGTGTAGCTGCTGCTTTATTAATAAGCTACTGCTTAGGTTAGTGCCGGTTCAAATTACGCCTTTTAATTTTTGAACTGAGCCAAGGAACATCCCCACGTAGCTAGCATCTCCAAGTCAATTTTTGTCCAAGTTAAAAGGAGTACAGATTATTGTGGGAACCGGTAAAAATGGAGTCCCAAATGAGTATGATTCCTTTCATAGATAACTGACAGAACAACATTTGACAATTGCACCATTGCCTATTTAAAGATGGTACAGTCAGATGTTTGAGTCAAAATTTCTGTGATGTTTCTTCTGCCTCGAGTAATGCATGCTACATGAAGATGGACTTTAAAGATTTCAGTCGCTAGAAAGATAGTCAAGTTCAAGTAAAGCTATTAGGCGGAGTACTTGAATGAAGTCAACTAGGACATGTGCGCCCATATCTATTTAGTCTCGACGAAAAGTTGTCACTTTGTTGCGATGGCATTTCAAGCTAACTCCACAGTACTTTTAACAAAGAGAAGTTAATTTATCTGTGCGGTTCATATCTTTCTAATTCATTCTTCCAAGTAACTAGATTGCTGCGATCATGAGTATGCTTCAGCTTAATCAACTAGCATTACTTTGTATTAATTACATTCATGGTTGTTTCTCTCTTATAGTCAATGTTTCTGTTGTTCATAACCTGATAGGGATGGAGTACTCCTGTGCCCCATGGCGTGGAAGGTGATCTGATTATGAGAATGAATGTTATCTTATGTGGACCTGTCTGGTGGCTTTATGTGTTCGGCTTTGTAGTTATGAATTCATCTCCTTAACCCCAGCTTGCTGCTTTTGATTTTGGGAAAACAAAAAAAATCGCCTAATGATATAATCTTTCAAGGAACCTTAGCACTATCCTTAGGTCATTTTCTTGAGAATGATTAAATATAGTATTCTGTTCATATGAAATCCAATGTTTAATTGTAGAATATTGGTGCATCTACAGAACATATGATTTTGCAAATAGGCAAGTCCCATCTATTTTAAAATTCCTTTCTTCTATCCTTCTTGATTTGGGTTTCTACTGATCTCTATCCTTTTCTTATTTCTTGCCAGCTGTGACTGAAGCAACACAATTTTCCATTCCTTTTATTTCTCTAAATGTTATTTCTATAACCCTCTTGGACACTATTTTTTGCAGGAGGCGAAGCACAAAACACTCTTGCAGTTACATGGGAATTCATGTGTGCAGATCAATAAGTGAACTCTATAAGGGTATTCTCTATCTTTCTAAGCATTTCAACGAAGAACATACTTCCATATGTTATCACTTGCTTATCATATTATGCTCAGGTTGGGTGTAGGAAGGCTTAAGTTTGTTGTCCCATCTTTCCCTTTTCCATCTTCCAACTATATAGTGCCACCAGCTGCGTGTTACGTTTCGCCTAGGATGTTTGATGCCAGAACACTACGGAAGTTTCATTTATAGCAGTGGTACTGTATCCTAAACCTGGGACTTAGTTTTCGTATCTACAGCATGTTTGTGCATTTGTTGCAGAATATGTTAAAGTACTGGTATGCATAAAGATGTTAAGTGACGATGCATTCCTATTATACTTTGCTGAACAACACCCCTTCATGTCTCTGTATGCTATATTATCAGAATATATGAGAGCTTTGATTGACAGTAATGACATACGGGCATACGGCTACTAGGATGGACACCAGACTACGTTTCTGTGGGAGACGTCATCATTCAGCTAGCTGACTTCCTACTATATATAAAAGCCCACCAATTTTACAATTCAAAAATTCAAAATTTGAGCCCACGGGCGCGGCGGAGGCCGCGGTTATTCCTCTAGTAGGAACCAATGATGCGCTTGAGAGTTGACCTGAAACTTTGTTCGAGGCTCTGACCTTCAATCCTCTGACTTCACAGAATTATCAAGAGTTAATCATTGGTGTTATTTTTATCAGAGCGTCACTATGAAGAAGAAAAGATACCTGTCTTGATCACCAGTTCTGCAAACTCGAGATCCAATAAAATAATGTGCGTTTCAGATTCACGCGAAAATGATACGAACAGCATAAGGACAGTGCGGAAACACTAGTTAAACCTTCCATGAGCTGGTCCAAATTATACCAGGGTAACGTTCCTTTCAATATTAGAAGTAGATCATTAGGTACTATATTTTGATGCTGCATTATGTGCAATCATACGATTTTTTTTAGTTGGTACTTAAAATTAAGGCGTGTTCTCGGAAAGATATTGAGCTTCTTTCGTCTTCAAGACCAGTTGGCTCAATATTAGAAACTCCAAATGATCTCATCATTTGCTATAGTATTTTCCCCAGACGCGCAATTAACACGGAGTTGAGGGACATCCGTACCCGATCCATAAAACGCATGCACGTCTCTACGAAAGGGATGTTCTGAAATCAGCAAACCTTGGCATGCCAAAGCTTATCTGCTGACCAAACAAGGCTGTTTAACGACAAGTAGGTGAGGAAGGAGCAATGCTTTTTGGCTGCTGCTAGCATGGCTCGTGTACTTTACTGCTCAACTCAGCTCTCATTCTCAAAGTCTCAAAGATATTGTCCCTATTATTTCGAAAATCCATTTTGACTTGTAGTACTACATGCTCTTATTATGAAAAATTGTATTTTGTAATGTTCAAAAAATCTGGAAAAAAATGGGTGTACATACAGACATTTTTATGTAGGCACACAAGTTTTTGTCAAAAATTTACATTTTTTATGCCCCGTACAAAAAGACAAATAAAATGTCTAGTACAAAGTTATTTTTGAGCATCGAATTTGTCTTTGTTATACGAAACACAAAAAACATTATTTTTTTCGTGAAACTTCAGGTGCCAATTTTTTTGACATTTTAAATATTTTTAAAATGCACTTTCCATAATGAGACTAGATACTCCTGCGAGGCAAAACACCGTGTCCTACAACTATTTGGCAAATATTGAAGTGTCTCATTTGTTGTTTTCATTCTTTTCTCCAAACCGTTTTCGGTCTCGCTTTCAGTGCTTGTTGTTCGAAACAGATGAGCTGACTCACGAGATCCAGGCAAAAACACATGTGACGGTTTTCTGTTTTTTAGCACAAGAACTCGATCTGCAAAATATTCACAATCTAACCTTTTTTACACGGCGCCCCGGACGCCCCAGGCTAGTGAGTGATGCTACATTGTACGATGCTCAGAGGTAGGGCGTCGTGCTCTTGTAACGACACCGGATGCCATAGCTCAAGGCGCCATATATTGTACCATAGCGCCCTATCAAGGGCGTCATGCTATGTACCATGACGCGTCAAGGCCGGACGCAATGAAAAAGTGCTAGATTGTGATGTTTTTCCACATCTGGTTCATTTTGTGTTAAAGTTTCAAAAAAAGAGTCAAATTTATCAATTTTGCCGGGACGGCGAGCACGTGTCGCGTGGCGTTACTACGAATGTTGTGTAGTAAGACTACCCCACAATGGAAATAACTTAGCTAGTAACATAGCTGTTAACTCGACAAAAAATCTGACATGTCATGTAATTAATGAGAAGAAAGACAGAAAGACAAATACTCCCGAAAACAGCCTAGCGCTTCCCAAAAAGATCAGTTTACAATCTAATAAATAAGATCAGATGTGTTACTCTTTATATGTTATTTTGCAGTATAGTGAAGAGTAACTAAGAATAGTAATGCATATGCTACTAGTTTTAGTTTTGCCAACCTAATTGTACTGTGAGTACTGACGTGGACGCCGGTCAAGCTTGACCGCTGCAGTTGGTGTCCTTGTCATTTGCTTGTATAATCGATAATGTACCCGTAAATTATATATAGCGCTGAGTACGATATTCCCAAAGACAGAAAAACACTTCAAAAAAAAATCTGGAAAAAAATCGGCAACAAACATATCCAAATGTTTTACATACGTACAAAGATTTTTTTTTTTGAAAAATGACATTTGAGATGCTCTGTGCGAAAAAAAAATCAGTGGCCAATATAAGATATTAAAGTCTTTATAGAGTGTTGATTTTTTTGGACAGAGCATCACAAAGTTCCTTTTTACCGAAATTTTCCATGTATGTAGAACATTTTTACATGTTTATCTCTGATTTTTTTTCATAATCTTTTGAGTTGTTTTACTATTTTTTCCATATATTGTAATCAGGCAGGATCGTATATGCTCGCGAGCCAAAACCCTCGTCCAGTACTGTACTGCCTTTTTTTCATTCATCATTTTCCATGTCGCAACATATTTTTTTGTGCGTTGTTACGTGATAATAAAAATCATATTATCAAATTTGTTGGGGGAAGAACTTGGGGTTAAGGATTCGTAAGCCGTTCGAGGAGTCTGGACGAGTACAAAGACTACATTATCTCGACGCGCTACATAAAGACTACATCCTCTTTCGCATATGCGTGTTCAGTGGTAAAAGCGTGACCTAATTTCTAATCATTGAAACACCGTTCGTAGACCACAGCCGCTACACAACAACATCTAGTGTTTCCCTTCCGACATATAGTCAGTCCGTCCCATATGAGATGCATCAACTGAGGGATAACCCTACCACACTAGCGGCACAAGATTGCCACCCAAGGTATGGAAAACCGGTGCCCTACATCGTAGATTTGTTACCCGCATAGCTTCTTGAGGCTTCCGCATCCCGTGCAAGCAATCGAACGTCGACCCTCCAAGACGACACCACTAAGGGTTTGTTTGGTAACTGCAATCCCGGGGGGATCCCGGCCTTTTCCCGGGGAGAATTTTCCCCTAGTCCGGAGGTCGGGAATAGAATCCCGGGGTTTTACACCTGGTTCTTCAGATTCCCGACCGGGATTATTTTCCCGGGAATATTTAACCCGGACAGCCAAACAAGCCCTAAGGTGGTAGCGAAATAGTTGTCGTCTGCCCCGACAATCAAAGCTAGGGATTTCTCCCCGAGAGGTCAAACCTCCACGATGTGGGTGAAATCATAGCTCCGTGACAATGGGGATTTGCTACGTGATGAGCGCGCGAGCAGTTGCTCGGTCTCGCGTGCACGCGTAGCGTGTGGGTGTGACGTGGGTGGGTCCCACCCACGTGGTCTTCTTCCTTCTCCCTTTTCTTCTTTCTCTCCTACATTTCCCCACCCGAGACAGCGACGGCGACGGAAATCACAGGCCGAGACGGCGCCGGCGACGCCCCGCGGAGCCGCGGCGGAGAAGACAGCCATCGAGGATGGACTTAATGGGTGGGGGTGGGGTGTTCGCCGGCGACGAGCTCCGGTGTGGGGGGCCTTAGAGGGATGGTCTGGGTGGCGGCGGACCGGCGGAGGCCATGCTACGCGCAGGGTGGGGCGGCGAAGCGGTCGCGGAAGCGCCGCCGATCGCGGGTGGCGGTCACAGGCGGTTCGCCCGGCGTTGGCGGCGGGGGCGCGGTGGTCTTCCTCCTCGCAACAACCGCACGTGCGATAGTCGGAAACCGCGCAAGCTAGACTCGCCCGTGTGTCAATGCTTCTAAGGAGGAAAATACGATGTCACCGCACTAGTAGGAAACTGCCTTTCTGTGGATCACTTTTTGTGGCGCACAAAGTAGCCATGCGCCACAAAAAAAAAATCTGTGGCGCACCAGGCCACATGCGCCACAGAAATGTGACTTTCTGTGGCGCACATGGCCAGGTGCGCCACAGAAAGTCACATTTCTGTGGCGCACTAGTTGGTATAGAAATTTTGAAATATGAATTTTAACCTTTTTTGCAAAAAACAGAAAAAAAAAACTTTGCAGGGGCATAACTTTTGCATACGATGTCGAAAAAATGCGTTTAATATATCAAAAAAATCGTGAGAAAAAAAGGAGCTCAATTTCACCCGGGTTTTCCCGGTGAACTTTTCTCTGAATCGGGAAATTCCAAAAGAGTAAAAAGTTATTTCAAAAAGAAGATTTTTTTCTACAAAATCAAAAAATTTGGAAATAAAATTTTGTGGCGCACGGTTGGTGGGTGCGCCACAGAATTGTTGGATGGGATTCGAAATTTGAATCCCGCCCAACAGCCCTTCTCTTCTTCCTCTTCTTTCTCCTTCTCTCCTTTCTCTCATTTCACTTCTCCTCCACTTCTCCTCTCCCCTTCTCTCCTCTACCTCTACTTCAACTCTACTCCGGCGGCCTCCTCCTCCACCACCTCCGGCGAGCTTCTCCTCCTCCACCAACTCTGGCGACCTCCTCCACCACCACCTCCGGCGAGCTTCTCCTCCTCCACCAACTCCGGCGACCTCCTCCACCACCACCTCCGGCGAGCTTCTCCTCCTCCACCAACTCCGGTGAGCTCCTCCTCTACCACCTCCAGCGACCTTCTTCTCCTCCTCCTCCACCACCTCCGGTGACCCTCCTCCACCCACCTCCGGCGACCTGCTCCTCCTCCACCACCTCCGGTGACCCCCATCCTCCACCCACCACCGACCAAGCCACCTACGGCCATGGCCACGGGCACCACGGCATCCGACGAGCTACGGCCACATTCTGGCGAAATTTCGAAATTCCGGCGAAATTCCGGCGGCCAGATCTAGATCTGGCCGCCTTTTTTTTTGAAATTCAAAAATAATTTTGTGGCGCATGGTACTGGGGTGCGCCACAGAAATATTTCTGTGGCGCATGGCTGGGGTGCGCCACCGAATCTTGCACTTTCTGTGGCTCACGGATGGGGTGCGCCACAGAATTATATTTTAGTGGCGACGATTCTGTGGCGCACCCACTAAAATTGGGGGTGGGCCACAGAATGTTTTTTCGTGCCCCACTAATAGGTGTTTCTGTACTAGTGCCGCCATTGCATGCACGAACCAAAAGTCAAGGCTAGAATTTCGCAAAGAGCTCTTCAACGCCACCAAGAATGGATGAAATCTCTAAAATTCTAGAAGGCACAAGTGCAAGATCGTGGGAGCACCTCACACGACATATCATCTCGTATCAACGTCCACCAAGATCCATCCCATGACATGCCTAGACTCAGTGGCGGAGGACGGAATTTTTTTTAGGTCGGGCAAAATTTGAAGCATAAAAAAATTGACGCAGAAATCAAAGCAATTCAGACACACTAATACTTTATATAATTTTAAACATAATCACTTATTTAAATATAAGTAGCATCTTGAAAGATATTATAAAATTCTGGTTTCCTCTAGATAGAAAAATATTAGTAACGTCTCAAAAAATATATATATTGCTAAAGCATTGGCATGCTGCGCGACAACAATATATGCGAAGATGGAACATGCATGCAGGCAAAGACATTTGACTAATGTACATTAACTTCGCACATGTAACTCGATAAATGTACAGACTCAAACTTAACACGCCCTGCCACAAGCAGTTTCCAGTGAAAAAAGACGGTAAAACTCAGTGTTTTTCTCTCGGTAAAACTGAGTGGTCTAAGGCATCTAAAAAAGAGTTGTCTAAGGGTGTGTTCGGTTGAAGAATTTGGTAGAATGGAATGGAACCGTTCCATTCCACCGGAATGGAACGGTTCCATCCTCGTGTTCGGTTCCGACAAAAAATTTGGAATGGAACGGTTCTCTCCTGTGTTCGGTTGTAGAATGAAAAGCGGAATGGAACGGGGGCAGAAGCTTGAGCTCACGTCCATGGCGGAGGTGGCTCGGGATGGAGACGAACGTTGGCGACCAGCACTGGAAAACAAATGAACGGAGGTGAAATCGAACGGGGAGCTCACCGGGAGTTCGTTGGTGGAGTCGTTTTGACGAGGAGGCGCCGGCGGCCGGAGGAAGAAGAAGCAGACGATTCGCTCGCTCCCGAGCGTCCCTGCTTGATTCCTCCCGCGTGTACGAAGAAGACGACGAGGCGCAGCTCCTTGTGCTCTCGGACGGCCTCGAGGACGAGCGAGGCAGTGGCGCGGCGGGAGCTCGCTTCTGTTCATGGCCGCCGCCGCGCATGGCCGCCGCCTGCTGGCCGCCCCCGCGCCTGGTGGTCGCCGCCTCCGCGCGTCCGCGTCGTGCCGAGGCCGAGCCCACGCCGCCTCGGGCCTGGCTGAGCCCGCGCCGGGCCGTGGTCGCCGCGCCTGGCTGAGCCCGCGCTCGACTGGTAGCCACCGCCGCTGACCGTGCTCCGCGCGAGGCCGGTCCTTGCTCCGCCCGGCGCCGCCACGGCCGCCCGTGCTCCGCGCGTGGCCGGCCCTTGCTCCGCCCGCCGTCGGCCGGCCGTGCCTGGTGGTCGCGGCCGCTGCCGCACTCCTGGTCGCCGCCGGCCTGCCGCGGCCTCCTGCTCGCCGTCGGCCACCCGCGCCTCTTCGGGGCGGCGTTGGGCTGGTCGTCCGTCCGGCCACCGCCGGCGCTCGCCTGGGGCCGCCGCCGCGCGTGGTTAGCGAGAGGAGGAGAGATGAGGAGAGGAGAGAGCGTGTGACTTCTTTTTTCCTTGACACGCTCGGAACCAGGTGATTCCTCCGAATCGGAGGAACGACCACGTTCGGCATCTAGGCGAATATTCGCGTTCCTGGGAAGGAGTAGGTTCCGATTCTAGTTTGCAACCGAACACGGGAATTAGGTCTAGGGACGGGTCGGACCCATTCCATTCTACCAAATTCTTCAACCGAACACACCCTAAGGCGCTAGGCCACCAGTGCTCCTCGAACTCGGCCCAAGGAAAACCCATAAGCCAGCCCACCTCGTCCCCTTCTCTTTCTTCTCCAACAAAATCTATACCTAATAATAAAGGCAATAAGATTTCTTCCTCCAAATTTTCGTCCGTTTGCGTTTCTTGTGAAACGTCGTTGAAAGTACCTCTAAAGTTGACGCAAATTACCCACCAATGCCACCAATAAGTGAAAAAAAACTTTTCGAATTAGATTTTTATCTAAAAATCACGGCGTAACCTCCGCGCCCCTCCGCTCCCTACGACTCGAGGACGCCACCCCGCATCTCGGCAGCTGCCGCCTTCTCATGCCCACCTCGAAGGCATGGACGGCGCCCACAACGCCATGACCCAGCCGTCTCGAACTACCTCCGCCTTACCGTCGGCAGCACGCTCTCCAACGGCGGCGTCCGCGGGCAGTCGTTCCGGTACGGCCCGCAGCTGTCCAACGTGGTGGAGGTGGAGGTGGTGACCAGCGACGGCAAGTGCTGGGTGTGTTCCCCGTCCTCCCACCCCGACCTCTTCTTCGCCGTCCTCGGCGGCCTCGGGCAGTTCGGGGTGCCGCCCCCGGAGTCATCGGCTCCCTGCCCCTGCCCTCCCTGTTCCTTCCTTGCGCCGGTGGCGGGGCTGCTGGTCAGGGCAAGCGCCACTGGTTCCGGGCGCGGGAATGGACGTGGCCGTTGCCTCGCCATGGCGATGGTCGTCGCAATGTATACCGGGAAATACCTGAGTTGAACTTCACCAGTGGCAAACTCCCCTGGGGCTCGGTGCCTCGGCGGTATGAACTGCGCTGCTCAACTTAAAAATTGATGTACTAATTCTGAAACGCCAGCGAACTACTGAGCACGTCCAGTCCAGTCCGGCCTCGACCACCTTCTCCGCTCTGTTCCTCTGTGTGTGCCGATCAGCTCGAGCCCTGCTTTTCCTCTATTCTTCTTGTACAGGAGCTCCCAAGCTAGCGTCACCGATCGATTGATTCAATCCCAGACCGAGATTCCTAGAAATAGTACCGGGGGGAAATTTGCAGGAAATACATCCGTTCAGCGCGAGAAGTGCGCGTGTTTATAACAAGACGTCTGTATGATGAATGAGACTATCCAGCTTTTCAGTTCCATGGTCCATGCTACCGTGCTACATCCTGACCATGTTTGTGTATTCCTGGCCGGATAAATACTTTTTTTTTTTGATAATGTGCATATATTGATCAAACTAACAAGATTACAAGCAGCAACAAGAACAAGATCAAGCACACACACGCAAAGGAACGCGAAATACAGAGCGAAATCAGAAAGAAGCACTGCAGCTCCAAACCGTCTTCTTCCTCGATGACACCGAGCGCAGGCGACCTCCACTGGCCGGATAAATACTTGCAACCTTCAACCATGCTGGTATAATGGATGAATGAATGATCTTTTTCAGGTAATAAATACCATCTGAGTATAATTAAGTTGCAACCTAATTAAGCGGCTTGCGGCTGTGTCATCAGTCTCCTTGCTCGTGCAGGGAGGCTGCGAGAAGCATCTAACCTTATTGAGATGATGAACAATGTAATTTGCTACGTAATTTGTTGCAAGCACCTTGCAGATTAAATCAAATAGAACACAATTTAAATAAAAGGACAAATGAAGGTATGGTTACATGGAAAATATCGGCTCGGACAAAACTTAGTTCTAGATGTTTTTCAACGATTTGATTTTTTTCTCCCGTTGCAACGCACGGGCATGTTACCCAGTATCCTTAAACAGAGGAAGACACTACCGACGAACAGGGAAGAACTTGATTTGCTGCCAGTGCATGAGATGCATACGTATACTTAATTTCTTGGCAAAAATCAAGGTAGGGCGGCCGCCCTACCTCGCCCGTAGCCTAGACTTGCCTGAAACTGCCACACCTAACCCTCCAAATCTAGATCGTGGCACATCACGAGTTTGCGGGCCTTCACGCCGTCATGGTCATCTATTTGTCAGATTTCACTCATCCAACCTCTCCTTTACTCTCCCGTCCACCTTGCCAAAGCGCATATGTATGACATGGCATCCGAGCTGTCCTAGCACGCTCTCCTCCGCCACGATTAGGGCAGGGCACACAACAAAAATGGCAGAGGGAGGTGAGATAGGAGAGGAGGTCGGCCACCAAATCTAGGACGTCCAGTGGGAACAATAAGGGAGCGAGTTGTTCGAAAATTCATAGGCGATAATACATTTTCACATGTCGTGGTGCCTAAGAAAGATGACAAGCACACCAACATTACAGGTATCAACAATACTTAGATCCATTCCAGATAAAAGGCATTTCTTTAGAGTTTTTACATTTAGTTTAAATTTGAATTTTAAAAAGGAAGATGCGAAAAGACATTTCTCATCGAAACATGGCTTAAGGGCATCTCAAGCCAGCACCCCCAAGAGGCCCCCCAGGACACTTTTTTTTTTTTGACCAGCCGTAAATTTTCAATTTTCTATTACCACAAGGTATCGCACTGACATCCAGGGGAGGATGGCAGCCACAGTTCACAAATTACATGACTATATACAAAGGTTGAGAGGATCAACCCAAAGGAAGCCGGAAGAAAAAAAAACAAGAGCTTAACAAGAAGAAATCCAAGCAAAGAGAAGATCTCGTTTGGAGTGTCTAACCCTATGAGCGGTCAGAAGGATTTCCTTCTTGAATCTTGCCTTCCACCTAGCAAAACTTGGCCTCTGATTCTCAAAGATAAACTCATTACGCTCCTTCCATATATTCCAAGCCGCTGTCACTACCACTTCCATGAAACAAGGGCCAGAGAAGGAACTCTTGGCTGAAGTAAACACCTCCGAAACAGTAATAGTCCTCTGCCAAACAATTTCAGATAGTTCCAGCATCTAGTGGCAAAGCAGCACTAAAAAAATAGGTGATCTCTAGTTTTCAGAGTGGCTGCAGTGCAAAGGACGCAGTTACGACTTGAGTTTAGATGCCAATGCCTCCTCACCATCATATCACGTGTATTGATTATGTCGATGATCATCAACCAAGCAAACACCCTGAGCTTAGGTATACACCTGCTTTTCCAAAGCTGCCGAAAAACGGGTTCAGATGTAAGGCCGTGGAATAAGAACTTATAATAACTGGCCGTGAAAAACGGGTTCTTCTCTGACTGAGTTTTTCAGAAGCTCAAGTATGTCCTGAAGTAAACCGAACTCCTGGTATGCTAATTCTGACATTGGAAGAAAGAACAGCCGAGCGATGTTTTCTACTTCGAGTGCCTTTTTGACTGAGATATCCTTGTCCAAAGCAAAAGGATACAACCTTTCAAATTTAATTGCCATCTGCTCATTCCGTTCCCACATATCTTTCCAAAGTAAAATTGAGTATCCCACCTGGCACACAAGAAGTGATTCCTCTGTGTTGGAAAGAAAGAGCACATATTTCCTTCCACCAAAATGATCCAGTTTTCGAAGCAGCATGCGGCACCTTATCAGTGTAATATGAATGCCAAACCAAATCTACCAAGGGTATGTCAGCTTTATTCATGAATTTGTCCATGTGCTTTAACAAGAGTGCATCATTATGTAACTCCAAGTTAATAACACCAAGGCCACCTTTTTCTTTGAGCATACATACCCTTTCCCAAGCCACCAGTGCTTGAGATTGCTGCTCCCAATCTCCCTTGGCCCACAAACAATGTCTTCTAGCTCTGTCAAAAGACTTGATCGCTGTTTTTTGTATTTTCACAGTGCACATATAGAAGGTGGGCAGAGCCGACAGTACTGAATCCACATAGGTCAGACGACCAGCATATGTCAAGAATCTTGAGCAAGCATTTAGCCTTCTTTCTTAGCGCCAGATGGATCTCATTTTCAGCCGGATAGTGTCGATCTTTCAGCCGGCGCACCCAATCCAAACATATCCCGATAGAGGGCAGCTGGGGGCGCCGGCGCAATCGTTTTGCATGCAAAGCCCCACTGGCAGCGTCTCTCTCCCATCTCTCTACTCTCTCTCTCCTTTATTTTTCTGTTTCTTTCCACCTACCACGCAGAGCACCACCAACCCCATCCCGCAACCGGTGCCGCCGCCTGGCTCACCGCCCCTTCGCACGACCCGCCGCCCTCCGCCCAAGCTGCTCCTTTGAGGGCCCCATCCCGGAACGACGGCTGCAGGGCCGGGTCTGCCACCGCGTCGACGCCGCCGCAGAAGCGACGGATGCCGCCCTCGAAGGAGGAGCGCGAATCCCAGCGTGTGTGCTCCGGAGAGCACGACAACATCCTTGGTGGAGAGCCCGGCCGCATAGAATGCCTGCTTGAGCTGGTCGAAGTTGGCCCATGGCCCCGGCAACGAGGAGGTGGTGTCGCTGGCGAGGGACACCCGGCCTTCGCCACGGCTGAGCGAGAGTGCCCAGGATGGGCCGCCGGAGAGCGCGACGGCGTCCGGGGTGGCAAGCGCGGGGATGTCGGTGCAGGAGACGACGCCGGGGCAGAGCGCCTCGATGGTTGCCTTGGCGTCGTCGATGACGAAGAAGGCGCCTCGTGGAAGTGCAGGCGGAGCAGGCCCGCGAGGACGGTGCGGTCTTTGGCCATGGCATGCCGCACCGCGGCCGTCATCTCCGCCTCGGCCTTCGGGCAGCTCTGGTGGTAGTGGTCAAAGTTGCGGATCGCCTGCTTGCCGTGGGCCTGGCGTTCATGCGGATCGGGAGGCTAGGCACCCGTGGCGGCCGAGGAGCCGGCGGCGGGGCTCGCGTGGCGCTCTGGTCCTCCCAAGCTCCGGCGTCCACGGAGTCCATCCTGGGGGGCGCAACGGCTGGGAAAATTCTGACCCCAGAGCCAAAATTCAACCTGGGGGCACATCCGGCTGAAAAAAAATTCTCTTGGGGGCTCCAATGGCTGGAGATGCCCTAAGAGCATCTCTAGCAGATACCAAATATATTCATACCGGATATTACTTATCCGGTTGAGCTAGAAAAAAAATTGCAGTACCGCGGGCCCCCGGCAGAACAGCGGTAAACTCGTATCGGGAACAAGTTTACCGCATCTGTTCTGCGCAAGCGTACCGGAAAAAAATCATTTTTGCATGTTTATATCAAATTCATGATTTTGAACAACATATTCTTCATCAAACATAATATAAGTTTAACATAATAAATGTTTTAACATCATGCAATACAACAATTATCCAAATTACAACAAATATTTTAATCTGAATAATCAAAACAATAACAAATGGTCCGAATGGAAATAATGGTTCAAATTACAACAATCTCAAATGAATAAAATGGAAACCTACTGCTTCCCATACAATTGTCACTGTTGTTCCACAAGATCTTTATGGAGTTGAACGTGTGTGGCCTTGTCCTCAATTTGCCGATAGGTCTAAAGAAAAGCTTGGATCTGGTCTGGTTTCCTTTGGGGCTTCACTCGGCTACCAATGTTGTCTTAATAAAATTCCAAGTTTAAACCCCTTTCATCTTCAATGGCCATGTTGTGTAAAATCACACAAGTCGTCGTGATATCACGGAGGGTTTTCTTATCCCAAAAGCAAGCCGGACCTCGAACAATTGCAAACCGAGTTTGCAACACACCAAATGCCCTTTCAATATCTTTTCGGCATGCTTCTTGAGTTTTGGCAAAGATGGAATCCTTCTTATTTGCCGGTTTTGAAATGGTCTTCACAAATGTTGACTAAGCGGGATATATACCATCGACAAGATGTAGTCATGCCCATTGGCCACTAGCAAGCCGAGCAAATAATTTTGATCTCTGCAATACATTGATATCGTTGAGAGAACCCGTCAACCCAAAAAGTAATGCCAAATCCACAAATCCTCTGAAGAAACGGCTTCGAGTACTAGGGTAGGATCACGGTGATGACCGATGTAGAGACCATGGCAATTCTTCTCCACCGCTGGCCGGATCCGAGACGCCTGAGCTCCTCACCCGCACCCGGCCCCAAATCGACAGCTCAGACGGTCGCGCGAGCAGGTCAGCGTCTCCGCTGGTCAGACCAGCCCGGAGCAGCCGCTCCCGGTGGGAACTGGCCTCGCGCGCGACCTCGGCGCCGGATCGATGGTGGCGGCGGCCGCGTCCGTGTGGATGGAGCACGCCTCCCCCGGGGCCAGAACTAGGCGGAATCAACTTGTCAGGGCACGGCGACCCTTTTCTACGGTGCAGGGAAGGCGGGGAACGAGAGCGAGCGGCGAGATGCAGCGACGGAGGGAGGCAGGGAAGGAGGAAGTTGAGCGCGGAAATTTCAACGTGGGGCAGTTCACGTCAAGAGTGCGGGGTGCGGGGAAATTGGACGCGGAAACGAAACTGATGGGCGCAGGGGCGAAATTTCCTGCTCACCGGAAAACCTTTTCCGATATGATCCTTATTTCGCATCTAATATGTCTAAGGTTTGCCTTGGACCCGGAAAAAAACAGTTATTTTTGGGGTCGGGGCCGTATCTGCTAGAGTTGTTCTAAAAAGCCCATGAAATGCTCGACGCAGTGAAACAATGGTCGGCCGAGCAACCGGGCCGAAACCCTCACCAACGCCGCGGCCGAGCATCGCCACTTCTCCGGTCTCACTCTCACCCGCACTCCCACGACGCGATCCCCTCTCCGTTTCCACCCCAACTCCTCCTCCCTTCCATTCCCCAACCATTTCTCCGCCTCCGCCTCCGCCCCGGCACGCGGCCGCCGGCACACCCTGCGCAGGTTCCCCCAGGTAAGCCGCAGCCTCTCCTCCCAAACCGGACGCCTGACGCTCGCGTCGCTCCGGCCACCGATCAAATCGAGCGCACGCGCTTTCTCCTACCAGATCCCGATCTCGCGCTAGGGTTCCTCGTCTCACAGGCTCGAGCGGGCGTTTGTTTTTGGTTCTCGTGCAGGAAGCGGGGGAGGGAGCGATGGAGGAGGACTCCCCGGCGCTGAAGACCGCCAAGGGCGCGCTGACCGGGCTGGCCGCGGGCACCATCTGGGGCACCATCGTCGCCACCTGGTACGACGTGCCCCGGGTGGAGCGCCACGTCGCGCTCCCGGGACTCGTCCGGACCCTCAAGATGTGCGGCAGCTACGGGGTCACATTCGCCGCCGTCGGGGGGCTCTATATCGGCGTGGAGCAGCTCGTCGAGAGCCAGCGCAAGAAGCGTGACTTCGTCAACGGAGCCATCGGTGCCTTCGTCTCCGGCGCCACCGTCTACGGCTGGAGAGGTTAGATACATGTCCTTGCTGTATACGACATGTTACGACTTGGTTTGTAGGTTCTGGCCACGAAGTACACATTGTGATAGTTCTAATAGTAGATAGTGCTCTACTTACACTTCTCATTGTTTTTCCTGGATATTGGATGCACTTGTCTGCATATCGTACTCTGTTACACTGAAACTTACCATGATATTGTGTTAATCGACTTCACACGAATTGGGCTAGAACTGATATTTGGATTTAGTTACATTTGAAGGATTTTTATATTATTAAAGGCGATAGAAAAGGAGTGCCACTAGGATTCAATGATTCAACAACATTACTTACTCTGATGATCACCGCCATTAAGACATAGGTCAATATTACTTAAACTTACCTGTTATGTAAATGCAGTTCTACTGTAAGAATATTTTCATTTGGCAGCTTATTAAAACGATATTCACTAAGTTTATCAACAGAAGTTATATTTAGATTGTTATCGAATAAGCACACACATTTCTTGTTATCTTGTAGGAGTAGACAACACAGCTTCTTTCGGGGTAACTATTTCCATGCATAATAATGAAGTTTGTTGATTAACCTGAGTAAACTGGTGTCACTTATACGACTATTAGGATGTTAATTGAAAACTCGAATAACTTGAATATGTTTCTAGAGAACCGCATTAAACGAACGAATGGTTCTCTTGTTTGAGGAATCATTTCTTAGATATCTCAGATCTGGAGCATTTTGGAATGGTCCATCCTAATATTGGATGATGGCATAGTTTATGCTCCTATATTGGTTGGCTTCTGGTGACTACACAGTAAGAGTTATTGTGTGGACAGATACGGGTCAGACATATATAGTGTATTTCACAATTCGCATTATACCTTCTATGTTCGTTTTCACTAAATGAGTTCCTGACCTTTGGTATGATCAAATTAACCTCGTTGCATAAACAGTATTATTCTAATTGGGGATTCTGGGATTGTATGCTAAGATTCACTGAGAGTAGTATTTGGATCCAGTTTAGTCATGTAGTATTGTTGGAGTGTCTGGATACTACTATGGCTTCCAAAGATATAAACTATTCAAAATTTTGAGGGGTTTGGGTACAACAAACTACAGAGTTTTGTGAAACCAAAGTGTGGTAAATAATAATAATAATATTTAAGGATATTTGGAAGTCTGTTAAACACATGTGTTTTTCTTTTCCAAAACAGAAGTTAAGCCTCCAAAGTCACAGACGTCTCTGGATGGTCATGTTTGCATCCAGTTCTGTTTTATCTTGTTTTCTTCATTAATAAGCCTAAAGAACACGAAAAGTACGTAGAGCCTATTACCTTTGTTAGATATTTTAACTGTATTTAGCTTAAAAAAATGTGCATAAACTAACTATGTAATGACCTGTATGTGCATGGTTTTGTGTACGAACCTTTATCGATCTTGAAGGCATTATGGAAGCATGAATGTAGATATGGTTGTTCAGCATGGACTTTTAATGAGAGTAGCATCAGATAGTTAACCTAGCTACATTGTAACCTATATTCATATTCATATGAACTACAGTATATTGTCTAGCAAGACTCATGACAGTGCAATTTGACAGGAAAGAGCATCAAGTCTGCCCTCATTGGTGGTTCTGCTCTGGCATTCACATCTGCTATGCTGGACGTTGGTGGTAACACTACCAGAGTGGACAATGGCAAAGCATACCATGCGTACACAACGGAGAAGAAGCCTGCGCATTGACGAAGGTTGTACTTGTAGCAGAAATCTTGCAAACCATCAGCTCGGTGAATTTTTAGCTGATGCGTGTTGTTATCTTTGTTTTGCTGATGCACTAGTTTCTTTGCAAATTCATGGCAACTTGATTTGCTAGAGGGCAATACAACAGGCTTGGAATAAACATTTGATATTACTTTGCTTCATCATGGGCCACAATAATCACCTGTGACACACGCAATAGTGTCACCCCAGCCGTTGAAGTTGTGGGTTTACGGAACTTATTCTATTGCTTCATGCGTAAAACCAAGAGTCGAAAGGTCTGTATCTCAGTTTGTTGGTTCTGAACCAAGTGTGTTACCTACTTTTGTGATGATGATATGTTGAGACAACCATGTATCAGCTTTGACATATATCTCCAATAGTCGACTACACCTACAGTAAATCAGGTACTTGTATGTTCAGGAAGTTCATAGCAACCATTTACTCTATAGCCCCTCGTGGCCTGGAGTGGACTCTCCTAATTATGATGCACCTGTATTATATCTGTAGTTGAATCCTGATTCGTGGCTTCCATTTGACGTTGTGCTTAGAGATGTTCCACATGACTACAACTTTTTATCTCTGATCTCCTACTAATATATTATACCCATAAGATGTATAATTTTTTAATTGTTCAATTAAGTATTGCCAGGGGCCACGCGAACGCTCGTACCCCTCTATCACAAATTATGACGTCCATTCTCCGCAAAGGGAGACGGTGGATTAGTCGTCCTCCGAAGTGTAATGGAGGCCACTAATCCAGGCCATGGGTCTCTTGATACCCCGTCCAGGTAAGTATGTTTAAGGTCGCACCAGGTGCTCTATAAAACGCCTCGTCCGATGTGTCTCGCTATAGCAGTATGGTACTAATTAAATACCCAACTTGGTCGTCGGATTTGTTGCCTTCCAGGTGCCGACCGGCTGAAGCCTGAAAGAACGTTCGTTGGGCTTTCCTGGGCCAAAAGTGGTAGCATACCACTCATGGCGAGAACGTATCCTGTGAAACCACACAACCCGGTGCACCAGTTTTTGGTTGACCACCCAAAATGTTTTTATTCCGAAAAAATTAGACATTGGCAATACTCATATCGAACATGTCACAAAATTTCAAATTGAAATTCATAATGCACATCAAGAAACAAAATAGATAAATTCGACTATGAATAATGCCGAAATGCAAGTTGGGCTTTGAATTTGGCCCATTGTCTCTATTCATAAAAATTTGACATTTTCACTGTTGATTTGTGTTTCAAATTTAGACTTGATTTTTTCTGACGATGTATATTCATGTTATGTCAATATCCAAACTTTTTTCGGAAATTTTGAAAACAATTTTGGTCGTCAACCGGAGACGGGTGCACAGGGTACACCAATTCGTTGATTTCACATGATACATTCTCCACTCATGCCGAGTTGCCCTCGCAATCACCCATGGACTCGTCGAGGCTCAAAGAAAAACAACCGGATTTTGATTTTGATACGAAATGCAAACTTGTCTTGGTTTGCGTTTGGAACTATGCTCTAGATGACCACATGGAATATGTGGTGAGCAACCCAAACAAAATCAAAACTATGCTATTGCGTTGACGTACTTTTAAAGTGCAACACGCTTGTACTCCCTCCGTTTTTTAATATAAGATATTTTAACTTTTACCACATTCACATGTATCTACATATATTGAGACACATTTTAGTGTGCATGTTCACTCCTTAAATATGTATCTAGACAACATGTGGAAGAGCTAAAACGTCTTATAATTATGAACGGAGGGAGTACTTCCTAGTGTTGCGTGGACGTAGTTTCAATTTCAGGGCCGGCATCATTTCAAATGCAGTACAAACCTACTTCCAAATGAGGGGAACGCCGCACTTTCACGATAACAAATGATGCCCACGTGGAACATTCACAAAGCTGCTCAACTCGCTGGCATTGCGAAACTTCTTCACTATGCACTCTGACAGTGACAAGTGAGTCTCTTGGTCTAGTGAAATGGTGCTTGATGTTGAGACTCTTTTGTTGGTGCTTTCATCTAGACTTATAGTGAATTTGGTGGTCCTTTCATGTTTGTGATGTGAATTTATGGGTCCTGTATTTTTGTATAATTAATGGATGAATGCCTCAATGCACCGATAATTATGTATATTTGTGATGGTAGTGCCAAATATTGGTGAGGCGGGCTGATTAATTGAGTTGATCCATTTATCATAGGTAACTGGGCTGGCCCATATATTGATAGCTAGATAAATGGGGATGGCCTAGAAAATTATAATAGTTAGGACAAAATAGTGGCTCAAACGATTTACTAGGCCCAAGAGTAAATAAAAATCGTCCTCTCACATGAACCACGTGGACCAATAACGCTGATACACTCAGACTAATAACATGCAAATGTATGGACCTATGTGGAATGAACAAGTTGAAAATTAAAGAGCGGACATGTGGCCCCATCCTATGCAACCACGTGAACTAGTAGCAAAAAAACTACGTTGAACATTAAGGTTGCAACACGTGGACAAAACACTGCCTCACCACGTGGACAAATAAAAAACGAACACGTGAGCCATTGATAGACCACATGTGGACCAATGATGTGGTGGAACAATAACATTAACATATACAATACTAACATGTGGTCTAATAAGATGGACACATGTTAAAAACTTGGGTGATCCAACAAAGGTACGTCCACGTGGCTAATGGATGCATGTTATCTGTAGCGTACACTTTAAGGTTGTTAGTCGCCCGTTACGGAATTGCTGATTTCGTTGTTGAACGTCAACAGTTTATGTCTGGTGCCAAGCCAACATCAACCATGAAATCCATCTACCACCACAGTCATTTTCGGGGTGAATGTGAGCGCATCTACCAAAAAAATTGTGAACCTTCGTATATCAAATCTACAATGCTTGGCCAGCCATGGTTTGGATTTCATCAATATTCGTGGTACAAGTGGTTTGGAGACAAAAAATCCCTTCTACCACGGGGAAAATATGTGTAGATGATCATATTTCTTTTAGTGCTCCCACTTCATCTTGGTCTCGGGCTCCATGGGTGAGAACCCAAGCTTGGCTTTGGTCGGAGCTGGCATCTGCATTACTTTCATCTTGTGGCAATGTTTTTATGGCCTTACGGTTCCGCCGTTGGCCAGGTGGGTCGCGACCTCGGTGGAAGCTAAAGTGGCGGCTTCGAAAATCGTTTTCTCTTGGAGTGTTGCCTTTGGTCACTTGGGTGGCAGAGCCAACGACATGGTTGCTGCGTGACCGGTTGACGTTCAAGCCGGAGAGGTGGATCCAGATTTTACTTTTGTGTTATAGGGTGTTTGCCTTGGTCGCTTGGGTGTAAAAAATGGCAGATGTGCGTCCTAGGGGTCCGCAACTGTGTGTTCATAAGATTTCGATGTCGGAGCGGTGGCTCTGAAAACACCTTGTGTTTGTAGGGTGTCGTCTCTGGTAATTGGATGGCAGAGTCGTTAGCTCGCCTGGTACGCAACCTCCGGGCTGGTGTGTGTATGTTGTAATGTATCGGTTTTCGGCCAGTTTCCCTTACAAACAAGTCAATTTTTTCTTTCTATTGAAAAAGTGGAGCCCCTACTGGTTTTACCACACTTAATTTTTTATGTTACATAGACCCAAAAACTATGTGGTGTCATCGACGATCATGTCCAGTCGTCCTCTCGATAATCTCGAATATCGATCGTCATCTAACGCCTTGCCCGAGACACACATCCGAGAAAGAGGGTCCACGGTTTATTAAACGGGGTAAGTTGGACAAATTTCCATTACATGGGGTAAAAAGTTGAATTCACTCAACAAAATTACCTTGCCCTCATGTGGGTGTGGCAATCCTCACGAAAAAGATGACTTAAATGAGTTCTAAAAGTTGTTATGTATAACAAAACAAGCATTATGTATATGTTTTTCTCTGATTTCTACTTGGATTTTGCTTCTTCAGCTGGAATGAGGATACACTTGATCCTCTACTGGAGCGCGATGGTCAAACCCTGGCAGGTGGCCCGTTAATTTCTATCATTGGCTTTGTTGGTGACATTCGTGGCACCATTCGGCCGCACTCCTTCAGATCAGGCGTTTGAGTGTTTGCAATGCGCAGATGGGAAGCAGCCGATTTGGTAAGTTTGAAAATGAGATTTGGTTCAAAAACACTGATTTCTGTAAGATTGAGAAGAATCGAATACTTGATTCTAGATTGATTACAATAAGCCACGGTGGGCTGTATATAAAGGGGTACAAGACTTGGAGACTACGAAACCTAGTAGAGATAGACTTGGAACACAGTCCTAAATTACCAAAACTAGTCTAAACTGTGATATACTCTAACACCCCCTGCAGTCGGATCGGTAGTGACGCGAACAGCTGGAGCGTCGCGGACGGTCTGACTAGAGCACAAGCCGAAGTGAGTCGAGGTGATAGCCCTTTAATGCCGATGTCGATGTAGCCGAGTTGTGGGCGTTGTAGTCGTGGTCGATGTGCCGTTGTTGGGGTAGTTGAGGTAGACGTTGCAGGTGTTGGTGTAGACGAGGTAGGCGGCACACTTTGCCGAGGTTGCCTGACTCAGGAGCGCGTCGGGGACGAAGGCACGCGCCGGTGTTGCCAATACCGGACATGCGAAGACAGGGACCACCATGAACCTTGTGAGCCAGAGCCAGATGAAGAAGCAGAGAAGATCTCCGAATTCGGTCGGTGCGTAGCGCAGATTTTCCGCCGTTTGTTGCCGGAGTAGACGAAAAGGTTGCAAAAAGTAAATTGTGCAAATAAAAATAGACTGCAACTCTTGCGGCGCGGTTGCGGTGGACGAGGATGGCGTGGTGGTTGTTGAAGACGTTTGTTGGTGTAGATAGTTGTCGGCGATGTAGAGGTACAAGATGCCGGGGATGTTCTTGATGTAGAAATTTGTCGACGATGATGACCACGAGCGGCGGTTAAGTCGATGGCTCGGTTGGCTTCATGACGATCTGGTACTTGCAGCGGTGCAGCTGGAGGCAGATGGAGCTGATCGATCCTTGTCCCATATGCACAGCACACATGCACGTGAAGTTGTCCTGTTGACGAATCGATTTCTGAAGTGCACCGGCGAGATGGCTAATCGAATATTTGGTAGCTAAAGAAATGGATCTAACCGAAAACAAAAACGAAAATTGCCAAAACTATGAAACCGATCTATCTATTGCAAACTAGCTATGCGATGCGGTGCCCCCGGCGGAGATCATGGATTTGATCTCGCCGGGGGCGGCGTGGTGGAAGTGGTGGTGGCTAAACCCTAGATTGCGGAGCGGATTGCTCCGATACCATCTAAGATTGAGAAGAATCGAATAATTGATTCTAGATTGATTACAATGAGCCATGGTGTGCTGTATATAAAGGGGTACAAACTTGAAGACTACGAAACCTAGTAGAGATAGACTTGGAACACAATCCTAAATTACCAAAACTAGTCTAAACCGTGATATACTCTAGCACTTTCAGCAAAGCAGGTCCTATTATACAAACCAACTCGTTGTTTTGGCTGCTGCACTTCCTTTAACTGCTCGCTCGTCGACTCCTTGAGGAACCGCAACAGTAGATAAAGCCGAGGGCAAGCCTCACAAGCCACGTTCGTCTCTGTTTTTGGTCATCTTTTTCTACTTATATATTTTTAAACAAGATTTTTTTTCTTTTATATTAATAAAAAAAGGAGCAAAGATAAACCGTGACCTAAGCCAAAGGAAAAAAAAACAATTACATGATAAACAATCAGGCGATAAATTTCGCTAACTTCGTGGCCCCTGCGAGGATCCAATTCTTATCTTCATTTTTTATGCATTGAAGGGTTTCTACTTATATTTATCTCTTGCTTCTTAGAGCAAGTACAATAAGGTACAATCATCAGAATATAAGGATTTAAATAATGTATTTGTGCTTACATGGAGGAGAGAGAATAGAATCGAGTTCTCATGCAAGAGCCAGCTGCAACACGTGCTCCTACGCGTTATGTGAGAGTTTAATGTGGGCCATGTACTAATAAAATAATATGTGATAAAATCTAGCCATTGTACATGTTGGCTATTAGCTTACATGTCATCTACGTTATAACCGGCTGCTGGCTATACTATTACCCTAGCTCTTACTCTTAAAGATAATGCTAAAGAACATGGAAAATTATGCACTCCGTAGAGCATATTACCTTATATATGTTTATTTATTTACCTCAAAAACATATATGTGTACAACTAACTTAGAGTGACTTAGGGTCTGTTTGTTTGGGCTGCAGCTTTTGAGAAGCAGCTGTAGCTTTTGAGCTGTGGAAAAGCAGCTGTGAGAAGCAGCTGCTAGAAGCAGAGATTTGATGTTTGGCAGGAGTGCTGTTGGCAACTGTAGCTGTTGGTTTTCTGTGTGAAATGTCTAAAATGCACCTGAGTGCTGAAGATGTTATATAAGTGCCGATTTGAAGCGAAACAATTGTTTTTGACTTATTTAATTCATTAATACGATGTTTAGATAGCTAAATTATCTCAGTTTATCTATTTACTAGGAAACATGCCCGTGCGTTGCAACGGGAGATAAAATTCTATGTCGTGAAGGCGCACAAGGCTATCTCAAGTTTTTCTTACCCCACATGCAAATTTGATTCATGAGCCTAGAAAGAAATAGACATATAATATCACAAATAACTAATTCTACTTTGTTTAATTGCAATGTAATTTGTTAAAAAATCATACTAATAAACGTACATGGAAGAACACAAATGTCTGCTTTTATCCGTTTGGTGGCAATGTAATTTGTACTCTCTATTTTATTTTCTTATTTCATATTCTAGTACAAACAAACATTTGACAAAAATAAATTCAGCACTTAACTTTGATAAATAGAGAAAATTAATTTATCAATTATCACACAAATTTGATCCAGTCTAGGCCGACACTAATTTGATCAATCTAATCTATATTGCATTGCCAAAAGATTAATTAGCTAGTATCATCTGTTGATATGTAGCAAACTACAAAGAGCACCGCACTACATCACCAATATTGAACGAACTGACCAAACACCAAAATCGATCGGCTGCAGCTGTAGCTAGCACGCGGGGAAGAGAAAGATCAGAGTAAAGTTAGAGAGAGAGAGAGAGAGAGAGAGAGAGAGAGAGAGTAGCAGCAGCAGATGAGAGAGCAACTGGTTGTGCCATGCGTGAGAGAGAGAGAACACAGCAGCAGCAGATGAGCTGCACGCGGGGAAGAGGAAGATCTGGCCGCGCTTGCTTCTTCCGACGAATCCGTCCGTGGTGAATCCCAGGCGGGGTCGGAGCAGCACGGGGTTGTGCCATGCGTGAGAGAGAGAGAGAGAACACAGCAGCAGCAGATGAGCTGCACGCGGGGAAGAGGAAGATCTGGCCGCGCTTGCTTCTTCCGACGAATCCGTCCGTGGTGAATCCCAGGCGGGGTCGGAGCAGCACGGGGACGGCGGCGCACGAGGTCTGGCGAGGCGGCGGCGGCTCGCAGAACTCCCGTATCCGGCAGCCGACGGGGACGAGGCCGGCCCGTCCTGCTCGCCTCACCGATGGGGACGGGGACGACGCCGACCGGAGGACGGCGCGAGTAGGGGAGAACGGCGGCGCTGGCGGCGGGGAGGGCGGCGCTGGCTGCGGGGAGGGCGGCGGTGCTGGCGGCGGGGAGGACGGTGAAGACCTAACCCTATCTTTCCCATGGCTATCGGCCAGGAAAGGGGAAAAATGGGTCGGGGCTCTGTTCTGTCGATCGATTGCACGGGACGGTTTGGCCTATATCGGGATGGCAGTAATTTTGTAATTACTTCGAATCATCGTGGGTAGTTTGGTCTCATGGAAATCGGGAGGCAAGGAAAAGCTCGGGAAGCGGGGAAAAGCACCTCCGAGCTAGCTTTCCACTTCGCTCGCGCGCGTAGTTCATTTTCGTGCCGCGCTTCTCCTGAGCACTTTTCTATTTGCAGGTGTTTGTTTCAGCTTTTGCTTTTCCATCCGAAAAGCTGAAGCGGAAGCGGTAACAAACAGCCCCTTAGGAGTTAGACTACCCACAATGGGGGTATCATAGGTGGTATCATGCATTACATGCATGCAAAAATCTGACGTGGCACTGTAATTAATGATGAGAGAGTATGTAGTGGTATCATAGGTAGATACAGTAACATAACGCATTTCAATGCATATTGAGTCTACAAACACAATAAATGCACTGTTACATGATACTACACTTATGTTACTCCCACTATGGGTTTAGTAACATAGAGTAGTATCATGTGCATGATACTACTATATGATACTCTCCATTGTGACTAGTCTTAATGGTATAATTTGGGAAACTACACCTTTTGTGTATAGTATACTAACTTTTGTCAACCTAAGTTACTGTTCCAACTTAATTGTGGATAGCTTTGCTCAACATTGTTTTAATGAGAGTACGGCATAGCATCAATTAAATACTAAAAAAATCAGACGCATTTGAACTTTTCTTGATACTATTAAAACTGTCTCATAAATTGTTGTATTTCATAAGAGGTGTTTCACAAATCTTCCAGACCGTCAATTGGGTGGATTTGTTAGCTGATGCGCGCAGCGTGTTTGTTATGTCTTCTTTTCCCATGCGCCTAGTTCCTTTGCAAATCCATGACAACTTGTTCTGCTTCACGGACCACGGTTGCATTATTATTATGTCCGTATGTTGTTATCAGACTGCAAAGTATGCTATGCTCCTTTGCCCTTAAACTTGTACGGCCAGATTCCTAGAACGAATCATACTTTGTCTTGCATCTCAAGATAGTGCCTTCCGACTAGGAAGAGTCTGCAACAAAAACAACGTAATACATCTCTTTTTTTCTTTGAAAGAGAGAGAGAAGATTTCGTGGTCCCGAGTTCCAATAATTCTGGTCTTTAAAAAAATCCAAAAATATATTTACGAGTTTATTTTTTTATAAAAAAGTAGTCAATGTTGTATTCCGCAAACGTGTAAAAAATCAACTTCAAACACCCCCTCCGTCCATAAAAGGATGTCTCAACTTTGTCTTTAAAAAATTGCATGTATGTAGACATACTTTAGTCTGTAGATACATACAAATTTAGACAAAGTTGAGATATCTTTTTATGAACGAAGGAAGTACTTTTTTTATTATGGCCTCTCCTGAGAACAGACGCATATTCTATCTGGGAAAAGACTACGCCCTGATTGGTGGCAACTTGCCTGCTAATGCTGCAATTTTGTATATTGTTGGGTACTTGGGTTGGGAACTCGGGATACATTAATGCAAATGTACATTACTTAAGAAAAATAATTCCTTTGTAGCTCTTGAAAACATGAAAATGTGCTAGACATTAAGTACTTCTACTGCATGCTTTTCAACTTTACTGCTATAGGAAGCCTACTGCCCTACTCTGTACCGGTGGTATGATATATTGTACGTTACAATGTTACATGCATGGTATAATTGACTAATTGGTAGTGTATCATGACACGGTCCGACTGGTACTAATAATCTCTGCGACTAAAAGTACTAAGTACGAAGTTCACCTGTGGTGATTGTAAGATATTCAAACTAGATCAACAGAGCAATATGAAGTTGACAGGCTCATAATTTAGATGGCCATCCTCTTGCTCAAATTAATCTACAATGAATTTAGTAGTCACGGCATATCTGCTGCCATGTCAATTTCATATGCGATTATTCAGTAGAAACAACCTAATTTCATATATTTGTGGCACAGGTTGGACCTATTCAGTGGCGGACGCAGCGCCCCTATTACCCGGCGCTTGCCTGGGCTTCCGGCCGGCCGGCGTAGTGTATTTGTACCGTATTTACTGTTTGCCCAGACTAAAAAATATCATTATATGCCCTTAAATTTACTGTTTTCCCGGGCTTCAAAATATCCTAGGTCCGCCACTGGACCTATTACCAATTATTTCTTCTGTTTGATTTATGATTCAAATGAAAATTTCCTTTCATTGCTATTTGCTTCTCATCTTGGAAATGAGCAAACTGATTTTCATTCCCAGCCCTTTTACTATGCATGCGTTTGGAGTTGTTCTGATTACAAGTTGTTGTATTTTGTCTTTCCCCCCTAGGACATGGCGGAAGTGATGGAGCGCATGGTTATGTTTCATCACTTGATCATGCTGTTGGTGACTTGGTACTCTTTCTTAATGCAGAATATCTGCAGATATGGAGTTCTATTCATAGCTTGTTCTACATCTGGGCATCCTTGAACTAATTAAAGTTTCCCTGTGCGCAGAAAGAATTCTTAGAGGTGTTGTGTTGGAAGAAAACGATCTTTTGACATGCTTCTTATTTGGACACTCCACAGGTGGAGCTATTGTTTTGAAGGTATGCTGGTACAGTATGCAGTTAGAGCTTACTTGGTTGACGTTCTGGGCTCCTGACCTCTCCGTAGGTATCTGTCCGGCTCCAGGATTTTTCTCAAAAAAAATTGAAACTTATAAATATTTTTTCGATTTTGTAAAAGAAAGATCACTGTTACTCAGGAGCCAAATACACTTTTCGGTTTTTTATATGGTATAATGCACGTCCATCGGTACTGATGATACCACTGACAAGATAATCGAGAAGAATCACTGCAGCAGGCTACAACACCAGCACAAAAGGAGATGATTGAGGCTTTTGTCAACATTAACGAATTACGGTGAATGGACAAGAACATTTTCTGATACAAATTTCTCCTCACAGTGAATGGATACATCCAGAATATGGTGAAACCAAATAACATATTTACCCTGCTGTTTCTCGGTAATCCTCAACCTGTTACTTTCACTGGGCCAAAAATTAGTGTAGCCAGTTTACAGAAATTTAGGCTTAAAAGGATTATCTGGATACTGAGAGGGCTTGATCATTTATCTCATCAGCAGTCCTATCACAAGAATTCTCTTCACTTCATCCTCATTATTATTATTTCACTCATCCTAAGAACCCACCAAAATAAATAAAAATGACTCTGCCACTATGTGGACGTGGCAATCCTATGGGTAAAAAGATCACCCTAGAGGTCAAAAATTGTTGTGAGAATACAACCATTACAGATTCTTTTTTACTAAGCTTTCTGCTTCGACTTCTGCTTCTTCAGCTCCAATGAAGCACCTAATCCTACTGGAGTTTGACCGTCAACCTTAGCCTTGGATTCCTTTGCACCATTCAGGGCAGGACCATTGGACTGCGGAACTGCAGACTCACTTGTTCGAGAGTTGGCAGCGGGAGAAGTAGCAGAAGCGGAAGTCGCCGAGTTGATAAGGTTGAGAAGTTGATTTAGTTCAGAAACACTGTTAGTAGCAGGTGCTTTCCGCAAATTAACACCTCTGGCAGCAGCTCTTTTTCGGACTTCTGCCGTTGCCTTAGCAGCTCGCTCGTCGACTCCTCTTCCTCGAGGAACCCCTTCTCCAACTACTGCAGCATTAAGTGATTTGTTGACATTTGCTGATTCATCACCAGATTGGATCGCAGCTGCCTTCATTGCTTGAATTAATCCCGGATGCGACTGCAAAATAAATAAAAAAGGTCGGGTGTTAAACTTCATCAGCATTGATGTTGACTTCCAAAAAGAAGCCCAAAAACGGTGGCACCTCTGGCAAAAGATATAGGTTCAAACAATATTCTGTGTCCAACAGTGCGCCCATTTTGCTATGGCGAGAACTGAATGCATTTTCAGGGGTAGGGACAGCATAAGGTAAGAACTAGACTTAACATAATGGAATGCACATTCACAGTCCCAACTGCCCATCCATGATACATTTAACAGATTACGGTTGCCAGCTTCCACATGGAGCTAACACCGGAAGACTAAACAGATAACATTATTCTCACAAAATATCGAGTTCAATCGCCCCCTTCAGAAAACACTATAAACTATGAATATTAGAGGTTTTAACGGGCTATCGATATTTCAGTTTCTAGCATTTTGTGGTGCTGCCGTTCAAAAATGACAAAATTCAAAGGGCACAGTAGAGAAACTTGAAAGTTGCACCTAATAAGATTTACCTTCAACAAATTAAGAGTGGCAGCAGAGGGGTTAGCTGCTGACTGGACCTTTTGCTTCTGCGCATTAACCTGTAGAAGAAATGAGTTTCATCTCCCATAAACAATACAACTAGATTCAGCATGCAAGGGAAGAAAGCCACTCCCTCCGTTTTTATTTACTTCACATTCTATATTTTTTCAAAGTCATACCTTCAATAATTTGACCAAGTATGTATGAAAATAATATCAATAGTTATAAGATCTTATGCATATAATATGAAAATATATCTTATGATGATTCTAACAATATTAAATTAATATAATAGACATTGATAGTTTTTCCTATATATTTGGTCAAAATTTAGTAGGTTTGACTGTGACTAATTGTGAACGGAATTGGTATGTGAAGCAGAAATGAAGACACAGTTTTCAAAATTTATAACGGAAACAAGTTGTATTGCATTTTTATATTCTTTAGAGAAGGCGCAAGGATTCCCAGACCAACGGCGGAACAACCCTGGAAAATAACATCTCAGCACATTACCTGCAGTGCTCGCTCCTCAAATGTTTTCAACCAATTTTCTGACTCTTTTGTTCGTGAATCATCATTCCCTAACTGTTTTACCAGTATATCACGTGTCTTGGTTTCATGCTGCCACGAAAATCAAGACGTCAATACAATGTGTCAGAATGTTATTATGTCTATAATTTTATGTCGTCAGAACTAACCTGAACTGAAAGCTTGTAATTGCCCATACTACTGAATGCAATGGCGAGAGCATGATAGCAAACCGCTGTTTGAATATGACCTGGGCCTAAAAGGCGCTCATTCTTTGTAAGTGCTTCTTGCAGATACCTAAGAGCGGTCCTCATATTGTTCGCATCCTGGTACATCATCGCCACATTTATAAGAGTTGCTGCAACATCCGGATGATCAGGACCTGATGCTAAACTCAGCAAAAGCAGTGTACGGGACATGTGCCTCAGCGCAAGTTCAGTTTGATTGAGACCGTGATAGAACAAAGCCATGTTGCCGTAGCTAAAAGAGAGAAAACATAAGAGTTAGGCTCAGTATGTGGTTGCTGAACTTGTCGTGCTTGTTTTATAATCTGCCGCAGAAAGTTAGCCACGGAAGTAGGCACAGTGATGCCAAACACGGACTAAAAAAAGGTTATATGTCACATTCTGGTTACATGCATAAATAACAATGAGAATATGCTCTAGTATTAACAAGCTGAGGAGAAAATAACAATCTTTTGTGCTTCTATAGTCTAGAACCACCAGCACCTCCACATTTACATTTTTTACATGCTATTGCTTTTAAACCGAGAAGTTGATTCTCCACTCTTGCTTTACAAATTTTGGACAACTGGCGATACTAAGAATTGGACGTAATGATTTGCGACAATGACAAGAAAATCAGTTATGAATGGATAAATAGGTAGTTTTATGACAAACTGAACTGACAACAATTAAAAATATAGCACAAATCAACTAAATCGAAGTACATGCCTGTGGGCAGTATCAGGATGATCTAGACCAAGGCACCGCTCATTTATGATAAGCTCTCGATGTTGCTGCACAATTGCTCCTGCTATATCACCGGCATGGTACAAAACCATTGCAAGGTACCTTTGAAAAAAAAAAGAGAAGGGTATCAACAAAACTTTGTTCACAAATAGTATCTGATAATATCAGTAACAAAAAAATAAGTTGTTTTCATCAGAATATGTTGTTCCATATGAACTATTTTTTGCCATTTGCTCATCTGCAAAATATTTACAATCAAACATGTGATGGGACAACAGATTTCTCATATTGTTTGTTGTACAATTTATCGGAAAAAAACAGTTCAGAAATTACAACTGGAGTGACCCTATTTAGCAAGAAGGTTCAGAACCTCAACAATGCATTCTCCCAATAAAAGCAAATACCCCCTCCGTCTTTAAATATAAGCCACTTCATATTTTGGGTCTAACTTTGACCATTAATTTTACCAACAAAGTGCAAGTTATAAGCCACAAAATGTATGTCACTGGATTCATGTATGAAAGAGGTTTCTGATAACATATTTTGTCGGTCAAATCACTAGTCAAATTAGGCACCGAAATACGAAGTGGCCTTGTATACATAGACTGAGGGAGTACTGATAACATAATCAGTTAAAAATAAGCTAGTGTGTTACCGGCAACAGTTTGCAGCATCCTTGTGCATGGGACCATTGATCTGCGATAGCAATGATCAAGAGGTAAATATCAGAAGTTTAGTGGATTGTCATGCTAGGATATCTGTATGTGCTGTGTACCTGTTGTAGCAGTGAAAAAGCTTCAGAAAATAGTGCATATGCCTCATTTAGTGTTCCCTGAAATGCATTAAAATTCATAAGCATTAACAAGTCAAAAAGATCAGTTCGAGCGAAGGAACTGAGTTCAAAATTTTATAATAATAAGATGGTCAAAGAAATATATACCTCGGCCATTCGGTTTTTCCCTGCTTCCATAAGCTTCCTTGCATCAGTACAAGTAGGAACTGAGTGCTTCACAATCGGTTGGAGGTTCAAGATATCTGAAGCTTGGAATGGAGCAGCAGAATCCAAATCGTATTTGCGAGCAGCAATTGCTATTCCCACCTGTTAAATGATATGTAAAACAAATTAGATGGCACGGCCAGGATAACTGCGACAGGGACTATATATACTATGTGGAACATCATTCTAAAAGCGGGCCAACATTTTGCACAAGATACCAATAAGAGTGGTAAAATTCTCGAGCCAAAAGATGGATGCATATGCTGTGTTTCATTTTGCTAAATGATATCACTTAAATGGAAACTGATATAAAAATCAAAGTGAAGACCAAAACAATCGTCGTCCAGCAATTGCAATTAGTATGTACAGCTGAACATAGCTAACCTTTTGGCAAAGATTACGGAGAACTGCGACTCGTTTAGCCCCAACCCTCGCATCATCTGCCACTTCAAACTAAATAAATGAAGTCCATTAGTCATGGTGTTCAATAAAAGATGAAAACATGAAGAAATAGCATCAGACAGTACCTGATATTTATGTTTTGCGAACTCCTTAATGTCAGACCAAATTCCATCAGATGTTAGATGGGAATATGCAGATTGACCCTTCCTTGAAGAAGCTGCGGGACTTGATTTCTGTCCCTGAAATATTGAATATGGATTAAATAACAACTAAAAATCAAATAATACAGACTATAGGCATCACATACATAATCTCCAGACAACGTTCCACATTAGACACTAAAATGCACATAAATGTCATGAGGTTACTTATGAATACAAACCTTCTGGGTTTTCGATTGTGTGCGGCCAGCACTACCTGTAGTTGAAGAAGCCAAAACTTTGCCAGCAAAACAATTTAAGAAATGAGCAACAGCAGGTGCAACATTATGGTCTGGGCAAAGCCTGAGTATTTCCTGGAGTAGCAACAGCAAATGATGGTCAGCTAACAAGTATCCTTACACCACAACTGAGTTCAACAATAGCAACAATGGTAAGCTGAGATTTTGATATTTTCATATGAAAGAATTTCACGTGGCTCGTCATCCAATAATATAATGATTTAAGCTAGCACAAAGTGGATATCACAACAATATGGGAGGTGCACTGACATTGCATAAAATTAATATTGAATTGTGCTCCAGAACCGAGGATGTGCATTCATAGTAGTGCAAATATTAGCCAACTCTAACTTTCATTAGTTATTCACTTCACAGTCAACTAAGATTCATGCATGAATAAGATCTTTGAGCCAAATGTGAAATCGAGAGACTTAGAATATCAGTGCTTGGATAAAAACACCTATGGGATGTACTACCTCAGTCCCTAAATATAAGACGTTTTGGGAGTTCAAATTCATCTTCCTAAACTAAACATCTTATATTTAGGAACGGAGGGAGTAGCAGATATCCAAACACCTTTTCTGTCCACTTCGCTTCTAAAAGGCCTTGTAAGCCACCGCTTGTTAACAAGAGAAGGCATTACAAAAGGGTCCTCGCAAGGGACTTTGTTAGAAAAGCAGGTGTTCGTACTTTCCATTGCTCAAAAACTTCTCAAGGATGTGTCTTGTCATTGCCTATTTCTATTTCTGCAGCTACTTTTCATGGCATGATATGAAATAAGTTCAGAGTGGCACAGTTTAGCAACCGCAAACTCAGCCTACGTGGGCTGGTAGCTTTGGAGATCCCATTTTCAGCATTGACCATTGTCCGCAGACTTCAATTTGTCAACACCTGTCTACTCTAAAAATAGTCAGTCGATCGCTGTAAGACCTCGTCTACAAAATGTATGCGCCACTGATTCACTTCACCTTTCTTGCCGCAGTTCTCCATGTCTCTCAAAGCTCAATCAAGCTAAATATCCATCCCTAGTCTGACAACTAAATAAAGCTTCAAACGGTCCCAAATGAGCACCGAGCCTGACAGTGTGCAAAACAGAAGGTGGCATTGGTGACAAAAGTTGGATTCAGAAAAAATCCCTTGTACGGTTAGGTATGGGTTTTTCTTTGTAAATGCTGACAACCAAATTAAATGGGTACTTTATCACTTTTTCACACCTCCGAAAAAGTTCAGAGTCAAAGCTCATGGTGGCTTGAAGTACTTAAGGCGCTCTTCAAAGAGGAATCCATTTTCTAACTGGTTTTCACGCTCTAGCAAGTCCCCCGATGCGTGATCATGAGCTAACAGAAGCATTTTAGACTAGATTTTGTCAATGTAACAGAAATAACCAAGTACAATTAGCATCAAAAGATAGATGAATTGCGCTGAAACCATCTTTGCAGACTAAACAGCTACTCCCTCCGTTCCAAATTAATTGACGCAGTTTTAGTACAATTTGGAACGGAGGGAGTAGCTGTTTAGTCTGCAAAGATGGTTTCAGCGCGATTCATCTATCTTAATTTGGAACGGAGGGAGTACCATAGAAGAAAATATATCCCATAAACACAGTAAAGTGTTTGATGTCACAAAAGAAAAACGGCTGCGCTTTAGCATTAAGGATAGGAACCGCACCTTCACAACATGCTTTGAGGACCTAACAATTATCTCAGCTGAAAACAAGTCCCATAAGTGTGGCAAATGCTTGATCATACCTGCAATCTGAGAAAAAGAATAATTTTAAGAACATGAAAAATGCAATGCAATGTTTTCACTTTCAGCTGTATCAGTCCAGAGAGACTCACTCTGCCCAGATATCTAACATTTATCCCATTGCTATGCAGCACATCAGTTAAAGTTTGACCATCCATAGGGGAGACATCAAGACAGCAGAGATCCTGAACAAACTTTGGGATCACTGTATCTAGCAAATATGAACCAACCTTTTTAACCAAAGCTTCATCCGCTGCAATCTCCTAAGAATATTAAAGAGCACAATATTGTTTAAATCGTCATAACAGCAAATATTACCCCTGTTCCAAAAGATAAGACGTTTTGGTAGGCTAAAATAGCCTACCAGAACGTCTTATATATTGGAACGAAGGTAGTATTAAACAAACATGGTTCTTAAACTAACCTCAGGACTGCCAGCAAGCTTGTACTCCGTAAATACATTTGGATTGAAAAGAATGTCATCAGTTGAGTCGTTACTTTCAGCAGGTGTTGGAGCAGGACTTTCATCAGACTTGTCATGTCCGTCCATGGAAGCAGACTGAAATATTGGAAATGAGTTTCTAGCTTCCATACAAGCAACAAGATCCTCTTCTATAAAAGTTTAGACCATTTCAGTGGACAAAAAATGGAATCGCAAAAGTAGTTTGCCTTGTGCCCATGGTTTTTAAGCCAAATATGTGGCGCCCCTCCAGGCTGAGAGAGCAGTATGCTTGATGAGCAGGGGCACACAAGCTCTGCCATGAGAGAGAGAGAGAGAGAGAGCTGTGTCTCCTTCTGCCACCCAAATCAAACTGAAGCGACAACAATGGCGAAGGTGTGGCAGCTGGCACACTGTGGCTGCACGCTCGGAGGAGGCAACGTACAGGCATAGAAGGGAATGGCGCACTCTTTTGCAGTCACACAAATTTAGTGTTGTGATTTAATTTACTACACTAAGTTAGGCTGTCGCAATGAAGTTGCCTTTATACACCAGAAAGTATACAGTAAAAAAAGGTTATAAAGTTGTGAAGGGGTGTGTTGCTTTTACATGTGCTACACATATAAACCCTTGCTGGTGCCACTGACGAAGGTGGAGCTCTTGATAATAACTTATGATCAAGCGATTAAAAACCTACTAATGTAAAAAAACGAGTTGTTTAGGAAAAAGGCATATTCAATATTTATTCTATTTCGGACCAACAACCAAAAACTAATACTGAGTTACATATTAAAAATGCATGCTAATTGGCTACATTTGGAGGGAAGCAATCTGATTTTATTTTACCAGTACTGCATGGCCGTTAGCTCCTTTCGGATCTTATTTTATATTGTTTGGATCTTGATGATTTTCTTGTGTGCTCCTATGTTTCTAATTAATATATTCTCAGTAGGGGCCTCCATGCCTGTTCTCGGCAGAAAAAATGCATGCATCTTCCCTAAACAAGAGTAGGAATGCAATAACGATAGTTTCTGCACATACCGTAGCATCAGGAGCACTGACATGTTGGTCAGCAGATTCTGGTCCATTCAATTCCAGAGGGACATCTGGAGCTTTAGGGGATTTCTTTGTGTATTCGGCCTATGCAATTCAACAAAATCGATAGTTAGGATTAGCCACAAAATTATGTATCAGTGAAACATAAGGTCTTTCCGAATACAATACACAAACTATGTGATCAGCTGACCTCAACAAATGAGGCTACAAGCTCAGGTCTCAACACACAGAAGCGGTGCTGCAGTCCAATGTAGTTAGAATCCCGAGGAGTCACTCGCATCAGATCCAAAATATAATGCCTATAGAGTGAGAGAAAAGTCAAATGAAGGAATAAAATGAACTTGGCCACATAAACACACTGCACTGTAAGTGAACAAAGATAGCACAACAGTGACGAATTGCGACAAAAGCAAGAGAAACAAGATTAGAGATTCCTATAGGCATGTGATAGCTGTGTACAGGCCAGACCAGAATGAACCCCTACTAGGTTTGTTACATGCAATGTTTCTAAACAAAGCCATAAAAGTCCAACAAAACGACTAAACCAGTGTTGCCAACAAAACACTTTAATAAACAATAAATGAAGGCGACAGTTGCAGTACATTTCATTAACGAATGTACACAAATCAATGTTCAACCTCAAAATAATAGTTACCTGTCATCACTACCAACAATTCCCTTGCATTCAACCGTAGCAGCTAATTTTACAGGATTACCAGAACCATCCAAAACCTCATGCTCCTTCACGTGGAGCCGCTTTGCAGCCTCAACTACCTAACAGAGCAGATCTTATTTAGAGTTTAAATGAAGATATTACCAGGAAATAAGAATATCTGAATCACGAAGAAGGTTGGTCATTTCCACAAACACTTCAGGAACCATGTATGATAACTTAACATTCTAAATACTTGCATATGTTTCTCTCAAAAACAAAACTTGCATGTGTAACTTATATAATTCCCTTTGACAAGAAAAAACAAAATATGCACTACTTAGGCAAACTGTAAACATTACAAATTGTGCCCTTTAACAGAATGGATTGTACACCTGTCAGGCATTGTGAATCAACGTGACAAGTGAATAAATAGAAAGAAAAATATAGAACAGTGGAAATAGTGTTTCAGCTAGCGGTATTAAGTATAGCATTGCAATTTTAGCATTGCTGATGGCAGTCTCAAATAAGAATACAATAGACCAGTCAGCCTCCAGTCATTAGTCAATATTAAGCAACTAAAAACTTTAACTAACATAATAGGGCAACCAGTATATTTGAATAACCAACTGACAGCACGACTGAACTAGAAAGATGGAGGTAACAACAAACAGATAAAATCGTCCAATCATGTGGAACAAAAATATGTAGATCCGAAGAAAAATGATGACTGACCTTAGCATGGAATGACTCGTTCCAAGATATCTTCTTGCCATTATCGACAGAACCATACAGAAGGGAGTCAGACTTGTCTCCTTGGAGAATACCAGGTATGATGCTCTACAAATCCAGTACAATTGCGCAAGTCACGTTAATACATAGGGAAAGCATTTGGAAAGGAAAAAAAATAAGGTGGTTCAAACATGGATATATGTTGAACAAATACAAACTGCAATTATGACAATCTTCATATAATGAATCACCTTTTTAGGAAATCTACCTATTGAACAAATGTTAAATATCATCCTAGTAACCATATAAGAAGAACAGACAGAGGACCTCAGGTGCACAACAAAAAAAATTGAATTCAAGGATAGCAGAAAATCATGATGTAAGCAGCAAAAGTATCGACAAATGGCATAAACAAGTAACTGATTTCTAGACATACCTGAGCTACAACTCTGTGACCTCTGTAATCAATTATTGCCATGGCAAGATTGTAAAGCCCAGGAATATCAGCTTCTTGGTAAGACTTAGTTCCTTTCAAGTCATTATTAGCAGAAGCATAGGTCGCCTGCTCACTGTCTGCTATTTGTGCCTCTGCAGATGCTTCCAACACACTGTTAGGCTCTTCAGTCTTTGAGTTTGGTGCTACACTGGAGGGGACTGGCATACTTCTGCCAGAACCATTTTGACAATCCAGATCTTGGTCCTTTGAAATGTGCTCATAGTCAGAGTCGACAGCAAAACTAAAGAATATGTTGTTATGGACATACCTGAAATATATACAAGCATGTATGTCAGCAAGTCAAGCCACTCAAACCAGACATGATGGTATCCGCAAAATAAGAAACTGAAAGTAAGAGAATGAGTATGTTGCATCAAGTTGAAATAACAAGACTGGTTGTTGAAACTGCCAAAATCAGGGTACCATACTGATTCAGTCCTTCCTTGTGTGTTCACGCATCCACGTGCTTATGCTTAGGTGGATGTGTGGACTGTGGACACACAAGGAAGGACCAAACCAGGAACGAGGTGATACGTGAGAAGGTACGAGTGGCGCAGATTGAAGAGAAGCTTGTCCGACACGGACTAAGGTGGTTGAGCATGTCCAATGGAGGCCACCAGAAGCACCAGTTAATAGTGGGATTCTAAGGAGCATCGATAATCCAAAGAGGGGTAGAGGGCGATCAAAATTGACATGGGAGGAAAGAGGCAGTTAAAAGGGACTTGAAGGACTGAATGTACCTAAAGATTTGACTTTTGATAGGGCTGCATGGAATCAGCAATCCATGTGCCCGAACCTTGATTTACTTTTTTGTCATTTTGTTTTTTCTTTTACTTTTCACAAGTTCCTATGTGGGTTTCATATCTAGCCTACCCCAACTTGTTTGGGACAAAAGGCTTAGTTGTTGTTGTTGTAGCTTGTAGGGTACCATATTTTCTTTGTTTACCAACACCTATGTGGTTATGTGCAATGGAAGATATGTTACAACTGCTGCTGTACACATAGATACCCTTATCACAGCCATAAAAACCTGTATTGCTTCAATAGCACGTTATGCAATGATGTCAAGCAATATGAAGTCATGTGGGAGTTATTCAGCAAACTGCATGATTTAAGTATTACTTACATATGAAAACACTCTGGATCAGTTGGATTAATTGGAGGTATACATCTATTGATGACACCAACTGCTCCTTTTACCGCAGCATCAACAAAATCACATGTCACTTTATAGAGTGCTCTGCCTCGCAATATCCTAAAAAATCCAGAAATAATATGTCACTGTAGTTCATAGGTAACAAAGATCATTCAATGGTAAATAAGAACCTTTCTTGAGGATTGCCATGAGGGAACTCTCGGCAGGACTGCAATTCCTCATTCCAGTCTCTCTGCATACCAATCAACTCAGTACCATATGACAACACAACAGAATCCTCAGCCCTGGCTGCGTCCCTTCTATGCTCTGGTGTTCATATAAATGTTTAGTGTGTTAAAAAAAAGTGTAACAAATTGTATAAGAAGATTATTAAATCGACATGGAGCCATAAAAAATCATTAAACAAAAAGTTCAACATCAAGACCTAGACAGATAAGAGTGACCACTTTCAAGCTTCTCATATTTTTAAGGTATACTCCCTCCGTTCCACAGTGTAAGATGTTTTAGGTGTTACACATGCATGTCTAGATTCATACTAAAAAGAATGGACACATGCATTTGTCTAGATACATGTGTGTACATGTGAATGTGGAAAAGATCTAAAACATCATATATTGTGGAACGGAGGAAGTACCAAGATAATATGGTAAGCATGGGAACGTAGTGAGAAAGTTACCTAGCACGGGGTAAGCTCCCAGCCAAGAAGTCACTGGGAGCAAGGCCTGAACATTCTCAAAAGGATGGGCTGATGCTTTTCGGTCCAATATTTCTCGAAAACCTTCACAAGATTTGTCCAATTGTCATCATAAAAAATAAATACTATTGAGGGGCATTACAGTTAGTGAAAATCAGAGCAGTCACTAAACCTTTCTTAAACTTGGCGCTAACATTTTGTAGCAGACCAACTAAAGTACTGGCCTCGTGAGATTGTTTCAAAGGTCTTGAATCCAAAACACCTCCATTGCTAGCATTCACATAAAAAGATTTGGAGCTCCCTGTGATGCAGTATTTGTTTCCTTCTAATGTCATGACATCAATATAAATGAGATCCCCGTGTAACCTAAGGAAACCATCAACAATTGTTAATTTCTCGACAATCAAAATAGCAGTTGACAGCCTTATACATAAGGCATTTATATACATTAATACACATGTCCTGACTGAGGGCAGAATACAGTTTAAAATGATGCTTCAAAGTTAACCCAGATTGTAAAAGCTTAATAGTGAATAATGACAAATTAGAGCATTCACTAATATAGCCCACATGTAAATCAATTTATTCCAGTGTAGGTCTGTAGGAGGAACAGTCGACCGAAGATTAATGAGCATAGACAGGCCAAGAAAATATTGAGATGATAGGAATGAATGATATTTTTCATTGCATCAAGGGAACTTCAAGGGGATGGACATGGTACATATGATATAAATTTTATTTACAACAAATTCTGTAATTCTACTAAGATTCCCTGCTTTGAAGGAATACTATTGTCTTATCTTATAATATAAAAAATATACCCTAGGAGTTTCCCTACGATACCACGGTCAAAAAAATCTACTAAGTTTTAGCATGACTGAAGAAGCCATCGGTCATGCTAAATTTTGAAGACTAAATTAAATATTAACCTACTTAATCGTGACCCTACCATTAAAGGATACAGTTTAACCAGAGCCGAATATAGAAGGCTAATATTTAGAACAACGGTTCGAAGGTATCCGGAAATAATAATGAGACAAGGAGGTGAATCACAATTAGAAGAGTTACCTCCTATAGCTTGGTGGAGGATTAAAAGATGAAAAAACTATGCTGTCCACACATTTGATTTCAGCTGGTGCAGATGCCAACAAATTAGTAAGGGCAACAGTCGTATCCTCCATGAAATTTAAACCATCAAGCTCCTGGCCAGAAACTTTTCCTGTATCTGCTCAGCGGGAGGAAAAAAGCAAATAAGATTAACATCAACATGAAGTTGACTTGGGAATTGCACGCAAAACATATTACTACTGAGTAAAATTGCAGGTGGTCCCCAAACTAAGATAGAGCATTATAAACAGCCACATGCATCAAAGAAGGAAGAAACTCCACGTGGTATCCAAAGTACCTGCATTTTTTGCCTGTGCAGACTCCTGCTGTAGAGCTAGGGATGTCGATAGCGAGAAATGAAGACTAGAAAGAGAGAGTAACTCTCGGACACGGCGGAGATGTGACCTAATAGACCTCTCATCATATGTTGCTGGAAAAAAAAAATATTTTCAGCCTCTTTGTATCGAATAGCGAAAAAAATGATCTGTAAACGCATGTATAACATACCAGCAACCATCTCCAACGAACAGCCACCAGTAGTTATATCCGCAATCTCAGAAATTTCATTGTAGTCCTCTAACTGGTGTGCTGAGCCATCTTTAGTATGTAATATCAAATCATAGCATGTGTAGAAGCAAGTTTCAGGGGCGTCCAAGAGGAATTGTTTGACATCAATGACAGAATCTCCAGGGCTTAGCTGCATATGTCATAGAACAATATAAGTACATTGTATGCCCTTTTTTCAACATTATATGCGCTCTGGACAACAGGGTCTCCAACAAGCAACTTTGAAACTGAAAGTAAATAGAAGTATACTAACTAAGCTAAAAGTATAGATTTCCAAAAGAAAAGTATGAAGTATTATTTGAAAGTACATCAATACTATTTTCATGTGGCCAATATAAATAATTTTGTGCTTATCAGAAGTCAAGGCAAGGAAATTTGACCCCTCAAATACTAACTGAAAATGCCACATGTTTCTGATCAGAGTGTACAGAAACAAGAGATAAAACAAGACGGATATTTACACTGACCTGTAGCTCTAGCTTTTCACCTGATTGTGTCTTGACAGAAACAGGGTATAGATGAAGCTCTCCTGCTTGACATAAGAAGTTTGCTTGTTAAAGGAGTTGTATAACATGAAGACAGAATATTGGTAGGAGAACAAACGCACACATGGTCTTCACAGTCCATGTAATGAATGTGAACCCACCTCGGATATTACGTGAATAAACATCACATGTGATGTCAAGCTAACTAGAATGCACTTGTGTACTGGCCATGTGCAGCTGAAGATATACAGAGCACAGCAAACTGCAGTTCCAGAGACAAGTTTCTGCTAGTTTCTAATGCATATCCAGTATCACTAACTTTCTAATCATCCGGCATCACTGATGAAAGCGCACAGTTAAATATAGAACCATACAGCATGTTATTCATTCAGCGCAAGAAAACTAAACCCATCAAATCTAGCCTTGCTGTGAGTTACTTCGTCACTAAAAGTACTTGTGAAGTTGGATAATGCGAAAAACCCAAATTTTCCAATCAAAACCAGTAATTTCCTGAAAGGGGTAGGATTCGTTCGAACTTATGGAGTGAATAACACATTTCTAGTCTAATGTAACAAATTATGGTCTCGCTATGACATAGACAAGCAAGTGTCCTCACCTTCAGCAGGCTTCTCTGCAGCTTGCGCGGCCACAGCCGCATCCGCCTCCTCCTTCTCGACATCCGCCGCACCGCCATCCGCGGCAGCAGGGGCTTCAGTCACTTCCCCGTTCTCGGGCTTGGCCTCCTCGACTACATCAGCCACCGGCACTTCGGGCACTTCCGGCTCCACCGAGACGGCCTGGCTCTCGGCCGGCGCCTTGGCCTTGCTTCTCCCACCCTTGGACTTCCCCGCCATTTCCCTGCTCAGGCCAAAACAAAAAAGCAACGCCACCAAATCTCATCAGTCAAAACGCCGCCGCAGCTCACAACACAGCAGAACACAACAATCTCCCAACGAAACACCATCCACCACCGATCTGGAGTGGAATCAAAACCCTAAACCCTCGCTCAATCGACCCCGAGCTCGAACGAAGCCCGCGGCCGAATGGGACGGACCGGAAACGGATTTGGGAGGAGAACTAGGGGCCGAATTCGAGGGAACAACCTGCCGCCCGCGGCGCCGTCGGCACCAGGGAGAGGAGAGGAGGGAGGCGGCGCGAGGCGGAGACGAGACGGGGACGATTGGCTTTTGGAGGGGAGGGGCTGTTTGGGTAGAACAGGGGAGGAGGCGCCGGCCGCTCCTCTTTATACGGGCGAGCCTGATCCCCGCGGCCGCTGCACTCTGCGGCTGGCCTCTGGGCTCTGGGTAAGACGGGACGGCTCTTTAATTTTCTAACCCCTGGCGCACGCACACGCACGGCCACGGCCGGCCGTGATATTCTTGCGTTTGGTGTGCTGCTTTGCGGGGGCAGTTTCGGCATGGCCAGCGTCGGAGGCCACCGGCTAAGCCGCCCATCCGGCGTGGGATTTCGGGGGGTGGTTAGGGTTTTGGGAGGGGTTTTAGACCTCAGACAGATCTAAGCCGCCGGCTAATCAATAGTTAGAGTACCAATTCAACATATTGTTCATAAGCTTACAGACCTATAATATAACTACATGATCACATATTTTGTCCTATTCAATTTTAAGTTTGTTGTGAAATTTTACTAAATTTAAAACTAATAGATGGATGCATGTTGAAAGATCACAGATGTCACCTAGATGGGGTGAATAGGCGATTAAAAATAATTATTGTTTAAATTTTAATAAATATGAAATAAAACTAGCGTTTAATTTATCAAGCACAAAACCTAAATACACTAGGCTCAACTATGACAGCGACAACTTATCATAAACAAGATGAACAACAAGGTGGTAGCAAGATATATAACTTAAAACACGAAGGCTATGACAAAGTAAATGCAAAAAAAAGTAGAATGGGAATACAAATACCTATGACACCCGGAGACTACGATCTATCCCGAATTTTCACTTCCCAATGAAATCTAGTCTCCGTTGGAGAGGTGTGGAGGAACAATTTGTCTCATGCCCTCACCAATGCAAGGTGCCACGATTCCGCTATGAGGAGGTCTTGAGGGCGAACACCAAACCCGTACAAAATGTCCCGGACAATCTCCAAAACTTAATTGGAGCCTCCTGTAGCTTTCCCGGAAGCTTTGCACCAAGATGAGCTTCGAGAAAACCAGTGGTGGAGCTAGAACAAACTAATCATGGTGCACTACCCCTTGCTAACCTAGAATTTCAACCACACGGGTGCACTAATCGGTGTCTAGAGGGGTGCACACACTGGTTATTAGACTAATTGCAGTGTTAAAAGAATTTCTACCCAGGTGCATGTGCACCTGGCTGGCTTCAAGTAGCTCCGCCACTGGAGACAACTCCAACTGTCTAGGGCACGCAATGCACCCAAAAGTAACAAGTGAAAGAACTTTCACTTCCACGAATCTTCATGTATAACTCAAACCAATGCAATGGCAAGACCACACGAGGTGGTCAAATCGTTCGCTCTCAGATCCCACCAAAGTAACTAATGTTATGGAGAAACAAGAGAGGAAAAGGAAGGAAATCAACAAAATAATCTCAAGACCTAGATCCAAATGATTTGCCTCACTAAGAGGAGAGATTGATCGGTGAAACTGTAGATCCAGATTTGCTATCTCTTTTTCCCTAAAAGGAGCAAGAATCCTTTGGATGTCAACAATGGAGGAGAGAATAGGGCACCAAAACTATGAAACCATTGGGGAAGAAGACCTCTTGAAAAGGTCTCCAACAAATCCAACTGTTGGGAGCAACTTTTCCTGCGCAGGCCAGAACTTACCCCCCAACTTCTGGCCGTCCCAGGTCGACCTGGGCGCTCCGGACATGTGAGGATTCTCTCCCTTAAGGTTGGCACTTTGCCCGGCAATATCGGGGTGGGGCGGAATTTCCGGCCTACGGTCTGGAACTTCCTCCCCTCTGAAAAACAGTAGAAACATCAGAACTGAAACGACCATGTCTTGAGCATACAAGGGGAAGATGAAGGTCAGTGGCACAGTTTCCAACTCCATGCCTTGCAGTGGTTGCATAATGAGAAGGGCTATTGGATCGAAAACTCGAGGTGTACCCTACCCCATAACTTCAGGTCAAGATGGGTAGGATTTGGTACATGACTATACTCATTCCCTATCCACGACCTGATGGATAGGATATGGGCATTACTCATAGGTAAAAAACGTGCACATACCCTACTCCCGCGGGTACCCGTACTATGGATAAAATTGTCATTCTTAAACATGACATTCGTTCTACGGTTAGTCGTGAATCTGTACCATCAGACTCATCAACATAGCCTTCCAAGAGAATAAGATGATCAATATTCCATGATAAAATAAACGGTTTTAATGTTATGGACAGTCATGTTACAAGCGAGGGCAGAACCAGTCCACACGAGACAGCTCAGCTCACCACAACATCAGTAAACAACATGCTACCACACAAGTTCCACAAATGTGCTTAAAATATGTTGACAAGCAAGTTTCCACAAATGTGCCCACAACTGAGAGCTTCTTAATCTAGATGGCAACTGAGATGTGTTCGGTGCAGCAATTGGCTCCACGGATCAAGCATGGGATTTCGCGTATTTTTTCTAAGTTTCTGCAGAAGATGTGCAAGGTTTCTTTTTTTTAGATAAAGCGTGCAAGGTTTCTTAGTTTCACAAGGCTATGCTCGTGACCAAAAACAAGATGTCTACAACAAACCTCGTGTAAGGTGAAAACGGAGGGCATGAACTTATTATAGATGTATACAGGGCAGTTGCTCCCCAGAGAACAAGAGATGCAATACAAGGCTGGGAAATCCCGCCACTGTAGATGTGATGAGATTTACAGGTACTTGGACAGCCATGGAAGATCTAGGGACTCCTTGAGGGCAAAGGTTACTTCGTCGCTGCCGACCATCAAAACAGAGGTATTAGTAAATGAGAAAAGAGGTTCATATAGGGACATGATGTTTTGTCTCACGGGTGCAGATGAACCCGTTTTGCAAAATGCATTTTTAACGCATTTCAAAATCTTAAAAAATTTCAAACAAAAATTTCGGGTGCTAATATGAAAAATGTCTATCCGTACAAAAAAAAGTTATGCATCGAAAAGACATTTTGTGTGACCGGTATAAAAAAGAGAAAAAAAATGTTATGTGCAGAGGCATTTTTGAACACCGGGGATTTGCCTTTTTTGCACCGGCCGCACAAAATGTCTTTTCATCCCTTTTTTTTGTACGAACATAGAATGTTCATATGGACATCCAAAAAATTTGTTTGAAATTTTTTGACATTTTAAAATTCTTTTTTTTTTGGTTAGTGGGTGTAGATGCACCTATGAGCCGAAGTGGATTTCCCTTCTGAAAGGACAAGGATGTCGCCTAGAGGGGGGGTGAATAGGCGATTGAAACTTTTCCGGTTTAGGCTTAATAATTGCGGAATAAAACTATGTGTTTAAATTAACAAGCCAACAACCTAAATAAACTAGGCTCACCTATGTGCACCAACAACTTATGCTAAGCAAGACAAGCAACAAGGTGATAGCAATATAGAATACTTCAAGCACGAAGGCTATCACAATGTAAAGTGCATAAGTAAAAAGCTCGGTATAGAAATAACCGAGGCACGCGGAGACGATGATGTATTCCCGAGTTCCTCCTTGTTAAGGGAGTACGTCTCGTTGGAGAGGTCTGAACCAACACAATGGTTCAACAACCACAAAGGTTTCACCTTCTGCTCCGATGAACCGCACCACAAAGGTTTGGTTCACCTTCCACTATCGGAATCCTTCGAGGCGGAAATCCGGAGCCTTTCAACAACGATCCAGGGCACAACCCACAACGGGATTGGGGGCTCCCGAACAGCTACAAGTGACCACCAAGGGTCTCAACCACCACACGGGCGTCTAGGGTCCAAGGACCCAAGAGTAACAAGTTCCCAAGCTTTCAACTTCCACGAATCTTCGTGGAGAGCACAAACCGATGCACAAAGCAATGGCAAGAGCACAAGGCTCAAATCCTTCACTCTCGAATCCCACCACAAGCAACTAATGCTTATGGGGGGAGAAGAGAGGAAGAACAACGAAGAACACAACAAATGGAACTCCAAGATCTAAATCCAAAGGGTTCCCCTCTCTTAGAGGAGAGATGAATTGGTGGAAATGTAGATCTAGATCTTCTCCTTCAATCCTCCAAAGATCAACGAGTTTGGGTGGAGGGATTGGGAGATCTTGTAGTTTTGAGCTTGCAACAATGGAGGAGAGAGAGAAAAAACGAGCTACCCCAAGGTAGAAGAAGGGGAGGGGTATTTATAGCCCCTCCCACGAAAATAGCCGTTGCAACAGCAACTTAGACCGGAAAATCCGGCCTCTGGGCAAAAATCCGGCCTGATCCAGTGGCTCGCGCTGCTGAGTCCTTAGCCGTTTTTCTGGGCAGACTGGGGGGGCCGGATATTCCGGTCCAAGTTTGGGCCGGAATATCCGGTCTACTGAAAACTGACAGAAACAGCAAAACGGAAACTGCAATATCTTTTTCATCCGGACTCCGATTTCGATGATCTTGGGCTCGTTGGAATCGCAACGAAGAGCCCTTCAAGATTATGCAGAGAAACATCATAGTCCATCATGTGAGGAGGAATCCAAATGTAGAAAGGTAAAACCTCTCTAAAAAGATGAACCGGCAAAACCTCCAAAACCGAAATCGTAACAAGTTTTCCATACGAAATCCGTTTTCGGTGAACTAGAGCTTGGTATGGAGATAAACACAAGCTCTAAATTCTCACATGGATAAAAGCCAAATAAGAACCAAGAAAGATGATATGCCAAGTATGCAAAGGTTTGAGCTCTCCACAAAGATGCGATCAAGTTACTCACTTGAGAGCCCCTCTTGATAGTACGCCGTCTATCCTATAACCCGGTCTCTCACTAACACCACGAGACCGGTAAAATAGAAACCCTATCAAGATCATACCTTTGCCTTGAGCATTCCACTTGAGCTAGGTGATGACGATCTTGACTCCCTCAAGTTGGGACACCTTTCTTGATTGTGCTTGCTAGCACATGCTTGATGAAGACTTCTCCAAATGCTCCCCCATACTCCATTATGGGAGAGCCTCGCTAAGCTCTGTCTTCATGTATCCACTTGCGCTTCATATTCTTCTCTTGATATAGATGATGGCTTGGAGATAAACATGAAGTTCACTCAATCTTCTTTTCCAAGCCATGCTTGCAATAAGCTCAACTCTTCACATGACCATTCTTCATATAAACCCTTGGATGGAACCTTGGTCATCATGAAATCTTCTAGAGTCCAACACATGAACTCCAATCTTTTCCTATGGACAAGATCTATAAGTGTATCTCAATGCAAACATTAGTCCATAAGGATTGTCATTAACTATCAAAACCACGCATGGGGCAACACATGCACTTTCAATCTTCCCCATTTTGGTAATTGATGACAATCCCTTTTACGAGGGTTTATATAATGAATTAAACAACCATGCAACACAAAGAGCAAGGATGCAAGAGAAAGAAAGGCAAATGCTTAAGAACGAAACTAAAGCATAACACCAAATTCCCTTAAACCCTCTAAAATTCTCCCCCATTGGCATCGATTGCCGAAATGGGAGGAAAGATTCAGAAGGCCAATATAGTAAGAGCTCCCCCATAATGTGTGCATTTCTCATAATATGAGTGAAATCAAATGCACATATCCAATGACGAATAGAAGAAGGGAGATCAAACTATATTGAGGATCCAAAGATTGCAAAAGAGAAACAAATTGAAGGATACTTCGACGAAAGAAGCAAGCAAACAAAAGGATCCAAAGAAATTTTCAAAAAAAATCAAGAGGGAACTCCCCAAGGTACGTGCACAAAGTAGGATTTTCATTTTAATTTGTTGTGCACAACATGGAATCCTCACTCCCTCCTAGATAATTTTGAACACAAACAAATAGCAAATAGGTCCACAAGCTTATTAAGATGCAAAAGTATACCATATGAAAAACAAAGCTTGTGCCTTTTAGAAACCACCAAAGAATCAAAAACAATAAGAGGTGGTCACTAAAGAATTGGAATACCAATTAAAGATGTTGCTATTCTCATGTGTATAAGTTTCTAAGTAGACATCAATCACGAAGATATAAGTCCACAAAAAAACATGCACACACAAAAATAGATACAAAGGTAAAGAATATGATATCCAAGAGGAAGTCATAAATACATCAATAAGATCTTTGCTTAAAAGCATAGCACAAAGCTCAATTTTATCTTAACGGGATATAGATGAACTTCCAACACACTCTCATCATAGCATCAAAAATATCCACAAGGGATAAGGTGATAAATGGGATGCTCCGAGAAAGATAACAAGTATCGCAAAGGGCAAATGATTTTGAAGAAACATCAATATTGCATATGTGAGGCATAGAGTAGAAAGTGCTAGATTAACATATATGGGATTGATGAATCATGAAAATGATTATATATATCCCCCTGATATGTAATCATTTGCAACAAAGTTGTTTTGCAAGAACCAAATGAATTGCAACAAAAGAGTTTCATGCCATGAAACAACCTACACAAGGTTGAAAGCTAGAAAAGTATGCATGAGGTAGATACTTGTTACCGAGATAGCATTGGTGATGTAGAAGATAAGAGTTCATGATCATCCGAGCTTGGCTCCAATAAGCACATGGTGATAACACCTTCCTTGTAAATAAGACAAGCTTCCAATGCATCTCCGATGTAGATAAAACAAATTCAAGTACAACATGGTACCCAAACTCATTGGGTCCAAAGTAGTTAGAGCAACTACAATACATAGGACAAACTCCACATAAATATGTGCATATTGATATGAAATTGAATTTCATGCACATCTTAGCCATTTAGGATTTGATGGTGTTTATCCTATATATTGGATCAACGAAAGTAAGCATGCCATAAGATATACATAGTAAATATGCATGCACAAGACTTTCAAGAACCAAATGAGATACAATTTGGACAAAACACCAATTAAACCAAGAAAGCACACACAAGTGTGACAAGAAAAAAAAATTGTCCAAATTATATCAAAAACTCAAATCAACACATGATTGAAGATACCACTTTGAAAAGATGCCAAATGAAAGTAAGATACCAATTGAAGAAAATATCATCAAGGAATAAACCACACCCTCTACACTTCTCATGATGGCACAAAGTACCAAGACGAGAAATGTTTGTCTTCTAAAGAGACACGTCATCGGGATCAAATGCCAATTGAAGACAACTAATGTTCAAAAGCATATAGGATAGCTCCCCCAATATTTGTGCATTATTTATGATCTTGCATTTGAATATAAAATGCACACAAATGGAATCATCACTCTCCATAGATATTATTGATACCCGATGAGCAAGTCTTGATGCCTGCACAAATAAACGGGATTAGGTTGAGACTCCAAGTGCAGAGTGTATAGTAAGTGGAAGACAGTTTTCCCCACGAGGGGTGACTCGAGGGTTTAATATCGAACTCTCGGGGAATCTGCAGTGGTAGATTTATCTTCTTATCCTTCTTTTGGTTACCTACAAAACAAGGTTAGATGTTTTGGTCCTCAACCTCACCTGTGGTTGTCAAGCACAAGGTGTAAGAATGATATCAGGATAGTTATGCAATGCAAACAAGAAATAAATATGCAATGATGGTGGATGCAATGATAAATGATATTTTTGGGTTTTTAATGATGTATGCAAGATGAAAAGTATTTTTGTATTTTCGGATTTAATGATGGCTGAAAATAGAAAAGTGGTATATGGTGTTGGAAAGGTGTTTCTTATGATTAAAAATGGACTGGGGTTCATGGTTTCACAAATGCACTCTCTCTTTATAAAGTGGTAGACAATGGAACACACACAGTTAACATATGAGATTGCAACACAGGGTTTGATAACAAGTTACTTAGATATATGGGCATCACGTCCTAACATAGAGATCTTTTGGTTATTAACCTCTCTTATACTCCACCAAGATGCGAACTAAATCATAACACCTCAGTAATTAAGATAACTCAGAGTATAGCATTAAGTATCATGACATGAAGTGAAAATAAGAACATGCTAGATCTAGTCATGGAGTAGTGGCAATGGTCACGCCCACATCCCCGGTAGCATGGTATTTTAGTTTATCCCTAGTGAGGTAACAAAGTAAGGTAAAGATACCAAAGTGGATCGCAGAACTTTCTCTCACGTTCACTGCACTAGCCACCCCCGTTACTCCAACTAATGCACACGTTCCCCCACACACGCTCTCATAAACATGCTTGATCAAAACAAGTAGACAAGAACGGGGTACATAATATGCATCTATACTCATAACTGAAACAAACATTGCAATCTCAAACATATATTAACTCATAAAGATCCACCACAAAGGTATTACAACGGTGACCGTAATCATGTTCAGCAGCTCATACGGTGCTAATTAGTGAAGCTCAAGAGAGGAGAGATACATAAGTTACTTCCACAAACCCATAGTCCAGAGGTGGACTACTCCCTCTTCATCATGGAGACGGTGGAGAAGTCGATGGAGAAGATGGAGACCACGCCGGCAGCGCCCCGCCGGAGTTTTCCCCCTCCAATCTGCAGCTCCTGATCTCCGTTTCGGTGTTTCTGTGTTTGTGCGGCGCTCCTTCCAGAGAACGTCGGGGGACCTTTTTTATAGGCGTTTTTAGGTCAAGACGAAGGCGGTGGAGCGAAGATCGACGGCAACGGAGCCACGAGGCCTGGTACTGTGGCCGCGTGGGCCATGCCCGTTTGGCCCTCGGGTCTCCGTTTGCTTGCTTCCTTTTTCCGTAGTCCTTCTTCCTTCCAAATATTGACGCCCGTAAATTTCCAGGTGATTTCGTTGACGTTTGGGTCCCTGAAACATTAAAATACAAAACTAGGGTTTTCTGCCTGTGCAGGGTTAATTCCAAATAAATGGGAAAACTATGAAGTATTCCCAAAATCATGATAAAACATTGATATAACCCTTATATGATGCAAATATGATTGGAATATAAGCAATTAAAGTGCAAAGTTCATGTATGCATTTTACATGCATCAACATCCCCAAGCTTAATCCATGCTCGTCCTCGAGTATGAAGATGATAAAACTAACATGGACTTTGCAATTTAATACTTAACAATGGATATCAAAGATGATTACTATTGCTACATATAGTCAAATGATTCATTCTTCAAAGGAGTAGCAATATGCAAATAGTTTATGAAGTGATATCAAGTATTCAAGACAAGGATGTTCATTGATAGTTCACAAAGTGTAACATAGTAGCAAGTAATATGGAACACATGTATGCATAATGATAAGTAGAACATCCTACAATGGTCATAGAGTGTAGATGAAAATCTGAATATGATAGGTGTACACTTTGGAAAGATGTATATGTGAGTAGAGGTAAAGCATGCATAAGTTTCATCCAACTTCCAAACTCTTCTACTTAAGTTAATGATTGCAATAAGGTATTCATTGGTGTCAAGCTCTCATTGCCCCTATCATAGCATCTTGAATGATTAAGGTTAAAGTGAAAGCAAATATGAGTAGTGTGCTTGATAAAGTAAAGGTTGGATGTCTCATGCCCCTTGAATACAAGTACCTACACCATGATTACTCAACTTAGGAAACAAAGCAAGTTCAAGTTATATATCATTGTAAGTAATAATAGTATCATCAAGAGCGTCAACTGGGGTACCTCTTGTCCCAGATATGGAACAAGCCCATATCAAAATGACAAGACAAACAAACAAATGAAAAACCTCAACACCCTTTTTATTTACCATTGGAATAGTTTTTTATTGTAAGGTGTCATAGAAATTCACCATAGCATGTAAGTAAATTTCCACCATGAATAATGCATGGCTTAGATTAGCGGCCCAGGCGTCTCTCTAACCATTTATACAAACTCATTTGAACTACTTCATTTCCACCTCATTTCACCATGATAGGCATCCATAAACAAAAGTACATGATATCAACTAAATGAGATGAAGGAGCATGTTGAAAGCTTTGCATGTGACAGCACATATGGGCTAACTCCCAACCTCGAACATTTATCAAGCCACTAGCATCATAATCTTAATCACAATGGGTCATGTTTTATTATGCAAATAAAAGAACATTGTGCATCAAGTTCGTGAGAGCTATATAACCAATTTTTTCCATTGCAATCAATAACATAAACATTTTCATTCAGAGGTAAGATAACACAAACAACATGTTAAACATACTCGGAATAGCATAAAGCCAATAGGTAGATATGGTGGACTCACTGGAATAACTTTGGTTGAAGGTGTTGGAAACAAGTTTTTGCTTGTTGGAGTTTTTGGGCTAGCAAAAGGGAGAAAGTTGACCATCTAGATGCATGCATGAGTGTCCATAGAACTAACTAATCCATGTTAAACCAAGTGAAATAACAATCAGCACCAAAACATGAATAAGTGATAGCTCTACAAAAAGAATTTGCAAACTATTACTCATAAACAAGCTCATGAATCATGCAACTATATGTATCATTAAAAATCAATCAAACATCCCTTTTCCCAATCTTATAAAAGCATCCAACATATTTCAACCCATATTTCCAGTAGCTCTCTCATATATAATTGATAGTGTGGTGGTCTCTCAAGACTCAAACAAAAACAAAAAACGACGCTCCAAGTTTATGCGATAAAGTGTTTCGATCGAAAAACAGAAGTTGGACGTGTGCAAACCGAGAGTGTGTAGGTCCAGTGGGGTTGTCTTCACATCCCCAAGCTTATGGTCTTCACCATCCTTGGATAGCTCTTGGTGCATCTCCTCCAATCCCTGTGAAAAAACTTCAAAACACCGTTTCTCCCATCTCTTTTCTGTGGGGTGCATTAATAGTGATAAACAAATAGGTTCCTTGCTGCATATAATCCTTGAACAAAAATTCATATGACATGTCCAGAAAGTGTATAATGTTGTATGCCTACTCATAAACTCAATTGGATCAAAAAGATTCAACTTAAAAGCTCAAAGCATGCATCAAACAAAATGGGACAGAATCTGTCCAGAAAAACAGCAGCAGCAAAACGTATTTTTCTACCCTACCAAACTTTCTCGAAAAATTCCGAAAAATTCATGCATACAGAGGATGAAAAGTTGCAACTACAGTTCAAATATGAGCTCATTCGGAGTTACAGAATAAGAATTAAAAATCATACCGTGCACTGATTCGTGCAGGAATAAAATCTCCGAACGCATAAGCAACTTTTCAAACCAAAAAGGGTAAAACTTGGCACTTTATTAAAAACTCCAGAACCTAACTAGACACAAAATCTCTTGTTACAGCAAGAGGACACAAAGAAAAATCACACAAAAAATAACCGGGTTGCCTCCCGCAAAGCGCTTTCTTTATAGCCATATAGCTAGGCTTCTTACTTGTTGTTTATTGAAGATGAAGCTCATGAGGGAGCTTGAACTTTGTGGTTCCCTCTTCCTTGGAAGTGTTCCATGCATATACCAGGGTCCCATGTGCTCTCAAACCGATCAAAATAATAGTCAAGTTGAAACCTGGTTGAGAGAAAAATAGAACACAAAAGTAATAACAACGAAGTCTAACTTTCTTCTATGCATTGGTATTTTGTATATGAATGAAGTTTTCCAATGCATATTAACAAAGTACTTGCAGCCCATATTATTAGTAGCATAAAGAGGATTCTTATCACCTCCTCTTTCATAATAGTTGCAAGTAGTAAAAGTGTATTCAACCATATAACCAATAGAATCTTCCAACTTAGATAATTTGGGAACATGAGGATCATTAAATTTATTTTGGAATTCATTAGCATGCTTCCCTCTTTCAAAATAGTTGTTAGATCAATATCAAGTTTAATATCATGGTTGCAACAAAGATTTGGAACTAAAGATAATTGCAAACCACATAAGTATTTCTCAACATAAGCAAATTTCTCCTCTATGGTGTTATTAGGAGAATTCAAGAACAAAGTGGGACTCTCATGGGTGAGAGTATTGTCACAAACAGCAAGTATATCATTTTTATCCTCACATAGAGAAGTAACAACTTCCAAACATGTAGGATTATCAATAGCATAGGACCATCATCTAAAGCATTATCATATAGCTCATTTAAGCAACACTCCTCATTATCATCAATGAGTTTACTAGTAGCATTATTAGTTTCATCATAATAGCATGGGTTATCATATAGGACCATAGAATTTTCAGTTTCACACTCATCATAACATGGGTTCTCATAAATAACAAAGGATTTTTGAGTTTGAGTGTTACTATCATTTGTTGAAGGTGAAGTTGGGAGATCCAACTCATCATTCTCCAGTTGTTCATCTTCTTTTTCCTGCAAAATATTAGTACTTTCTTGGGGAGTAAAATATTTAAGAAAAACCTCCATCAAAATACTCCAATCAGTTTTCACTTCTTCATCCAAAGACATGTACCAATCACGAGCATTACCAGATAAAGACAAATATAATAGCTTCCTTTTTATTTGATCATCAGAAATACCAGGAAGCCTAAATAAACCACATATTTCATCAATTGTTTCTATGTGTTCACATGCAGACTTAGTTCCATCCCCTGTAAATGGATTTTTCATAACTCTTTTAACATGGCCAATGGGAATTTTATATCCCACTTTAGGTACCTCAGACACAGTAGTTTCAACCACTTTAGCAGTAGTGGCATAAGCACTTTCATATAAAGCAAGGTGCAGCGGTGCATGATTCATAAAAGCCATAGTCGAAGCATCAATAATTTTTGGCTTTTCTCTCAGGTGTGGCAATGGGCTTTTCTCCCATTTTAGCAAGTTTTTTTGTTTTTTAATTTTTTATGCAAAACTGAAATAAATATGATATGATATGCAATGACACTAACAAAACAAATAAATTGCTTTGTAAGTAAAGATGGATAAGATGGTGCTCACGTAGGTGCAACCTCCCCAAGCTTAGGTGTTAGCACAAGTTGGTGACGTTGACTTTGTTGTGAGATGAATGCGATGATGCACACCCTTGGATAAATCTCTCAGCTACGATTCCCCGGCAACGGCGCCAGAAAACGTCTTGATGACCCGAAGAGCAAGTCTTGATGCCTGCACAAATAAACGGGATTAGGTTGAGACTCCAAGTGCAGAGTGTATAGTAAGTGGAAGACAGTTTTCCCCACGAGGGGTGACTCGAGGGTTTAATATCGAACTCTCGGGGAATCTGCAGTGGTAGATTTATCTTCTTATCCTTCTTTTGGTTACCTACAAAACAAGGTTAGATGTTTTGGTCCTCAACCTCACCTGTGGTTGTCAAGCACAAGGTGTAAGAATGATATCAGGATAGTTATGCAATGCAAACAAGAAATAAATATGCAATGATGGTGGATGCAATGATAAATGATATTTTTGGGTTTTTAAATGTATGCAAGATGAAAAGTATTTTTGTATTTTCGGATTTAATGATGGCTGAAAATAGAAAAGTGGTATATGGTGTTGGAAAGGTGTTTCTTATGATTAAAAATGGACTGGGGTTCATGGTTTCACAAATGCACTCTCTCTTTATAAAGTGGTAGACAATGGAACACACAAGTTAACATATGAGATTGCAACACAGGGTTTGATAACAAGTTACTTAGATATATGGGCATCACGTCCTAACATAGAGATCTTTTGGTTATTAACCTCTCTTATACTCCACCAAGATGCGAACTAAATCATAACACCTCAGTAATTAAGATAACTCAGAGTATAGCATTAAGTATCATGACATGAAGTGAAAATAAGAACATGCTAGATCTAGTCATGGAGTAGTGGCAATGGTCACACCCACATCCCCGGTAGCATGGTATTTTAGTTTATCCCTAGTGAGGTAACAAAGTAAGGTAAAGACCAAAGTGGATCGCAGAACTTTCTCTCACGTTCACTGCACTAGCCACCCCCGTTACTCCAACTAATGCACACGTTCCCCCACACACGCTCTCATAAACATGCTTGATCAAAACAAGTAGACAAGAACGGGGTACATAATATGCATCTATACTCATAACTGAAACAAACATTGCAATCTCAAACATATATTAACTCATAAAGATCCACCACAAAGGTATTACAACGGTGACCGTAATCATGTTCAGCAGCTCATACGGTGCTAATTAGTGAAGCTCAAGAGAGGAGAGATACATAAGTTACTTCCACAAACCCATAGTCCAGAGGTGGACTACTCCCTCTTCATCATGGAGACGGTGGAGAAGTCGATGGAGAAGATGGAGACCACGCCGGCAGCGCCCCGCCGGAGTTTTCCCCCTCCAATCTGCAGCTCCTGATCTCCGTTTCGGTGTTTCTGTGTTTGTGCGGCGCTCCTTCCAGAGAACGACGGGGGACCTTTTTTATAGGCGTTTTTAGGTCAAGACGAAGGCGGTGGAGCGAAGATCGACGGCAACGGAGCCACGAGGCCCGAACGGGTGGGTCCCACGCGGCCTGGTACTGTGGCCGCGTGGGCCATGCCCGTTTGGCCCTCGGGTCTCCGTTTGCTTGCTTCCTTTTTCCGTAGTCCTTCTTCCTTCCAAATATTGACGCCGTAAATTTCCAGGTGATTTCGTTGACGTTTGGGTCCCTGAAACATTAAAATACAAAACTAGGGTTTTCTGCCTGTGCAGGGTTAATTCCAAATAAATGGGAAAACTATGAAGTATTCCCAAAATCATGATAAAACATTGATATAACCCTTATATGATGCAAATATGATTGGAATATAAGCAAAAAGTGCAAGTTCATGTATGCATTTTACATGCATCAATTATTCAAACACTAGTCATGTTCAAGGAAAGTAATAAGATGCAAAACCAATTTAAAGAACGGAGTTCTACTCACAGTAGGATAACTTCCCAAGGAATAGTGCATTATCATGAAGTATGACTTTTGAATGTCAATGCACAAGAATTGGATCATTGCTTTTCCCAACTCAAGAAAGCACAAAACAAATTTTGAGTAGAGCAACAAGGATCCAAAAGATACAAGGAAGACAATAGAGAGTTGGATCAAAACAAATCCTTGGCAATAAAATAAGGCAATTCAAAGCAAGAGACAAAGTGAAGATGGTCCACAAATTTCACCACACATATGAGTATCACTTGTCAAGGACAAGGAGTATATAGAGATATTTCTCGGTGGTATATAGAAATGATATTGAAGACCAATTTCACAACAAATAAGCATATGGCAAAAATAAGATTTAAAGGCCAAAGCTTAAAAAGATAGATATTCTTGATAGCTTCAAGTATTCACGCGATCATGCAAAGCCACTACAAAGAGTAGCTTGAAGCAATCGATTTCCCAAAAGGATATGCGAACATATTTGGGGAAAACCGTACCAAGAATGTCCATCAAACAAGATCCAAAAGAGTGATTAAACAAAATCATTTTACCAAAGATGGAACTTGTTTGAGCAACATGCCACATAGGAATAAGATTAATAACAAATCAATTCTAGGTGGCAATACCTCACATGTTCACATTTTCTAGGCTTGTAATATGCACATAGCTTATTACTCCCCCATAATGTGATAATCCATTTATTTTAAAACAAGAGGCAAACAAAACCAACTGATAATTAATGGACATTATAGAATTTGAATTTCTCATGAGCATGACATACCACATAGAGAATAGATAATAATGATATATCATCACTAAGTGGTATTCCTCATGTATACACAATTTTAGGATTGTGAAGTGCACGAAGCATATCACTCCCCAAAATAGGATAGTCCATTAATCTCTCAAAAGAGAGCCAACAAGATAAGATATCAAATAAAAGCAATAAGGCTCAACACAAAAATGGTGTGCAAACCAACATACACATACTTGATTACTCAAGATAAGTAAGTAGAGAGCACAACACATACAAACACTAGCAAGGTACAAAACCTAACACATGCAAGGGTGCAAGCAACTTTCAATGTATATATGATTTAAATAAAAGTTACCGCAAGGAGGAACATTGGATATGAGATAGAACAATATAATCCAAATGACTTGACTTGAGAGAATATAATTGATGAAGATCCCTTAATTCTTCATAAGGTAGCCAAGTCTCCAATGCCCTCCAACAACACCTATTGATCAAGTTTTAGCTTGTTGGTCCCCAACCAAGTTGGGTCCTAAGAGGTTAGTCACAATAGGCTTGGCAACCCAAATGGTTCTTTTCTTGACACCACTTTGAGTACCAACATATTTGGCAAACACATTGCCAACCTTATCCTTCCGAAGAGAATAATCATCATCAATAATAATGGGGTTGGATAAGGTACCATTTGTGCATGAAGAAGCAACGTGACCCTTCTCACGGCATAGGTAGCAACATCTACTTCCTCCTCTCTTCTTAGTTGGAGTCTTGACTTGAGGAGGGTAGCTTGATTCTTCTTGGGAAGAGGCCGTTCTTCAACTTGAGGAACTAGGCTTCTTCCCTTGTTGCTTCTCACTAAGAGCTTCTTCTTCAAAGGGCAAGATCTAACATGGTGCCCTTCAACTTTGCACTTGAAGCAAACAATCTTGGCCGAATCTTTAACTTGTTCTTGGCCCTTTTTCTTCTTGTTGAACTTGGACTTGTTCTTGATATTGGAGTTGAATCCAAGTCCACTCTTGTCATTGGGGCGTCTTTGAACACTCAACATATTGTCAAGTGTAGAATCCCCAACATGACGCTTTTCCAAGTCTTTCTTCAAAGAAGTGACTTGGGCCTTGAGCTCATTTAATTCTCTACATGGTTAGTATCAACACAAACACTAGAGGAAGTAGAGCTTCATTGTTAGAGCAACAAGGCATGGAAAGTAATTCATCACAAGATGTAGCAACATTGTGAGTGGATGAATTACTAGGACTAGCACATGGCAATAAAGCATTTTTAGTCGAAGTTGTGCCTTTGTCCACATGAGGCTCACAAGATGTTACCTTTGTATGATAGCCTCATGAGCTAACTTTAGCCTAGCATAGGATGCTAGAAGATCATCATTAGAGCTAGATAGCTTTTCATGACTTTCTTCCAATTTCCTATACTTGCTAGTTAGCAACTCAAGTTGAGCCCTTAGCTCAACATTCTCCTTCAAAATAGATGCTTCACAAGAAGTGGAGTTAGTAGCACAAGCATCATTAACATTAGAAATGGAAGAAGACAACTTGGCAAGCTCATCATTTTAGATAGTTGAGTTTGGAGTTGATCATGAGACTTGATAAGGAGAGAGTGTTCACTTTCTAAAGCCTTGTGGGCTTTGTCAAGTCTCTCTATATCCTCAATTAGTCTAGCATTGCCAACACCAAATTCAACTTTTTCCTTTTTAAACACTTTATATTTAGCAATAGCATGATCTCTTTCCTTAATGATTTTAGCAATAATAAGATCATTTGATTCATCAAGAGATTCAAGTTTCTCCTCAAGAGACACTCGAAGCTCTTGCTCTTCCTCAAGGGCATTCATTAAGGATGCCTTTTCATCGGCATCCTCTCTCTCAATTTGACATTTCTCGAGAAATTGAGTTTCCAAGTCCTCAATGATTTCCCTACTCTTAATAGCATAAACAATGATTTCACTTAGAGGAGGGATAGCTTTGCTACCTTTGGGGAGAGCACCAAATACCATCTCACCCTTCTTTGTTATGGATTCAACATCCATAAGCTCCATGAGAATCCTCATCCACATCATCACAAGATGTAGAGGTTCCAAAGGTGGAGAACCTTTGAATCTTAGCCATAAGGCAAAAATGGGTAATGGACGTGATGAAGAGATACTTGAAGCACCATTGAGATCCACGTCTTGTTCCAACAAATGTTGGATTCCTCTACATTGTTAGCCACACAAAAATAGAGGATATGGAAGTATTATTTTCATGGCAACAAGACATGAAGCATATCATCATGAGATTTAGTTAAACAACTATTACATGATATGCAAGGACTAGCAACACTAGCATGTAAAACATTTGGAGTGCTAGAAGTGTTTAAGTCCAAAGATAGATCATTGCAATGAGATAGAGATGAAGTATAGTCAATAGAATATTCACCATCAACAAAGCAATTTCTATCACCACTCACCATATCATTACCTTGTGTCAAAACACATGTTGGTGAAGTGGAAGAAGATGTGAACTCATCACGGCCGGAGGTGGAGGGAGAACAATCATCCTCAATAATATTGGACACTTCATATTTATCTTGAAGCTTGGTCCAAAGCTCATGAGCGTTCCGAAAAGGCATGATTGATGCAAGAACTACATCGCTCAAAACACATATAAGACATTAGATACAGAGTATCGAGATAAGAGTTTTCCTCATCCTCCTTTGGAGAAGAAAAACCCATATCTACAATTCTCTTAAATTGGGTTATGTCCCGAAGAAGGTTAAGCACGCGAATTTTCCAAACATCATAATTTGTGCCATCGAATTTAAAAGTGGGATTGTGCACTAATTCTCTAAACGACATCTTTACTCTCTAGGCGGTAAAGCCCAAAAAGAGAGCCCAGGCTCTGATACCAATTGAAAGGACAAGGATGTCGCCTAGAGGGGGGGGGGTGAATAGGCGATTAAAACTTTTCCGGTTTAGGCTTGATAATTGCGGAATAAAACTATGTGTTTAAATTAACAAGCCAACAACCTAAATAAACTAGGCTCACCTATGTGCACCAACAACTTATGCTAAGCAAGACAAGCAACAAGGTGATAGCAATATAGAATACTTCAAGCACGAAGGCTATCACAATGTAAAGTGCATAAGTAAAAAGCTCGGGTATAGAAATAACCGAGGCACGCGGAGACGAGGATGTATTCCCGAGTTCCTCCTTGTTAAGGGAGTACGTCTCGTTGGAGAGGTGTGAACCAACACAATGGTTCAACAACCACAAAGGTTTCACCTTCTTCTCCGATGAACCGCACCACAAAGGTTTGGTTCACCTTCCACTATCGGAATCCTTCGAGGCGGAAATCCGGAGCCTTTCAACAACGATCCGGGGCACAACCCACAACGGGATTGGGGCTCCCGAACAGCTACAAGTGACCACACAAGGGTCTCAACCACCACACGGCGTCTAGGGTCCAAAGACCCAAGAGTAACAAGTTCACAAGCTTTCAACTTCCACGAATCTCGTGGAGAGCACAAACCGATGCACAAAGCAATGGCAAGAGCACAAGGCTCAAATCCTTCACTCTCGAATCCCACCACAAGCAACTAATGCTTATGGGGGGAGAAGAGAGGAAGAACAACGAAGAACACAACAAATGGAACTCCAAGATCTAAATCCAAAGGGTTCCCCTCTCTTAGAGGAGAGATGGATTGGTGGAAATGTAGATCTAGATCTTCTCCTTCAATCCTCCAAAGATCAACGAGTTTGGGTGGAGGGACTGGGAGATCTTGTAGTTTTGAGCTTGCAACAATGGAGGAGAGAGAAAAAACGAGCTACCCCAAGGTAGAAGAAGGGGAAGGGTATTTATAGCCCCTCCCACGAAAATAGCCGTTGCAACAGCAACTTAGACCGGAAAATTCGACCTCTGGGCAAAAATTCGGCCTGATCCAGTGGCTCGCGTTGCTGAGTCCTTAGCCATTTTTCTGGGCAGACTGGGGGGGGGGGGGGGGCGCATATTCCGGTCCAAGTTTGGGCCGGAATATCCGGTGTACTGAAAACTGACAGAAACAGCAAAACGGAAACTGCAATATCTTTTTCATCCGGACTCCGATTTCGATGATCTTGGGCTCGTTGGAATCGCAACGAAGAGCCCTTCAAGATTATGCAGAGAAACATCATAGTCCATCATGTGAGGAGGAATCCAAATGTAGAAAGGTAAAACCTCTCTAAAAAGATGAACCGGCAAAACCTCCAAAACCGAAAACGTAACAAGTTTTCCATACGAAATCCGTTTTCGGTGAACTAGAGCTTGGTATGGAGATGAACACAAGCTCTAAATTCTCACATGGATAAAAGCAAAATAAGAACCAAGAAAGATGATATGCCAAGTATGCAAAGGTTTGAGCTCTCCACAAAGATGCGATCAAGTTACTCACTTGAGAGCCCCTCTTGATAGTACGCCGTCTATCCTATAACCCGGTCTCCCACTAACACCACGAGACCGGTAAAATAGAAACCCTATCAAGATCATACCTTTGCCTTGAGCATTCCACTTGAGGTAGATGATGACGATCTTGACTCCCTCAAGTTGGGACACCTTTCTTGATTGTGCTTGCTAGCACATGCTTGATGAAGACTTCTCCAAATGCTCCCCATACTCCATTATGGGAGAGCCTCGCTAAGCTCCGTCTTCATGTATCCACTTGCGCTTCATATTCTTCTCTTGATATAGATGATGGCTTGGAGATAAACATGAAGTTCACTCAATCTTCTTTTCCAAGCCATGCTTGCAATAAGCTCAACTCTTCACATGACCATTCTTCATATAAACCCTTGGATGGAACCTTGGTCATCATGAAATCTTCTAGAGTCCAACACATGAACTCCAATCTTTTCCTATGGAGAAGATCTACAAGTGTATCTCAATGCAAACATTAGTCCATAAGGATTGTCATTAATTACCAAAACCACGCAAGGGGCAACACATGCACTTTCACCTTCGTATAGATAATAATACCTTCGAATTGTTCTTGTGGTTCTAGGGTTTCAATAGAGGGGGGTAAAAGGGGAAACATCTTATTCTTGTTCGATGTAAATTGGTTATCAAATTTTATCTGTGAATCAAATTTAACTAATCCCAATCTAGCTGCCTGACATTGATTCTTTTACGAAATTTAATGGATGTTGTCCTCGAGCTGTTCTGTAATGCTTGTTTCAAAGGGCAATGCTGTTTTGCAAGCTAACATCGGTAGTTGAGCTGCAGCTTCTGCAACTTATGCTTAGTGCCTTCCTCGCAGAGAACGATCTTGCTCTCACCAAGCTTGCAACTGCAAGAAAACACTAAACTGAAACAACATTTGCATTGATAATAGAGGATGTAGCACTGGGGCTAAGGGTTTTGCCTTTTTTTCAAATGGTAAATGCACCATGGATGGGAAAATTATGAGACTGGTAGAGAATGTACACAAATAATCGGTAGTCTAATCATACCATAGGATCAGACTAGCATGAAAAAAAACACTTACGGATTCCAACATATGCAACCTAAAAGGATGCATTATGTTCTGAGTTGTTTGTAAGAAAATTCATGCGATGGAAATACATTTTTCGTGTGATGGAACCTAGTCCTACAACAAGCCAGGATCAGACTACAGATCTTATCATTTCCCCCAAAGAATATGCAGCTAATTAAATTAAATGTGGTAACTGTCTACGTGCACGGGGCTGCCCTTTTTTTTTAACTGCCCAGCAGTAAGACCGGGTGGACCGGCTTATCCTTCGTTACCAGAACAACAAGATCAATATTAGCATTATAAAGAACTAGCCATCATTTTATTTCTTGAATACCTAGTGCAGGGCCAACCAAGGTAGAAAAACTGAAGTTCTTGAAGAAACAGAGCACCAATATGATTTCCTAGTGCCTGCATGACCTTTAGCACTTCCGCACAATCAGTGTACCATATAAGTTTTCGCTTGAATGAAGTCTCCATATTGGTAAAGGAAACAAGAACATAACACAAACATGCACTGGACCAACCAGTGTGTGCCTGCAACGATGATAACCCCAAAGTTCAAAGGAAACGGCATTTCCAATCATGGAATGACTTCTCTTGGAACAAGAAAATGACAATGCAGAGGCATTTGTAACAATGCACCTAAGCAAAGGCAACACTAACACTATATATATCATACATGATGGTACATACACATGAACTCAAGGCGACCGTACGTAAACACAACTTTAGCACAGCTTCATGCCATGTGAATATGAGTACGGACTAAATCAGAATCACTTACCAGATTTTCAGGAGAGAGTCATATCCAGGCAATAGTTCTCTATTGATGTGGCACCAAGAGAAAACAGTCGCCGCCAGCTACAGGATAAAAGGAGATCCCATCAGATTTCTTCTTCGAATGCACGCAGGATGTAGTTGTAGGCACTCTTTGTAGTTTCCAGATGGAATAACTTTCATAAGAGCAGGATGTTAACAAATCAACATTAATTCAGTAACATAAAAGGACATTCACTAGGTGAACTGTGAAGGAACGCTGACATGATGAAAACTTCTGTAGCAAACATGACTGCACGAGACAAAAATTTCAACCCTCTAATTTACATAAGAAACTCAACCAGAGAAGAGGCTGGAAGAACTATTGGTGTAATGGAGTAATAGTTCCACGAGAGATGGAATGACTACTGAGTAATTGGTCACATGGTATTTCACTACAGACAAATATACTGATCCAGGGAATAACCAGAACTGTGAAGTCATCGAAACAGCACAAATTTACTGCATTCATGACTGATAGAGCTAAGGTAAACCAGCCTTCTCATTTGAATTCAGGTATAGTAAAGTAAACCAAGGTGATATTTGAGGCCTAGGTCGATTAGAATATTAGAAACCACAGCATACTGGTGAATGGTGACAGTTCCAGCTTAAGGTTGTGGCAGCTGGCAAACACGAATTCAGGAAAAACTTAGTTAGTGGTAAGCAAGGAGAGTTGCCTACAACAGGTCGACGAGGGAGTATAAATTAATGTAGGTAACAAATTAAGAAAGGTTGGCTAAATTCATCAGGAAAATTTACCTAAGAAAAAAGAGAGTGGATTCAGAAGGGAAAGTTGTAAGGGCAACTTTTTTTGCATGACTGCAAAGCTTGATATCAACATATGAATAAACAAAATTTGTGCTCACCTTATCAAATAAGACTTCACCTAGGCCACTTCTGTATAATTCGTGAACCATAGCAGCCAATATAATTTTTCCAAATTTTGGGCAGTTCTTCATTACCTGTAAGTGAGGAAAAGTTGGTAATGTAAGGTTTGTCCGTTAGCTAGTATTACTACTTGATCTGGTCAGGGGGAAAAGTGTCTGTGGTTACCCTAATTGAAAGAACTGTATATTGCATACCAAAGCCAACACGAAGTACAAGTTCAGATAAGAGCCAATAGTTATCTCCACTTACTTGAATATGTGGTGCCTAAAAGACTTCTTGAATTGCGTCTTCTATATCACCCATGCAAACAGCTCCATTTCCTACAAGTTAACAGTTAGGGGACTAGCTGTCTGAAGAAATGGAGGGGGTGAAATAAGAAAAATATTAACATAAACCTAGGTAAGCCCATTTATGAATAGTTTATTACTCCCTCCATCCCAAATTAATCCACGCTGAAATGAGTGAACCTACACACTGAAACACGTCTAGATACACTCATTATAGCGTCACTTAATTTGGAACTGAGGATAGTACAATTGTAGTACATGCGGACGGTACGCCTATTTGCAGAAGAGGGAGTCTGTCCAACCTGTTGAAATTGCTTAACACGGTAGTCTGCAAACTCTGCTGCGCGTCTACAAATTTCTAAGGCCCGCCTAGCATCGCCGGACATATATAGCAGCTACCTGCATGAAATGGCACTCTACTCAGATGAATGAACATGCATGCTAACAGAACCCTAGATGGTTTAACCTTCTTACTTGACAGAGCAGAGAGGCTATGGAATGAACTGTTAATTTTAATTTATTTTTTGCTCCAGAAATTAATTAATTTCCTTGTGCTATGGAATGATGAAACTTCAGTGGTATAAGGGAATGTCATATTGACTGCAGTAGCAACTGGCAACTAATACTCAATGACACCACACTGCATTGCTGAAACTCTTTATTCCACTGACTTCCATGTGTCAAACAGATAGGAGGTGCTTTCTATCACACTGTTTGGAAGGAAAGACCATAAAAATAATGAAAACATGATTATGAAAAGCTACGTCATGAGGGTCTATACGCAGATAGGAGAACTTAACCTTCAAGTGAAGGACCTAGTCTATAAACAGTTTCTCAGTAAATCTCAGATTAAATGACACAAACAATCATCATCCACAAGAAGATACAAAGATAAAGATTCAGTACCAACACAACCAAAGAATAAATAATAGGCTAGATATCAAAATCACTAATCAAGACAAATTTATAGGTACCTGTAATAACTAGGTTTGAATTTGGCTTGGTGGGCCAATCAAGAATGTTATACAGCACCTGATAAAAAGATTTGTCCAAATGTCAATGAACATGGAACAGTGTGAAACGATGGCATATTGGGCATTTTCTCAAGAAATAAACTAAAGACTTATACATCTACTTAATAAGTTCAGATAGATTATATTACCAACTGATTTCTTGTCAAAATAAGATCAAGCTCGTCGATGAGCAAAATAATTGGTTTGTTCTCTTCTTTTCCAATCTTAGTGCCATCTGAAAAGTGCTCAGTTAAATAATGAAGAGCTTTCTTCCATCCGACCCTATGCCCACTCAACTGTTCATATATAACCTGCATATATTATAAAGTGTACCTGTTATAAGTCTATGTTAACTGATAAGTGAATGTGTAAGCTATGCTTGAGTAGGATTTTTTTCATTTCTTAACAAACTTAGAAGTTTGTATACCTTGTAGATATTCTCTGGAGAAGCTAATTTGAGACCATGATTTCTATAAAACAATAGGGCCTCAGAGCTCCAGAATCAAATTCAGATCTCAACCTCCTCATGACTGCAAGTACACTCATAGTCTGCCAGTCAACAAAGCAGGTGCAGGAAATGCAGTTTAGCATCCAACCGCGGAAGAAGAAACCAAATCATCACCACGGACATGACAGCGTCCTAGACATTGGTCATTGCAGATTGCATCCTTCACAAATGCAGATATCTCCTGCATTTCTCTGGCACAAGACTCCTACTCAGTAATAGTTTGTAAGAAGCTGATGGAACATGCAACAAACATGAATATCCATACTTATCCCTGCAAGGCAATGACTTGGGAAGAGTAGCCAATAACAGCGTAGCTTTTGCCTTCTCAAGAGCAGTCTTCTGATGACACCGAACATGCTCAGGTATTTTTCGGATCCCGATCTTTTGCAGGCCATAAATCCTCCCTTTCCGTGAATTCTACGAACAAAGATGCATTTCAGTAAAGCAATGCCTAACTATAGAGGGAGAGGGTTTCATCTAAAAATAGAGGGAGAGGGGGAAGAGTTAATACAGTAGCGAATCCATGGGACTGGTTCTTTTTGGTCGAGCAACGTGTAGCTGGTTCATCCTCCTCATCGTATTCTGAATCTTCTTCTGTATCACTGACATAGTCATTATGTCATGTGGGCAGATTAGGGCTATAGGAGCAGCCGGCCCTAGCTACAGACTTCAATTAGGAAATACCCCTTATTCACAGAATCTTTATTTAAATAGAAATAATAAGATATGCTTTGTTAGGAAAGTAGAGGTAGGTTTCTTGGATGTCAAGTTGAGTCTTCCCTATAAAAGGGACTCCCTGTACTCGTTATCAAAAAAATAAGAAATATATCAATCTACTTTTAGTAGACCTATCTCTCTCATCTATGATCTAAATCACATCCCCTACCCAGCCGACGCCGCCCGGCCTCTTCCGGCGATGTTTATCCCCTTTGTTACCCAAGCACGTGACAACTTGGTATCAAAAAACTTGGTATCAGATTCATCTTCGATCCCGGTGGCTGCCATGGCGCCACCGCCGCAACCTCCGCAAACCCTAGCCGACCTCATTACCAAACAGCAGGAGGATCATGAGTCCGTGCTCGCGACCCTCACCAGCCTCGCCGATGAAAATCAGGCCTCGCGGGACGCCCGTACGGAGGACAGCACCACCCTCCAGTCCATCGCCGCGACGCTCCAGAAGCTCCAGGTCGAATTCGCCGACCAATCGCAACAACTGCGTGCGCAGAACTTGGCCATCCTTCGACTCGAAGGGAAGGGCCAGCCTCAGCTGGGTGGCCGCGGTCTCCTGCAGCCGCCGGCGGCCTCGTCCAAAGCCGCTGAGACGCTCCTGTCAGATCCAGCTGACCGTGCGCCACGGCTCTACAAGATCGATTTTCCTCTATTCGATGGGTCGAGCGATCCGCGGCCATGGTTGACACGCTGCAACCTCTTTTTCCTCGGTCAGCGAACGCAGGACTCCGACAAGACGTGGTTGGCCTCTTACCATCTCACCGACGTCGCAGCCCTGTGGTACGGCCATCTCGAGGCGAAGTTGGGCCAGCGGCCGTCCTGGGGAGAGTTCCAGACTCTCATCTCCAATCACTTCGGACCGCCGACACGCGCCAACCCCTTTGGCGAGCTGATCTCGACACGCCGCTCCGGCACGGTGGCGGAGTACGCATCACTGGCGCCGCAGACTTCCCTGCCAGCGCTGCCCCTGTGTCTGACTCCCTCGGCAGCAGTTATGCGGGACTCGGCGCCAGCCCCGTCGACTTCCTCATCATCGGAGCCAGCGCCACCGACTTCCTCGGCCATGTTGGACTCGACGCTAGGTCCGCCGACCCCCTCGGTGCCAGCGCCTTCCACTTCCCTGCCACTGTTGCTCCTGCGCGCAACTTCCTCGCCATTACCGCCAGCGGCACGGTCACCTAGCTGCTCGAGGACGAGCTGCAAGTCCAGGGGAGGTGTGAAGTCGGGAGACCGCATCGGAGAAGAGATGCATCAGGTTTTGGTGGCCGCGCTGATGGCGGACTCATCGTTGGTGCTGACGACTTACTCGCCAGCGGCTCCACGGGGTTCACCACCGCCGTCTTTGCCGCTGATCTGGTCATCAAGGGAGAAGTTCCCACTTTCAAAAGCGGGGGCACTGCTGAGTTCTCCTTCAAGATTAGAGGCGCTGCACAACGATGACGGCCATGGCCAGCCATCAGTTTGGGGCCTCCTTGGACTGCAGCCGTGGCCACCACCGCAGCTCGAGGACGAGCTGCTCAAAAAGGGTGGTGTAATGGCATGGGACGTGAGAGTGGTGCGGGGCAGCATGGACTTCGACTACAGCAACTCTGACTTCCCTAACTACTTCAACAGGGGCAGCTTGAGGACGAATTGGTCTTCAATGGAGCACTACAAGAAATCTTCGGCATGGGGACTCCTTGGGCTGCAGCCGTGGCCACCACCGCAGCTCGAGGACAAGCTGCTCAAAAAGGGCGGTATAATGTCATGGGATGTTATGCTGGACTCATCGCTGGCGCCGCAGGCTCGAGGCACAAGGATGACTTCCAATCCTAGGTCAAGGCGACCACTGACTCGTACAAGGTGGTTGCCGCCTCGAGGCGCAAGGAGGCTGTCGACTCGCACAAGGCGGCTGCCGACTCGAGGCGCAAGGAGACTGCCAACTCGAGTGAGCTCTAGCTGCCACAAACAACCATTAGCTTGGGGCCTACTTGGATTGCAACCGTGGCCGCCACCTAGCAGCTCGAGGACGAGCTGGTCATCGAAGGGGGAGGAGATGTCATGTGGGCAGATTAGGGCTATAGGAGCAGCCGGCCCTAGCTACAGACTTCAATTAGGAAATACCCCTTATTCACAGAATCTTTATTTAAATAGAAATAATAAGATATGCTTTGTTAGGAAAGTAGAGGTAGGTTTCTTGGATGTCAAGTTGAGTCTTCCCTATAAAAGGGACTCCCTGTACTCGTTATCAAAAAAAATAAGAAATATATCAATCTACTTTTAGTAGACCTATCTCTCTCATCTATGATCTAAATCACATCCCCTACCCAGCCGACGCCGCCCGGCCTCTTCCGGCGATGTTTATCCCCTTTGTTACCCAAGCACGTGACACATTATCAGCATTGTAAGGCTTGTCACTGGGATCTTCTTTTGTCCGCATAATAGTGCAAGGACAAGATCACTGGCAATTCACTATACCACAATGATTATCCAAATCTCCGTGAACAGAATTTCACAGCTTTGAAGTTTCAAAAGATTTACCCCAGGTTCACCATCAATATCTGACAAACGCTTAAAATTATGCCAATGTGTACATCATACTCGTATTCACAATAAAATACATGATCCCCTTCATTAGTGGCATCCCTAAACTCTTTAGGATTCATGACAAAACAATGTCTAAGTATAGTTTCCATCTGTAAAAGCCACAAGAACAAACAAAGTACAATCAATACATGGAAAAACGAAGGAACCAAACGTAGACAGGAAAACACTAATCACCTCAATGTCTCCAAGATCATTGGCACAATAGAGCTCTCTCCGCAAATTATGTGTCTGCCTTCCTGTTGCGGTCTCTTCAGGAATAATGTACCACCTCACCTTTGCCCAGAATGCTCCATCTGGCTCCCTCCATAAACTGTTACACGTTATTGCTATTTGGTAAGTAAAGTATTGCTGAATGGTAGTTAATACCAGTAACTAGAATTTTCACTATAACAAAAAATGTGTCTAAAAGTACATTCCAGAACTGAATTAAGTTTATGCACCATCACCTAGTAATTGCACGAGATATTCTACAATTCCTATTCTCAGCAACAAACCACCAAGACACCCTATTCCACATCCTTTTCTCAGAAAACACATAAGTACACACCAGCCCACCACTACAGTGAACTGCCAACACGCTTCATTTCTGCAAACTTTTTTAGAAATAACATTTCTGCAAACTTCTCCAAATTCTATTGCAATGTGACCAACTATTGCTAATTCTCACATGAATAAGAAAACCAATTCACAAAAAACTTTTCACCACACGAAACTTGGAATCACCTCTAAAATCGAGTGCCACTAACCTCTCAATACGTGCAGCCCACAATTTGCTAGAGAGAAGCTTCTCTTTGGCGGTCCTCCTGATCCTCTTCCCAACCGGTGGCTTGGGTCTGTCAATCGCCATCCCCGCACGCTCGGCTTGGCAGTATGGGCACGCCCAATCCCCCTCCGGCACGCGCCGCAGCGGCGGGCTCACGCACCGCAGGTGGAACCCGCCGAGGCACGCGTCGCACTCCACCATGACCCCGCCGCTGGTGCGGAAGCACACGCGGCACTCCTCCTGCTCCGGGTCATCCGCGTCCGACTCCGCCCTCTCCGAGCGCTTCACGTACACGTCGTCTCCGGCGGCAAACTCCCCACCGTCGTACACCACCTTCCGGTAGTGAGCCCTCTTGTTCGCCAGCCGCCTCTGCCGCTTGGGCTCAGCCTGAGCCTGAGTCGGGGTTTTGGGCGACGGCGCAGCCCGCTTCCTCTTGAGGGTGGGAGTGGGCTTGGGCTTCACCGGAATCGCCGAGAGGTCCTTGGCGGGGGTCTCCAGGAGGCGGCGGGATCTGCGGACGGTGGAGGGGGTTGCCGGAGAAATCGGCGGCAGCGAGGCAACGGATTTGGACTTCCGTATGGGCGTAGGCTTGGAGGGGGTGGATATGGCGGAGAAGTCCATCTGGGAAGCGGCGCGGTGGTGGTCTGGTGGAGGCCGACGGAGGGGAGCGGCGCCGCGGTGGTCTGGTGGAGGCCGGCGGACCTTGCTATTCCCTGTTCTGAATCTGTCTCTGAAGATGCTCTGTTCTCAGTCCCTGCTGGCCGTCCGATACAGATCGAACGGCGCACGTTGAAACATACCGCTTCAGCAAAGGAAGCTTCCATTACCGTGTATAATATACTGTAATATCGAGACGAGTTGACACCCCAAATATTCGTAAATTTTGTACAACATTTTTTATTACATTTTTTTCGTGATCTATTTCAAGGAAGATTGTCAACTCGTGGGTTTCGTACAAATATTTTCTCAAAATGCAAACACTCTTGTACAACATTTTTTGCCAATCAGTCAAACTTGTGATTTTTTTTGCAACATCTCGAATACCCAATAGTAAAACCAACGGAAAATACCAAGGCCGTTGCATGCAATTGCTACTTCTTGGCGTGTGCACTTTTTTTTTTACGGGTAGCTGATTCTATAATTTAAGGGTCTTTTTTTGAACATAATTTTTTTGAACATAATTTTTTTTGAACATACTTAAGGGATCTTATCACGTCTTATCTATGGACAAGGTCCACGTACATTATGTGCACGTTTATACATATCTTCAAGGAGTAGCGTATTTTTATAGATAGGAGCTTGCATGTGTTACTACCTCCGATCGGAATTAACATTCGCGAGTTGAATACTATGTTTGTACTATATTAGTTATCCGTCCGCGACAAACAAAAGCGGCCGGAGGGAGTACAAAATTAGGATGTCATATATTCCACATTTTGCATTGGAGTATGCACCACGTTTTAAGATATGGAGTATATACTACATTTTTTCATGAGTATATACATATTTTTTTTTTGCTGTAGTATATATATTTTTTAGATGAAGTATACACCGCATTTTTTCTGATGAAGTATATATCACATTTTTTGCCAATGAGCATATATACGTGCAACGTGCACACTTGAGGGCAATAAACACCAGGTCCTCTGGTGGTGTATCTTAAATATTAAACTAGAAAATACCCCGCGCGCTGCAGCGGAAATCTATTTAAAAAATTATAATGTAAATGAAATGGGTATAAGAGACATGAAATATTTAATTGTCAAGATTCAGTTGAACACAATAGTCGAGACACTAAATATAATTCATGCCAAATTGTTGAATATTTCAGGACTAAATATTAGTGACGTGGATAATTATATGGCTGAAAAAACATAACAAACATAGGTTGCATGAATGAAAACTATTATTAATAATTGTTAGCAGAGATGACTTGGACAATTGATTGGCTAAAATAGTGGGTGATATGGACATCTTGCAAGAAATAGAAAAATAATTAATGCACTTAATAAGGTTTTACTTATAAGAGGTATAGATGTGTGCTTAGACTAGTCACAATGGGGAGTAACATCAGTGCCACATAGGCAAAAAATCTGATGTGACGGGTAATTAATGAGGAGAGAGATGGTTGTGGTAACTAGCTATATTATCATAACATCACATATTTCAAGACAAGATGAGTGCATAACCTATTAAATATGACACTACACACATATTACTCCCCACTATGGAGGTAGTAATTTAGAGTAGTAACATATGCATGTTACTAGTCTAAGTTACTCCACATTGTGACTAGTCTTAGATACAACTCTAGGCCTATGCCAATGCAAGGTTCTTAGCGCGGTTTCATAGGCATTTTGCTTATGTGGCATACTACTTAATGAAGAGAGAGAGTGAGGTTGTAGCTTAACTAAGATACAACCTTTGCACATGGTCATAGGCAAAAAATGTTCTAACCCAATCATATGCATGAGCCTCAAAGCATTAAATGTAGATACAACATATAGGAAACAATGCATTGTACTAATTGTATCTTAAATATTTAATACTCCTATAATATCGTGCTAAGAGACAATGCATTGACACATGCCTAACAATGCATTGTATCTAAAGGAGTTTCCATAATATGTTTTGGGATCAATACTAGCATCTTAGCCATGTGGTCTATTTGTGGGCCTTGTGGCAACCCAAATAACGAATTGTTTTGCACAAACTTGATCAACTACTCAGTTAGTTAGCCTGCCATGTACAGGGTTGCATCTGGTGAACAATAGTTTTTCGATAAAGGGGGCTTTATTACTTAAAGAGTTTTAAGCATTACACCTAGCCTCTTCATAACTAAGATGCACCCAGTCGAAACGAGTTCAAAAGTACAGAAATAAAACAAAGGCGAATTACATATCATGATAAGAAATTGTAAAAATGCCTATAATGGTGGAGGGCCGATCCGCAAATTATGCTGCCATCCATGTTGGGATAAAAAATCTCTCGTAACACACCTCCGTAAACAGATCTCGATGCTCCACACGTTGCAACAGAGACCACAAACGGAGCGTAGCTGTACTCCAGTGCATATAGCCTACATAAGAGAGCAATTTTTATCATTAAAAATCTTGTCATTTCTACACACCAAAATCAACCATATAACGGCAAGCGTTGTCACCCTAATAAGTTGTTTAAACCTAACATCTACCCCATTTACCCAATTGCCAAAAATAGTACTCTCATGACATCTTCTCATTTTCAGAGGTTATTCTGGGAGTGGCCGATAGCAACTTAGCAACCCGAGTTTAAAGAAGCCTTAGGGCATCTCCAGCCGTCCCCCCCCAGCGCCCCCCAGGAGGCCTTTTAGCGCCGACGCGAACCAAAATCCACCAGTCGCACCCCCAGAAGTCGATTTAGCGCCGGTTTCCGCCGTTTTAAGCGCCGTTTCGCGCCGGCGAACCCAGCCCAAACCCAGCGCGCTCGGTTCCGCTTGGGGGGCAAAAGGCGTCCGCGGGCCAGCCTTGTCGGTGAGGGAAGGCGATTTCCCTCCATAATTTGCCCTCTTCCCTCCATATTTTTGATCTTTCCCTCCATTTCTTCCCCACATATACCCCTCACCCCGCCCCGTTCCAGCCATTTCCCCATCTGGCCGCCATGGCTCCCGCCCGATTTACAGGACCCCGCGCCGTCGCCGTCGCTGTCCCCGCGTCCTCCGCCACCTCCATGATCTGCAAGAAGCCGCGGAAGCCGAGAGCGCCGAAGGAGAAGCCGCCGGGTATGAGCAACGCCAAGTGGGTCGCCGAGAAAGCGCGCCTGGAGACGGAGAACCTCCAGCGACGGACGAGGGAGAAGGCGCAACGGCAGAGGAAGCTAGCCGCGCACCTGGCGGAGGCCGAGGCCCAGCCCGTCGGCGAGGAAGAAGAAGAGGAAGAGGAGCTGGATGAGCCGCCAACTCCGGCTGCGTCTGCGGCACCGCCGGTCAAGCGGAGGGGCGGCTTGTCTCCTCATCCTCATCCGTTCGCCCGACTGTGGCTTGATCAAGACTATTTGATCGCCCAACTGTGGCGTTTTTGTAATGATTGCCCAACTATGGCTGCTGTGATCGCCGAACTCGGGCTATTTTTTGGGGGCGGGAAGAAGAACTTTTGAATTTCTGGGCTATGTGTTTTCCCTGGGCCGCCGAACGGCTGGTGAAATCGCCCCCCCCCCCCAGGTTTTGGTGCGGGGCGGCGCTAACCCTAAAAAGCGCCGCTTCAAAACCTGGGGGGGCCGAACGACTGGAGATGCCCTTATGGCGCGCAGTAAAATAAGCGGCATGCCTAAAATACCTGCGTAGGAGTATTCCGTTCCTCAACGCTGGAAAAGATACGGAGCAAGGTAGGTCCGTAATTAATACACTGGTGTTGGCCTAATTTACTGGGCATCCAATCGGGGCCTTAAGGTTGGTTGTACATGTCCATGTACATAGTCGTTCGCAAAGCATCGTTCCAGTACGTGGCAAAATTGCTCACATCAAGTTTGTGTTTGCAGCTAGTGATCTATAGAAAAGTCATGACAAAATGGTACTCCCTCCGTTCCAAATTACTTGACTTTGGTTTGTCCAAATACAAATGTATATATACTTGTTTAGTGTCTAGATACATCCGTATTTGGACAAACTCAAGTTAAGTAATTTGGAACGGAGGGAGTAGCACCTGTATTTGCAGGCAGCGATGTCGGTCTCTCGGCTGACTAGGCAAAGACTGCACCCGTGAGTAAGGATGCAAGTGGGCACGTCCGCGGCGTGTCCGCCTTTGCCCGCATCAGCGGCAACACCGCCACGCAGGATCAGCAGGAGCCCACTTCCGCGAGACATGCGGGCCAAGTAGGCTTAGCAGGTGCCCGCAGGTGGCCAAAGCAGAGATCAAGATGCCGTCCAATTTTTTGCTGCCGCTCCAACTCCAAGTCACGGTCCATTGAGGAGCACGCGCGAGCATTTCCAGATAAATCCCTAAAGGCCGAGAGCCAATCTAACATTTCCAGACAACATGGGTGCAACGTTCCGCACTTCCCTTTATGCGGATGATGCGGTGATCTTCATGTGCCCCCTCCGTGAAGACATTTCGGCTCTTGCTCACATCCTAAACAACTTCGGGGACGATACGGGCCTTGTCACTAATTTTGCGAAGAGCTCAATCACGCCTATCCGATGTGACAATATCGATCTTGAGGACGTTCTTCATGACCTTCCGGCTCCAACCACTTGCTTTCCGATTCGCTACCTTGGGCTACCTCTCGCGGTGAAGAAGTTAAAAAGGATTCACTTCCAATATCTTGAGGACAAGGCGGTGGCTAAACTCAATCCTTGGGCGGGAAGATGCTTCAACATTGCGGGTCGCAAAACTCTTGCCAAATCGGTCCTCACTTCACAACTTATTTACCCGCTCACCGTTCTTCAAATTTCACTGGAAACCATGCTTTTCTTCAAGAAGATTATTCGAAGTTTCCTTTGGGTCGGAACCGACAAGGTTTCCGGTGGCAAATGTAAGGTCAATTGGACGGCGGTTTGTAAACCTACCTCCATTGGGGGGCTCGGTTTGCTAAACATGGACAAGTTTGCGAAGGCGCTACGCATTAGGTGGGCGTGGCTTGATTGGACCGCCCCGGAGAGACCATGGGTGGGTATGGAGGCTACTTGCAACAAGGATGAGTTTGACATTTTCCACACCTTATCGAAGGTGACCATTGGTGACGGCGCCAAGGCCTCTTTTTGGGACTCCTCTTGGGTAGATGGCAACCGCCCAAAGCTCATTGCCCCTCTAATTTATGATATCTCCTCGAAGAAGAATTGGTCCGTTAAGGAGGCCCTCACCGATGATGCGTGGGTGCAAGACATTGACTACTCCGACGGCCTATTGATCAACCACCTTGAGGAATTTATGAAGCTTTGGGAAATTACCTCTCAACTTCATCTTGATGAGGAGGTCCCGGACTCGATAACTTGGAAGATCACAACCTCGGGCACCTATTCTTGCTCCTAGGCCTACAAGGCCCAATTTGCCGGTGCGATTGACTCGTCTATGGACAACTTGGTGTGGAAGAATTGGGCACCTCCGAAATGTAAACTTTTGCTTGGTTAATCATCCAAGACCGCGTTTGGACGGCGGACCGCCTTGAGCGAAGGGGGTGGCCTAATGGCCGGGTTTGCCCCCTTTGTCGCCGCGAGGACGAGACGGCTAGACACCTCCTTTTCACTTGCCGCTTCTCCATTTGCATTTGGGGCATGATCAAGACTTGGATCAACATGGGGGATCTCAACCCTCCGGAGTGGGTGTCCTTCACCGATGTCCATTCTTGGTGGGAGCACTTGGTCATCGCCAATGGAAGACGGAGGAAAGCCATCCCTTCTCTACTCATGCTTGTGAGTTGGGAGATTTGGAATGAGCGCAATGCGCGTGTCTTTAAACACACTAGCACCCTTCCGACGATCATCTTCGCCCGTATTAAGTTCGAGGCAAGAAATTGGGTGTTGGCCGGGGCGAGGCATTTGGGTCACCTTTTGCCGGGAGATTAATTTTTTGTATTGAGGGTGGTGGTCTTTAACACCAAACTTTGTTACAAACTCCTTCTTATTTAATGAAATAGGGCAAGTCTTTTGCCTTTCTTTCAAGTCACGGTCCTCGTCACCCCATCCCCAGGAGCCAGGACCAGGAGGAGCACGCCGAGGCAGCGGAACAGGTGGGGTCCAAGACGTGGACGGCGGGGGAGGAGATGGAACGGGTGTTCCTTAAGTTCGGCGTGGACGGCGACGGGCAGATCTCACGCCCGCAGCTGGCGGCGCTGTTCGAGAGCCTGGGCCACGCGGCCACCGACGACGAGGTCTCCGGCATGATGGCCGAAGTGGACGCCGATCGTGACGGCTTCACCAGCCTTACCGAGTTCGACGCGCTCAACGCCACCGTCGAGGAGGACCTCCGGCTCGCCTACAAGGTGTCCGACGCTAACGGCAGTGGCGCCATCTCCGCCGCCCGCCGCTGAGCTCGCGCGCGTCCTCCACGGTCTCGGCGATAAGGCCACCGTCAGCCAGTGCGGCCGCAGCCCTCATGATCGAGGGCGTCGACAAGAAAGGCTACGGCCTCATCTCTCTTTCGAGGAGTTGACCAGAGGCGGGCTAAACTGCGATCCGATCGATCGAGTTTCTTGGAGGGATGGATGGATCGTCATTAAAGATAGAATCTCCTCTCATTCGAGAGTCCACGGCGAAATTGTAGAAAGGATCCTTAATTAGCAGTAGATGCTTTCTTTCTTTGCGCCCCAGTGCTGCGGCTGCTTAGGCAGGACAAGCGGGCCTAGCATGATATGCAGAGCCAAGTCCACGATGCCTGCTTAATTTACGACATGTGTCCGCTTAGTTGATTTATGCGGGCGCGGCTGAAGCGGGCCTGTGGACTCTTGCGTCCACCTGCATCCTGACCGTGAGCACATGCTGGCGTTTATTATAAACCCAAAACAAAAACTTAATCGATCGACGGCTGTTGTCGATCCATACTAAACACTGAGAGTGACGTTTGATAGAGATGCGTGTACAAAACCCCTCGAGCGAGGCTCATACTCAATCACGCTCACTTATCTGCAGAACACACCTTTTTTATATAGAAATGGGGATGTCCCGGCCTCTGCAAAACACACCTCGAAGCCACCAACTCACTGCTGCAGATTGAGCGAGGAGGCCGTCAGCACACGCACCACAGAGGGGAAGAAAAAGAACATCAGCGAGTGAAGGTACAACTTTTACGCCCGTAGAATTCTAGAATAAATTCAGTGTGAATGCCCGTGTAGAATTCTACTCCTTCGAGAGCATCACAATGCACATGAAAAAAATTGCTAGCGCCCGCACACATATTTTTAGGACTTATTCTTGTTATGCAAACATATCTTACAACACAGGGCATTTAAATTACGAAATTGTCTATACAGACATGGCTACCAACTCCATATCGAACGGGGCGATAGCTGGTATTTTAGTGGGATCCGCTTCAGGTGCTGTGGTATTTAAGTGGGATCCGCGTAGGTGCTGCTTATGTGGATCACACACCCGTTGGGAACCCCGAGTGGAAGGTGTGAAGTAGTTCAGTAGCAGTTTCCCTCAGTTATGAAACCAAGGTTATTAATCCGGTAGGATAAACTACTCACGCATCACTCCGGAGGGGCATGGTGGTGTAGAGCCCTCCGGTGATGATCTCCCCTCAGGCAGAGCGCCGGGAAGAGTTTCAGAACCCTCCCGAACTAGGGTTTGTGACGACGGCGGCCACGAATATCTTTCTGGAATTTTTTCGGGTGTTTTAGGGTTTTCTCGACGGGGGGAATTTATAGGCGAAGAGACATCGAGAGGCGGCAGAGGAGGGCACGAGGAGGGGCCCAGGCGCGACCCCACCCTAGGCCGCGCCCAAGGGTCTCCTCGAGGCTTGCGGGGCCCTCCTGGGTCTGGTCTTCCGGTACAGTCCTTGTTTCGATGAAAAATAAATCTCCATAAATTTCTAGGTCAATCCGAGAATATTTCTTTACTAGCGTTTCTGAAACAAAAGACAGCAGAAAATAGAAACTGGCACTGGGTATCTTGTTAATAGGTTAGTCCCAGAAAATACACTAAAATGATATTAAACTATAAATAAAACATGTAGCATTGATATAAAACAAGTATGGAACAATAAAAAATTATAGATACATTTGAGAGACGTATCAAGTGTTGTCGTTGTAGCCGTCGGACTCTTGACCACTTCCTACCTCCTATGTTACTACATCGCGGGGAGGACGATGACACGAAGAGGCAGAGCTACGTGTATGCGGGGAGAGGGGGGGGGTGCAGCGGCCCTCTAGGCTGAGAATTTTGTGTGTATTACTCTCAGATATTTGGCAAAAAATGGTTAAAAATCTCTTTTCTTGCCACATTTGCCCCCCCTCCCTTGTCACGATGTCCAGGTCGTACTATCGAGCTTGGGGCGCTGCGCCGCCGCGCGTGGAAGCGCCTCGTCCCGACCCTCAGGTAACCGCCGCGACATCCATGTCGTACTTCAGTTGCCATGTTATGTTCTTGATGTTCCCAATTCATATTGTTGTTTGGTGGTCGATGCAGATGCAAAAGGAGAGGCAAGAAGAAATGTTAGAAATGGGCAGGCACCTTTGAGCAGGTTATTTTTTAGGAATTGGCTAAGTGATTTATCTTTTAATGTCTATTTATATATCTTTTTTTGGTGGTCAGTGGCGAGACTGCAAGTTATTCGCCTCTGTTTACATCTCGGTGAATTCAATCTATTGATGATTTATTTAGCTAGCGTTAATTAAGTCTGTGACCTGCACTCTTGGTGTTTTTCTTGGTTAATTTAGTGCAGTTTCCTATATATATTCTGGCTGCCTGACTTAACAAAAAATTATTATGGCCTTTCATTCATGCAAACTGAGTCGCAAAAAAGAGTCTTACGGTGGCTGCCCAGTGAGGATAAAAAAAACTCCTTCACGGGAATCTTAATCTTTCAATTTATTTCTGAGTCGATGTTATCGTGCATGGCATCTGGTATGAACACGCTTTCACCGAACAACAACTTCACCAATAGCAGAAGATGGTAAAGAGTTAAAAATGCCCTCATCAGCACCAAAACAATTGATCATTGCTAATTCTCGCATGCGGTTTGCCATTATAATTAAGGGAGCGACTGGAGCTCAAGCGACTGAGAACTCGCGGTCGCCGTCGTCTTCAACTCCGGCGAACGCCCCTCCCCGCAGCTGCCGCCGGCCTAACCGCCGTCCACCCCGCCCGCGGCCGGCACGCTGCCGCGACGCCTCGCCGCCCCGCCCTGCCCCAATCTCCTCCTCCACCGGTCCGCCGCCGCCCCGGCCATCCCTCTAAACCCCACCCACCCCTTCTTCTCCGGCGCCGACGAGCCCCCGCACCCCCTGCGTTAAGTTGCTCCTCGCCTCCGCCGCCTCCACCGCGGCTAGCCGCGGCTGCGGCAGCTCCGGCTCGGCCTGACGCCGCCGTCGCCGAGGAAGACGACTAGGGTTGCTCGAATCTTGACGCGGATGGGCGGCTGGATCAGTCGACTGAGAACTAGCGAGTTCTCAGTCGACTGAGAACTACTAGCAATTCCGTATAATTAAAATAGGACCAGGCCAGGCGATCGCGAGGCTGGAAACGTGCGATCAAAAGCGGCAAGTGCATGAACAGAGCTTAACTGACCAACCAGGCCACCTAGAGTCGTTAACCGTAGGAATGATTAGGTGGCCGTCCAGTCTTCGGCTCACCGCAACGTCCATCGATCATCATGCCATTCCTACACTCTACAAACAGTCTACACAACTTTGCTTCCCTTGTACTCTCTCCACACACCGTTCGCACATTTGGGGGCCTACCTACTGTGATGAAGACAGCCACCATTAACCATCTTTCCACACATAACCACTTCCTCACTCACTAACATAGCAAACAAAAGGAAATCCCCATTGATCACCACTAACTAATTAAGTAGCTAGCATGCACACCGGTACACCACACCAGTCCACTACACCTTCAAAATCCAAGGTGTCCACTCAATTCCAAGTGCTCGAACCCATGGTCCACTTGTCGGATCGAGTGCGACTAAAATATCAACGGTGTAGATCGCGCCCGCCCAGGGCTGGTCCTGAGATTTCAAGGGCCCAGGGCCGGGGCGAAAGAAAAAACTAATGTTTGAAGTTTCTTTCAACTACTTGAGATGCAAAGTCACTATTGGTATGCAATATTAATCTTACCGCTTATTACGTCCGTTCCGCCTAGAACCACGTCGTCGCGGTGATCGCGGTGCGGTTTTCTCTCGAATATCAACGGTCTCCAAGGTGTCCACTCAATTCCATGTGCTCGAACCCATGGTCCACTTGTCGGATCGAGTGCGACTAAAATATCAACGGTGTAGATCGCGCGCCCCCAGGGCTGGTCCTGAGATTTCAAGGGCTCAGGGCCGGGGCGAAAGAAAAAACTAATGTTTGAAGTTTCTTTCAACAACTTAAGATGCAAAGTCACTATTGGTATGCAATATTAATCTTACCGCTTATTACGTCCGTTCCGCCTAGAACCGCGTCGTCACGGTGATCGCGGTGCGGTTTTCTCTCGAATATCAACGGTCCAGATCACGCGGCACCTTCTCAAGAATAACAACAAATTTAGTTACACGCGGGCCTCCATCTGAAGTCAGAATTCCCCACATGCATGGCAAGGTGCCAACAAACAGACATCCCAGCCTGCTGTGCAGTGCTGCAGCAGATCTGGAGTATGTCTCTATAACAAACAATCCCTGCATCTCTCTCGCTCTAGCCACTGACAGTTATTGTTAGGCTCTCTGCCACTCACACATACTCACTCTAGGTGGAAGGAGGCGTGCTTTTGCTAATGAGGACACTCCCAATCACAATCCTCCTCCTCCTCGTATTGGCACCGCCGGCAGCCGTGGCGCTCACCGCCGACGGCCTCGCGCTGCTGTCGTTCAAGGCGGCGGTGACGGACGACCCGTGGTCGGTGCTCTCCAAGTGGTCCGAGTCCGACGCCGACCCATGCCGCTGGCCGGGCGTCACCTGCGCCAACATCTCCTCGCTGCCGCGCGTGGTTGGCCTTGCCGTGGCCGGGAAGAACGTCTCCGGCTACATCCCTTCGGAGCTCGGCTCGCTGCTCTTCCTCCGCCGGCTCAACCTCCACGACAACCGCCTCACGGGCGCCATCCCGGCCGCGCTCGCCAACGCGTCGTCCCTCCACTCCCTCTTCCTCTACAACAACGCGCTCACCGGCAGGCTCCCGGCGGCGGCACTCTGCGACCTCCCGCGGCTGCAGAACCTCGACGTGTCCCGGAACTCGCTCTCGGGCGAGCTGCCCCTCGACCTCCGCGACTGCCGGAGCCTGCAGCGGCTGATCCTCGCAAAGAACGCCTTCTCCGGCGAGGTGCCAGCCGGCATATGGCCGGAGATGGCCAACCTGCAGCAGCTCGACCTCTCCTCCAACTCCTTCAACGGCTCCATCCCGCCGAGCCTCGGTCAGCTCCCCAAGCTCTCCGGCACGCTCAACATCTCTCACAACCAGTTCTCCGGCATCGTGCCCCCGGAGCTCGGCCGCCTCCCGGCCACCGTCACCCTCGACCTCCGCTTCAACAATCTCTCCGGCGCTATCCCGCAGACAGGCTCCCTCGCCAGCCAGGGACCCACCGCCTTCCTCCACAACCCCGCCCTCTGCGGCTTCCCGCTCCAAGTCGCCTGCCGCGCCGTCCCGCCGCCGACGCAGTCCCCGCCGCCACAGAACACCACCAGTCCATCAACAGCCTCCTCTGTTTTTCAGGACGGCCAGCACCACCAGCCGATCAAAACAAGCCTGATAGCGCTAATCTCCGTCGCCGACGCCGCGGGCGTCGCCCTCGTCGGCATCATCCTGGTGTACGTATACTGGAAACTCAAGGACAGGAGGGGAGGCCGTGCCATCGCACAAGACTACGACGACGACGACGATCGAAATAACAAGGGACTCTGCCGCTGCATCTGGGGCCTCCGCGGCAGAGGCGGCTCTGACGGCTCGTCGGACGACGACGACGAGGAAGGCGGAGACCGCAAGTACAGCGGCAGCGACGGTGTGCTGGTGGCGATCGACCGAGGGTTCCGGATGGAGCTGGACGAGCTGCTCCGGTCGTCGGCGTATGTCCTGGGGAAGGGAGGCAAGGGGATCGTGTACAAGGTGGTGGTGGGGAACGGCTCGACTCCCGTGGCCGTGCGGCGGCTGGGCGGTGGCGCGGGTGGAGCGGAGCGGTGCAAGGAGTTCAGGGCGGAGGCGCGGGCCATGGGGCGGGTGCGGCACCCCAACCTGGTGCGGCTGCGCGCCTACTACTGGTCTCCTGACGAGAAGCTCGTCGTCACGGACTTCGTCGGCAACGGCAACCTCGCCACCGCGCTGCGTGGTAAGTTCGCAGGCGTAGTTTCTCGTCAGTTTCACATATCATGGCATGAGTTAGTGGCAGGTGAATTTGGCATGAGTTAGGGTCTCCCTAGCCCTCGTTCGACTAAGAATTAAGCTAATTCTCATTCGAATGATCCTCAACTTCGGCGAGTTCGCCTCCCGCACATGCACCGCCAGCCGAACCGCCGACCTCCCCGCTGCCGGCGCACTGCCTTGCCGCCTTGCCGCCCTGCCTCGAGCTCCTCCTCCGCCGGTCCACCGCCACCCCTCTAACCCCCCCCCCCCCCCCCCTTCTCCGGCTGGCGAACCCGCACCGTTAAGTTTGTTTCTCGCCTCGCCTCCGCCGTCGTGGCCGCGAGGAAGAAGAAGACCTAGTGCTTGCACAAATCACGACTCGTTGGATTAATGGTGGAACAATCGAGTGAGCGCTAAGCTAATTCTGAGAATTAGCAAAACCGTAATATAAATATGCGTATGGGAGGTAGAAAATTGGAGGAGTTTGCTCGGTAGGGTAGCTAACGAAACCAAAGTGCCATCGGGGCCTCACATGAACGAAAAAGGTTTCCTTGTCTTGAACCAAAACGGACTGACTGGTCAGGCTATTGAGCGAAAGCTTCCAAGAAGGAAGCACACCGACATGGATTGGATGGACCACATTCTGCCATACATGCCCGGGCCGGCATCTGTTGTCGACGGACGTACGGATAGCAAAGGCAAAATTAACTTTTTTTCCCGCTCAAAATCACAAAAATACGATGATGGTAGCATGGAAAGCTATGTTGAATTTTCATAGACACCACGCAAATATCCTTTTGCATCATGCTCTTGCTCGAGTTCTCACATAAGAGAATGAGCCTATTGCTTTACGTTTTGGAAACTGAGTGGGTTGTTAACAGTAGTACTATTACTTAAGAGTCACGCCATATGACGGTGGGGGATCAATTAAAATACTCCCTCCGATCCATATTAATGACCTCAACATTGTCTAGATACGGATGCATCTAGTCTAAACACTTAACTAGATACATCCGTATGTAGATAAAGTTGAACCCATTAATATGGATCGGAGGTTGTAGAGAGATTAAGGAGCCGCACCAGAATGCACATCCTAGGTATCCCCTCACTGGCACACAATACTAACAAACCAAAGAGGAACATAGACAAAGGGATGCCAATGGAAGGTGCCTTTGGAGCCTCTGGATGGGAAAAAAGAAGACCTTTTCGGGTCTGGAACCTTTGTCATTGTCGTAGCCTAACAGAATGATCTTCTCAGGCTAATATAAACCCCAAAAGTTTCTTCACGCGACGCAAAAGCAAAACGCAAAGAGGTGATAATTGAGAGTGTGGACGCACGCCTTGTGACCACTCATGATCAGTGCTTTTGATTACCTTGCGATCAATGATGAATGTAGTACACTGGTTGTTGCTGAGGTTGCTTGATGGACTTCATGTGGCGTTTTAGGCTTTCATAGGACGAAAGGTTAACAACTTTGTGTGCTGTGAGGAGCCCATAATCAATGTGTGCATGCAGCAATGGTTTGTCTAGTTGTCGGCCTTGTTGGGTCTCTAATTTCTGATTATCGGTTGCATACTCGTCTAAAAAAAAATACCATTGTCAAATGTCATGTGAATGACAAAACAGCAACAGCATGGAAATTCATTGCTGACTGCAGAAGGTACATCGTGAGTCATCCTGATTCCTGAGTCCACCCGTGAAACAACAGTGGCATGGCTGCTTGTGTCACCGGGAAGCACCAACTAGCAAAGTAATCTTGTGTAACTGGGAAATTATTGATCTTCTCATGTTCCACATCACTTTTTTTAGAATAGAGGCACAAAGTGCCCAGCTTTAAATTAATAAAGCCACAAACGGCAAGTACAAAGTGCTGAAAGAACAGCTTACAAGCAACACACAACAAGAAAACAAAAAATAGACAAGAAAACATCTTGAGTGTCGAGGCCTTCATCTATCCGACTGTAGCGAGGATAGGGGACGTCGGGCAGTAAGGCACGCCACCGGAGAAGATCACGCCATTGTCGACTACTTGGCACACCGTCACATCGTGTTTTCCGCCTCCACCTTCGAAGAAAGCCCTTGCCTTCTCGCCCTGGCTAGAAGGGCGCCGTACCGTCGAGAGGAGGAGCAGCTCACCTAGAGCACGCAAGAACGCCGCAGACGGGCCAAAGAGTAAACGCCGAGCACGAGCACCTCTGCATGCGAGCAACTTAGAGCACATACCTCCCCGTCAGCCAAAGCTCCGGCCCCCCGGCCAGACGCAAGCTGCAGGATGTTGTCGCAGAACGAAAGCACGACAAGAAGAAGGCAACATGACCACCGTGCCGGGCAAGATCACCAAGGCCGCTGGCTCAAGAACACCCGATGAGAGACGAGCACAACAAGCAACAGAGGAACTCCAGCCCAACACGCCCACATCGCCACAGAAAGACCGCTGTCACAGGCAACCCACGCACCACCTTCCCGAAGTCACAAAGCCGCGCCTCCAAGGAGGAACACGACGCCGGAGCACCGCCGCTGCCCAATCAAAGATTTGGGGTTTTCACCCGGGCACAAGGGAAGGAGAGGTGGGGAGATGGACCTCAACATCGCCTTCAGGAAGGAGGGCGTCGTCGGAACGACCGTCGATGTCGTGGCCGCCACCGCCGGCCAAAGATTTCTCCCGGACCAGAGCTCCCAAGCCTCCCACCACCACTAGGCACCAGATCCGGCGAGGACACCGAGAGTCCGGGCTAGCAGAGAGGGGAACCGCGTGGATCTCGGAGCGCCGCCTTCAGATCTGGAGGAGGGAGTCGACGGGGAGACCTCCCACCGCGACCAACTTCCCCCGCCCCCTCGCCGCCCGCGCGACCGAGGAGGACGGCCAGCAGCACCCACAGCGTCCCCCGCCGCCAGGGCCGACGCTGCAACTCCACCCGCGACCGCCGTCGCCGACACCAGAGCTCTCCGCGCACGAGGCGGAGCAGCGAGATCCTCTCCGCCACCTTCCTTGGCCACCACGCACCAGCTTCCCGACGGGCGCCTCCGGCGGCGGCATGGCAGAGGAGGGACTGGGAGGTGGGCGAAGGACGGCTAGGGTTCATCGCCGCCCGAGTCGCCCCAGAGCGGAGCGACGCGGGGCCGAGCGAAGCGGTCATGTTCCACATCACTCTGCTAACTAAATAGCTATTTTCTGAAGCAATTCCTTCAGAATCAATTGCCATCAATTTTGGGTTGCCCCTTCAAAGTGCACGTGATGAACCACCGGAATCGATATCACACATGTGTTGTCGCTGCGATTACCATTTGGCCAAGCATATAAACTGTTTCTTGCTAAAAGATAAAAGCAGCTCATTTGTTGCCCGAAAACTATTTTTTACCCGTGCAGACTTAGGGAGTGTTTGGCAGCATACTATTTTAAAGTATTATTAGTAGAATACCACGTTTTTTAGAAAAACCATGGTACTAAATAATTTGAGGTGTTTGGCTGTAGTTGAAAGTATTTTTTTAACTGTATATACACGATATTTTTGCAGTTTCTAAAGAAGAGGTTCAGACCTTTTTTTACAAAACAGAAAATCACAATAAAACTATGGTATTCATGCTCACGACATTAAAAACCGATATAATTAATGTGGCTTCCAAACATAGGGAATTGTTTGTTTGTAAAACTGTTTCACTGTTTGTTTCATTAGTTTCTGAATAGAAACACTAGTTGTTTGACTTCCACTATCTTGACATTGCAGGTCGCCCCGGTGAAGCGGTGTTGTCATGGTCGGCGCGGCTGAAGATCGCCAAGGGCGCCGCACGTGGCCTGGCGTACCTCCACGAGTGTAGCCCCCAGCGGTTTGTCCACGGAGAGGTCAAGCCTTCCAACATCCTCCTCGACGCCGACTTCTCCCCCCGCGTCGCCGACTTTGGCCTCGTCCGTCTCCTCACCATCGCCGGATGCGTCCCTGATGGCACACTCTACCCTGCACCGCCGTCTTCAGGCGGCCTCCTCGACGGTGCCATCCCCTACACTAAGCCGGCACCGGCGCATGTAAGTGGCTACCGAGCACCAGAGGCATGCTCTCTGAGGGCCCAACCGTTGCAAAAGTGGGATGTGTTCTCTTTCGGGGTGATCCTGCTGGAGCTGCTAACTGGACGCGGTCCGACAGATCACGCGTCTCCGTCCATGTCGACTTCGTTCTCCGGGCCATCATCGTCTACTACTACAGATCGGTCCGCAAGCGGGGATCACGGGGTTGTTCCAGAGGTGGTGAGGTGGGTGCGACAGGGGTTTGAGGAGGACACACGACCCATGGCGGAGATGGTAGACCAAGCACTATTGCGAGAGGCACCAACACTACCAAAGAAGGAGTTGGTTGCCGCGTTCCATGTCGCTCTGGCGTGCACCGAAACCGATCCGGAGCTCCGGCCCAAGATGAAGACCGTCGCTGACAGCCTTGACAAGATCGGGTAGTGAAAAACGGATGCATCACTGCGAGAAGTACCTTTTCTTTTCTTCTTCTTGATATTTTTTCATCGTTTTCCTACATAATAGGGGTTTTCTTGGGTATTCCCTTGGATGAAATTGATGTTTTGCAATGAGATATAAATATATATAAAGGTTATTTTCCACATCCGTCCACTAAAATCTTCAGCTCCATTGTCTAAAAGTACAAACTTATAAATTTCCTTTCTAGTAGAGTTATATTTTTAAGCTTATGCTCAAGTGATTCTCCCCCTTTGGATCTACATTATCCGTACGATAGTTTTGCCTCTTATGTTCACTACCACCTGTAACCATTCCTTCTCTCTACACACATCCATGCCATCCAAATCTCTCCATGTACTAGAACAGAGGAAAACTTCCTCGCCATGTTGCCTGTTGAATATACCTAGATGTCGCCATGAGGGGGTAAATTAAGCTAAATAACACGATCGAAAGATATAAACAACTATGTGAAAGCAACCTAGACATAATCGATGTCCACTGTGGCAGAGATTTATTCTCGTATTCATTTCCTCGCAAGGAAACTAATCAATGTTGAAGTTAACTGGATTAGTGTAGCATGTATCTAAGGTGCTTAGTGCTCGTTGTTGCTTAACACAGATATACCATTCCTTTGATACCTTGCATACATAGCATAGATCTGATGTAAGTCTTGCAGAGTACTCTATGTATTCATTGCTTTTCAAAATAGTTGCTGCAAAGGATACATGTATGTTGAAGGACGACGTTAGCTTGGAAATCTGTCTAGTAGTGTTCTGGACAGGGATATGGACTTACGCCAAAACTGAACACCAGGTACCATAGTTTCATGGTTGGGCACCTCACCTATCCTGTTTAAGCACTCGAGGTATGTCGCATTGGGCACTCCGTTTGATTTTATTAAGTACTTACTAGTATATATGATAAATCAACCTCACTTCTAGGTGTTGTAACTTTGAGTACCCTATAATAAGTTGAAAAAAAATATAGATTAAGTTTACTCACTTTTGTAAAAATGTGTGCAAATACCTCAGTGTATGCTTCATGACAATTTTCATGCAACTACAAACGACTGCCACGCACATTTCTTCTGAAGCATTATCTTTGTTCTGAAAACTACATTGCTTGACCAAGGAATCAGCACACAATGGGACGGAATTAGAGAAAGAGCTCCTTCCATTAGCACAACAATCTGCCAGGCAGCAAAACAAGCAAGACGACCCAGCAGATACTCCTTTGTGTAAAAACCACTTAAGCTAAAAAGACCTCATAAACTGTCCCGACTGAAATAGGCTGACAGATACACATGATACTGAATTCGTGATTACATAGCAGTATTTTTTTTTTCTACAACAAAAAAGAGAGCAGTATAGATACAACAATTATCACAAATGCTATAAGAAGAGGATCCAATAGATGGATTACTGATAGAAACTCCAGCATTATCCAATATTTGTTTACACCATTCGGACATTGGTGTATAGCAGATCGACGTGTGCCTCTAGCAGGCATGCAACAGCTCAACGAGTGTCTTTTGAAGGTGCACAACAGATCCACGGGTGCCTCCGGCAGGCGCACAACAGCTGATGCCTCCGGCGTGCACATAGAAGATCGACGAGCCGCATATGTGTTCCCCGCCTCGATGGGGGTCTATCCATGCTCCGCAGGCACACAGGATGGACATAAAATCCCCAAACGCAAGAGCTTAGGTATCCAGACACTACAGCACAGTTAAAATTTTGAGTGCCCTTGAATGTCGATTTTGTGCCTCTAAATTATTTGGGGCACCTTTCACAAATTGGTTCATGTCTCTAAAAGTAGCCAGTGCTTTACGAAAAATTTGGGTTGAAAATTAGCAAGGAGAGCCTCAAAAGAGAGAATACAGGAGGAGGCTTGCAGAGGATAGGATACTTACAAGGGTTAGGGAGACGACTCTCACTAGTGGCGAGTTGGGATCATGTAGGCGGCAACAAGTGCTCGAGGGGATATCGCGAGTAGGGAATGAGGGAGGAGAAGAGTTAAGGAAGAGAGCAGCCCATTCAATGGTAGGGGGGAAGATAAAGAGCCATGGTGTCAAGGTGGTGGAGGAGAAACGTCGAGTGGGGTGTGGGGGGGGGGGGGGGGGGGGAGGAGAGGAGTGGTCTAATGGCCAAACAGAATAGCAAATTTTAGATAAACGAGATATGTATCTGGATCAAGCTTAATTATCACACCCACTTGTTAGAATCCTCGATTGAATTATCGTACTCAATTTCGTGGCAGCCAAACAAGCTTGTTCCACACATGCTTATTCCAAGCCCCCGCGACCCTGGAGGCGGCGCCGCTATCTTCGAAGAATTTTTCCTCGCCTGAAGGGCCTTTGCTCTACTCTGTGTTGATTTGTTGGGAGATTCGGACGGAGGAGCGCAACGTTAGCACTTTCAACAACATATTCGCTATGCAAACAAGGTCATCGACGAGGTCAAGAGGATGGCCTCACATGGATCGCCGCGGGAGTGGCGGAGCTAAGCATTTTCGCACAGTTGGCTCCTTGGTCGTTTCTTTGTTTGTTCCGCGTGATGTCTTATCCTTTTTCCACTTTGGCCTATTATTACTCGTTAATATTGAAAATACAATATCCTCTCCCATTCAAAAAATTAACAATAAAGAATAAATCCAATTTCCACAACAACAAAAAATACATATCTCGATGTGTTGGCACACATTTGATTTCGGTGTGAGAGAAGTGCTCGTATTTCAGCAAGGAAAAAGTATAGATTTCACCCCGAAATGTCACACATCGGATACATTTCACCCTGAACTCCAAAAACCGGGTAATTTCAACCTTGAAAAAGTACAAACCGGAGAAATCACACCCTGGAGTGGTTTTGCACCGATTTGGGGCGGTTTTGAGTCAATTTTGACATTTTCTTCGGATGACGTCGCGATGACGTGGCGTAAATAAAAAAAATCCCCAATGCGCCCGCAGGCCTCGCCGGAGCTCGCCGCCGTCGGGATTGCTCGCCGCGGCCCCTCGCCGTCACCAATTTCTCGTCCAGCTCTTCCGACTCCGGCGAACCCAGCAAGCCCCGTCCCGGCCGCAGATGAAGTTGCGTGCCCCCGTGGAAACAGCAGCCGCAGCCGCAGCCGCCGACCGGACCCCGCCGCTCAAGGCCTACGACATCCGCCACGTCTGCACCACGCCGGCCGGCGCCGATGGCACACTCCTCCACCAGGTCGCCAAGGCCGGCCGCACCAGCTTCAAGCGCGCATCCTCTGCCTCGTCCCAATACAAGCCCTCCTCCAACGGTTCTGGCGCCAAGCCGCAGCCGCGGGCAGAGGAGCAACACGGGGAAGAGGATCACGGGGAAGAGGTGGAGACGGAGGGCGAGTTGCAGCGAGCCCGAGCCACGAGTCCTCCGACAGCCACCATGGGGATCACGCGGAGCCGCCGGACAGCCAGCAGGAGGAGTCACAGGCCGAGGCGGGCTCGCACGTTAGCCAGGCGGAGCAGCAGAGCACGGAGGAGGAGCCAGTCACAGAGATGAACGCCGGTGAGGTGGAAAAAAGAGGAACTTGGGCTCGACCTTACCCTTGGATTCGGTCCTCTCGCGGCGCCGGCCGGCCCGATGCCACCAGAGCTGCCGGACCGCCTAGGAAGCCTGCTGTCCTGGGTTCCGATTCCTCTAGCAGTCTAGCAGCAATGGGCTCTGTATTATGGCTCAGCTGAATTTTTAAACATTTTTTCCTTGTGAACAAAATACTACTAGATCGAGAGCTATTTGATGAACTCTTTCAATTAGGATCTGTCTGTTCCTTTTACATCTCATTCACGTTTCATTCAGTGGCTGCAATAAGTGTACAGAAGTTCTTCCCAACCAAGGAGTGTGTTCTGCTCCTCTGTTCCACTGCTGCATTTTGTCAGTTATCAGGTGTGCATTTTGTCAGTCAGGTATGGCGGCATGCGGGAGCGGACAGGAGTCGATACTGAGAAGGGGACGGAGCGGGTACGGCGCAGAAAGAAGGAGGAGATCACCGTGAGGGGGCTGGAAGAGTGGATCGAGCTCGTCGGAGACCAGAGACGCCGGAATTCGAAGATCTGCCGCTGGTGGTCGTCGTGGACGTCGTGGAAGAACGACGCGTGCGGCGATCCCGGCTCGATTCATTGACGTGCGTGTAGAGGACGACGTGGCGGTTCTATTACTGCGCTCAGATAGGCGCGCGGGCTCCGTGGCGGCCGGGCGGTGAAGCTCCAAGTTTCAGCCATGGAGGCTCTCGGGAGGAGGAAGAAAGAGAGGTAGAAGAGAGGAGAGAGAGAGATGGCGGCTGCGCAGAGAGGAACTCAGGGGGTCCTCAATCAAGTTTCACGTCGCCGACCTCCGTCCTCCGGCACGCCGCGGACCTTCGCCTCCATGTTCGCCTCCTACTGCTCGCGCGGCAACTTCAAGGAGGCCGCCATGGCCTTCGACGTCATGGAGCGCCACGGCGTGCCGCCCGACGCCGTCGCCTTCAACTCGCTCCTCTCCGCCATGTGCCGCCAGGACGGCGGCGGCGCCCAGGCGCGTGGGATGCCTTCGAGAGCTACAAGACCAAGGTCGCGCCTGACATCGACACAGATGCCTTGATTTGGCTGCTTTGGGGGAGGATGGCAGCGGCGTCCGGGTTGGGGAGAAGATCAAGGCGTCTCCGGCGAGCAATCCCGACGGCGGCGAGCTCCGGCGAGCAATCCCGACGGCGGCGAGCTACGGCGAGGCCTGCGGGCGCATTGGGGATTTTTTTATTTACGCCACGTCATCGCCACGTCATCCGAAGAAAATGTCAAAATTGACTCAAAACCGCACAAATCGGTGCAAAACCACTCTGGGTGTGATTTCTCCGGTTTGTACTTTTTCAGGGTTGAAATTACCGGTTTTAGAGTTCAGGGTGAAATGTATCCGTTGTGTGACGTTTCGGGGTGAAATCTATACTTTTTCCTTTCAGCAATCACAGGCTGGAAAACGCCAAGCCCAAACAAGTGGGGCACAAAAGGAAATACCGAAATAGGAGCCCCATCTTCCGTTGCGTGTGCGACCGCACGTCATCCGGCACAGCCGAATCTCTATCCGGCCCGGTTGCGTGCGCACTGCGCACCATGTATGTCGCTCCGGCTCGGACTCTCCTCTCGGTTCCCTTCCTTCACGCAACGCTCCTCTCTCGCCCGCTCTTCCACACTTCCACAGTTAGTATTGTTATAGCCGCTGACACACAGCCAGTTCGGCTTCCACGATCCGATCCCCCACATTCCCGCATTCTTACACGCGAATTTAACTCTCGACTCTCCCGCCGCCGCGCCCGCAGGCCGCAGCCCATGGACCTCCCCGTGGTGGATCTCGCGCCGTACCTGCAGATCGCCGGCGACGCGGCGCCGGCGGACGCGGATGAGGCGGTGCGCGCGCTTTGCGCCACGGTGAGCGCCAGCCTGCGGGACACGGGGGCGCTGCTGGTGAAGGACCCCCGCTGCTCCGCCGCCGACAACGACCGATTCCTCGACGTCGTCGAGCGCTACTTCGCCCGATCCGCCGACTCCAAGCGCCTCCAGGAGCGCCCTCCTCCACTACCAGGTACTGTAAAATGGATGGGTTTCGTGTAGTGGAACCCTCTTCGCCGCTCTGCTTCCCCGGTGATTTTTTAGGCGGGATCGGAGTCCAGGGTTCGGTCAAAATTGAGTTCGATCCTTAGGATCAGTAGTAGTGTACTTGTTGAAGGTTCGAGTTCTCTGATATGATCCGCTGCAGCGTAGTGTAAAATAGACATGAGAATTCAGTCACTTAAGATCGGCACATCCAACAGTTACGCTAAATGTTGATAATGAATTTTGATTCTTTTTTAATTATAAGGTCGGTGTGACACCTGAAGGCGTGGAGGTACCTCGCAGCCTTGTGGACGGGGAGATGCAAGACAAGATCAAGAGTATGCCAGACGAGTTTCAGCCAACCACTCCCAAGGGACCAGACCCAAAATGGCGTACATGTGGAGGGTCGGCCCTCGCCCGTCGAATACCCGCTTCAAGGTTGTCATTTCTACATGTTCCTTCAGTGTTGTGTTATGTCTGAAGTTCCCCCACGCCTGCCATATTTCTATGGCATATACTGAATTGCAAGTACTTTTTTTGTGTAGGAGCTGAACTCAGAACCGGTTATTCCCGAGGAATTACCGGAGTGGAAAGAGACGATGGATTCCTGGGGCGCAAAAATGATTTCTGCAATTGAGGTATACAATGATACACACACTTCTAAATTGATGTTTCCTCCAGTTTATATATGACAACTCTATATTATACATATATTCAGAAGTTGGTTCTATCATACTTTTCTGTAGGTTGTTGCTGAGATGGCTGCGATTGGATTTGGCTTGTCAAAGGATGCATTTACCTCTTTGATGAAGGAGGTACTGTTTAATTATCTGCACTCATTGTTGATTTTTTTTTGAAAATCATGTTCTTTAATAATGCCAGCCTCAGCTTTTAGTAAAATTGAACTCCTTATTCGGTTCAAAAGGCTGGTGTAGATTTTTTTTCTCAGTCTTGCACAATTCAACATTTTCAGTATTAGAAGTATACTCATGTTTCCTAAAAAGGTGTATTTTGTTCATGTTGATGTTCTTCAATCATCTTATTGACATTGCTCAATTATTCTTATATTTCAATAGGGGCCGCACCTCCTAGCACCAACCGGAAGTGATCTGGAGCGTCATGGTTCTGAGGGCACTGTTTTCGCTGGGTTCCATTATGATCTTAATTTCTTGACCATACATGGCCGAAGTAGATTTCCAGGCCTGAACATTTGGTTAAGAAATGGTAAAAAGATGGCGGTGAAGGTTCCTGTTGGCTGTCTTCTCATTCAGTCAGGGAAACAGGTTAGCTTTGCCATTTGCACTGGATACATTTTCAATTGATTCGCACTCATGGGTTGATGATATACTTAGGCATATCTTGTTTATTAAACTCAACTATATTGGTTGTAGGTCAGGTATCAGTTTTATGATGCTGTCTTTAATATTTTATTCGGACTTACAATTGATGATTTTGCTGAAATACTTGATTTATTCATCATAAAATTAAACTCGAGTTTCATATCTGAGTCTTTTTTTAAAACATTAACCAATTGAGTGTAAGGGCACGTGCAATAGGAGGCGCTTAGCCGGACGGTAGGATCGTAATCCTGGTAGTGATGCCCGAATCCCTGTCGATCCCAGGATTTTGTCTCACGCCGACGTGAGATGTTGCGTCAGACACTAAGATTTTATTTCCCTGCAAAATCCGGGTTGACTAGCGGCCGCCGCTAGCCTCATGCGATAGGAAAAAGGAGATTGGAGTCGGACGACTCTTTCCTTAACAGAGTCCAGCTGAATTATAGCGCCTCCGGTTGGAGAGGAGCGACGCTAGCGCTGGCCTTTTTTTCTTTTTTTAGTTAGCGTAGCGACTGGTCAAGCGCCTCAGCATTGCTAGGTCTGGCGCTTATCGTATAATCAGATTTTTTTGTATTTTTCTTTTTCGCACAAGTGTCTATTTAAACGCCTAGCGTTGTACATGGCCTAAGGATCGATAACACACTAAAAGGATAAACCTCCACTATTTTTAAAAATATTGTTTTTTCTGTACAGTTGGAATGGCTTACTGGTGGTGAGTGCTTAGCTGGAATGCATGAGGTAGTGGTGACCAAGAGAACATTAGAAGCTGTGGCATTAGCTAAAGAGCAAAATCGAAGCCTGTGGAGGGTCTCGTCAACAGTAAGTACTTCAGTTCTCACAAAATGTTTGCCAACCTGTGATAATTTCCAGAATCCTGCTTGATCTAGCGAGCTATTGGCTAACCTATTTTATCAATATCGAAACAGCTATTCTCGCACATCGCTTCAGATGCGACGCTTAAACCGCTGGGCCACTTTGATGAAGCAACCAATGCTCCTAATTATCCCAACATATGGGGGAGTATGTCGAACAAGAGCTCTCCGCTATTAATCTGAAAGGGAAGATTGGATTGTAGGTGTGTAGGCTGCCGATTAATCCAATGACTCATATATGCTCAAACCGTGAAATGTGGTAGTCCTAGCTGATACTTGTATCTTCATTCCCCGTTTCTCAAAGACTGAGGTTGCCCTGGATGATTCCCTACGCAACCCTTCCATGTCAATTTAATCCTCTTGTTAAGATAGTGAGTGACTGAATGTTCTGATGTTACTTGTGAAAATAAAATAATTGTTAACTGTAAAACAAGTGTTGTCAGAGTGATATCGGTCTGGAGGCGTCGTGTCGGAGCCCCCCTCTTGTTGATTGAGGTATGGCGGGTGGCTGGGATGGATTGGGTCAGGGTGAAAACCCTTCTCAACTCTGGTTAGTGCCGGTGACGGCGACGCGGGGCGTCGTTTCTCTTCCTTGGAAGCGTCATTGTGACCCCATTCCCGGTGTGTTGGTGCCATTGGCGAGCTCCGGTGCTCGCGCAATGCTCTGTGTCCTTGTGCCAAGCTTTCTTCTTTGCACGCCTCGACCTCTTCTCTGGGTTGTGGGGCTGGCGGCGAGGTCTCGGTTGGTCGACGTCCTTCGATGGCTTTGAGGTTCTTTTGTCTTGCATAGTGCCCAGGTTTGCTCTCTATCGATTGAGCGTCCTGCTCGAGGCCAAGAGGAGGTGCAGTTGTTGTCTCGGTGGAATATTCGGTGTCGCGGCGTTACCTCGGCGATGTGATGCTTCGACAACATTTGCAACTCTCCTAGTTCTTCAAAGTGTGGAATGCTCATGGGCAAGCGGATGATTTTTTCCCTTTTGTTGTCTCGACTGCGGACAACCTTTCGACCGAGCTAACAACACTCCTTCCGTCCTCTCAGTCTTTTTGTGCTGTTGTGTGCCATCTGTAAAGCTTGGCAGTGATGTCTAGATGATTGTTCGTTCCGGGTCTTCTTCCTCTGTCTCCCCTGTTCTTTCTTTCGTGTGTGTGCTACTTGAGAGTAGCCGTATGAGTTGTGACTTCTCCATAGTGCTCCAGAAGACGAGAGACGACCCAGAGCGTAACCATGGCGACCTGGTGGTACCTGCTGCCACCGGCGAGCTGATCTCCCCCGTCCGGCCTCGCCTCGTGCCGCTGCGCCCGGATTTGGCGTCCCCTCATCGTCCTCTCTCCGCCGTGCCCAGCGGCTCCTCAAGCTCTGCCCCGACGGTCGCGTTGTCGCTATCCCGCGCCTGCTCCTCCGCCATGGGCTTCCTCGGGTGACCTCGAGGTGTCGCCTGCATGCGTTCGCGCTGGGCGCGACGAGCTGGGGTGACCCTGCCGCGCCGCCGCTCAGCTTGCCACCGGTGCGGTGTCCTACCAGGCCACCACACGCCTTCTGAGGTCGCGGCGGCGGCCTCGCCTGCACCGCCTCGCGCCACCGGTGTCCACGTCAACGCTCTCGCCGCGGAAGCCCTCGCCCGTCGCAGGTCTGTCCCGTCCATCCAGGGTCAGATGTCTCGGCCTCGCGCTCGCTCTCCGGCTCCGGCTCCGCCGCGGGTCCCCCGCTGCTGGCCTGGATATGTTGCTGCAGCTGCGTTGCTGCCCCTTGGCTCCTCTGTCGGTGCAATCCGTGTCCGAGATGCCCTCGGCCGAGCTGGCCGTCAAAATCAGCGTCGACTGCCTCAGTTTCCATGCTGCTTCCCTCGCCACCGGCGTCGATCCTTGCTGATCCAGCCGAGCTTAGGTCCGACCCTGCAGTGTGGCTAAGAGCATCACTAGCAGAGCCCTTAAAAGGGCCAACCCCTTTATAATAACCGTTTTTTACGGATTCGGACCGAAAACTAGCGCAGACCAGAGCCCCTAAACTATAAACCTGCAAAAAAAATTACAGGGCCGACCCTTGTTTTGCTCCTCGACCTGTACTAGTGAGGGTGGGAGGTGACGGAGCAGGCCACCCGTATCCTCCCCATCTTTTTCGCGGGAGGGATTTTTCCGCCCGGTTCTCCTCCTCCCGCGCGCCGCCGGCGGCACTGCCTCCGCGCCCCCGCCGTCTCCCGCCGCCATGGAGCCCCTCCCGTCACCGCCGACCCCCGCCGCCGCGCCGGTGCTCCGCCTCCCGCCACGGCCCCCGCTTCCGCCGCTGCTCCGCCTCCCGCCGCGGCCCCCGACCCACGTCGGGCAGAAGAGGCGGAGGGCGGGCACGCACGTGGTAGCCACGACGGCGACCGCCGCGCCCCCGCCACGGGAGCTGCCCCGAAGCCAGCCGCCAAGCAACGCCACAAGCCCTCGTTGGGGCCAAAGGGAGCAGCCGCTGCCAAGCTCGCTCCCTCTGAGCTGCCGAAGACGAAGAAGCCGGTGAGCCGCAAACGGCCGCCGCAGCCAGCGCCGCCCTCCGCCCGGCGTCTCCCGTCTCCGGCTCCCAACGCCACGGGGCGCGCACGACGTGTTTGAGGATATGTCCGAGCCAACATCTTCGTACATGGGCTTGCTCAACGACGCGAGGTGAACCTTGGGGCTCCTCCCCTTGATTCGTACGACTTCCACGGTGATGAGGACGAGGGGGGAGGTGATGAGGAGGAGGCGGTCGGTGATGAGGATGAGGGGGGAAGGTGATGAAGATGTGACCGAGATCGAGGAGGAGTGTTCGAAGCCGCCGCAAAACCACCCCGCTCGTTGAACTACACCGAGGTAGAAGATGTCTTGTTGGTTCATGCTTGGTCGCAAGTGGGGTTGGATGCGGTCACCGGCACGGATCAAACCGGGAAACGCTATTGGCAACGCATTGAGGACAGGTATTGCAGCTCAAACCCAAGACTGTATCATTGATCTTCGTTCGTACCGATCGCTTCAAGGCCGATGGGAATTGATGAAACCCGCTTGTGCTCGTTGGAGTGCGGCTATGGACCAAGTGAGTCGCACCACCTAGTGGCTGTGTTGAGAGTGATTATGTGAGTACATTTAACATCTCATTTTTGGTTCATGCTTACTTGTTTATTATGCTATGGTTGTGATTATGATATGCGTGCGATTATGCATGATAGGAGACTTATGCCGATCTTCGGTACAAGGACATGGCCGGTTCCAAGGGCAAAATCCTTCCCATTCAAGCATGTTGGGCATTGCTTCAAAATCTTGACAAGTGGAAACTAAGGGATCAAGAAACTGCACCGAAGAAATCGGATATGCTTAAAATGGATGATAGTGACGAAGAAGGAAGGAACCATGCCAAGCCTGAGGGAAACAAGAAGGCAAAGGAAAGGATGAAGATGGAAGCCGAGTCATCAAGCTTGAGGGAAAAGATGGAACAAATGATCAAGGCAAAGGAGACATTGACAATGAAGACATTGAGGCAAAGCTCCTTATCAACGAGAAAGAAGAAAGAGGTGTAGCTTGCACAGTGGAAGCTCGGCGAGAAGAAGCCAAGGTAAGGCCGACTTGGAGGAGAGGATGATCAAGATCAAGAAGCCAAAGCATGGAACGAGCTCTGGCCGAGGAAGGAGCACATGATGATGTCTAGAAAGGATATGGATGAAGACCAATTGACGTGGTGGAAGGAGTACAAAGTGGACATCGGGAGGAAGCGGCTACTGCGTGGTGGTGGTGCGTCTCTACTCTCCGAGGTGTGTCTCTGATGAGTGGTGGTGGCGATGGAGGTGTGGACAACTCCACCGGTTATTGTGTTCGCATGCGTTCTTGGTGGTGGTG